>JAVYIG010001546.1:0-324146 GCA_035222895.1 Strongylocentrotus droebachiensis | reverse complement strand
ACCAACAACAACAGCAACACAAGAAATTCTTGATTTGTGTTGCATGGGAATACGTTAAAATGTCCCTGCCAATTAATTAGTTTGTAGTAGTTATACATAATATCAATGTCTACCCACAAAATGTCTGTTTGATGAAACTAAAATGTCCGTTGAATAAGAGGTATAGTCATACCCCTCTCCTTTCCATAATAATGTTTCTTCATTAAAAGCCAGCATTCAGCAAAGAGCACCTGTCGCTTGGTCTGGAAGAAATGAAAGTAAAGAAAAGCATCTTCAATTATCGACTTAAATATTTTGATTTCACCGCTCCATTAGAAGCTGGTGTGCTGGCGGCACTGAAAATGGGATACGACGAAAAAAGAGGTGAGCTTAAAACCCGCTCACAAAATCTTTAAACTAGACTCAGCGAGTATCATACTCATTGGCGTATTTGGATGTAATAGTTTTTTGTCATATCATTCGCTTCAGAAAATGGATGACCCGTGAAAACGGGAAATGTTGATTTTTGTTGTGGGATTTCAACTTGAGAAGTTGAATTTTGTCCAAATAGTTCCATTAATCATTCTTATCACTATTCGCCCACATGTGATTTTTCATTAAATCAAGTAATACCCTCAAGACAAAGAGAGAGGGGGAGAGAGAGAGAGAGAGGGAGAGGGGAGAGAGAGAGAGAGAGAGAGAGAGAGAGAGAGAGAGAGAGAGAGAGAGAGAGGTAGAGGGGAGAGAGAGGAAGAGGGATGGACGGAGAGAGAGAGGGGAATAATAATAAGAAGAAGAAGAAGAAGAAGAAAAAGAAGAAGAAGATTTTTTTTCGTTTTTTCTTTGACTCTCACTAGGTTTCATGATTCCATTACTCAGAATTTAAATGATTATGATATACAGTATATATTTAATTTTCTTCAACCCTCACCAAGGTTTCCACAACCATACACTCAGTCCCTTTACTTCAAATGTTATTCTACTAAACACAGCGCCACTGGAATCAGAATTAAAAAAAAAACGTCTTTACGAAGGCTTCAGAGAGCTATGTCGTCTGTAACATGAATACAATATTTAGAATCGAAAAAACAATTCTTAAGATCAATTATATTCTAGGAATGCCGCAAGGAACTAATTATGACTTAATTTCGCAAGAGAACCAATTAGCACTTGGCATAATACAATAATGGGTTTTTAAGCATGTGAACATCCTTGATGCAGCTTATATTCTTTTCATTTTCATAGTTGATGGTTGAATTGTCAAAGTATTATAATAAAGTCACCATGCTCCAATTAAAGGATTAATAACTTGATATGATCTTCAAAATACGCGTTTTCATTCTATGGGTTAGTAATGAGAAGGGTCTCTTAATTGGCAAAATAACATTTGTACACTATACCATGGCTTCTGCATTCTTGTTTTCCTTTGTTAATGGAAAAGGGTTCAATCTTTTCCTCTTCTTCCTTTTCTTTTTCGTATTCTTCTCCTTGTTATTATCATTATTATTATTATTATTATCATTATCATCATCATTATTATTATTAATATTATCATATTTATTATGTTGTTCATTATTCTCTACAATGGTAATAACAACAAAATTAAGAAAAAAACGAACAACATCGACATCATTGACGACGTAATGATGATGATGAAGGTGGTGGTGGTGATGATGATGATGATGATGATGATGATATCATGCTAATGAAACTTAAATGAGCTTAATCAAAATGATAATGACTGTGAATAGAACGTATTAAATCATCATCGTGATCCTTTCAATGTCCCCTACTCGGGAGACACGCGTGGAGGATGGAATGTGCAGGGATCTACGAATATTTTCTTAAACTTTGAGAGCATCGCAAGAGGTCGCTCTTTACATTAAAATCGGGGGACAGAGTACAGGCGGGAAGGGGGGGGGGAGAGAGAGAGAGAGATAGAGAGAGAGAGAGAGAGAGAGAGAGAGAGAGAGAGAGAGAGAGAGAGAGAGAGAGAGAGGGGGAGGAGCAGAGAGAGTGAGAGAGACAGAGACACAGAGAGACGGAGAGTGACAGAGAGAAACAGAGGGACAGAGACATTGACAGAGAGAGTGTTGATCTATAGATAGGTAGATGGATAGGTAGGTATAAAGAACAATAGATAAATAGAAGAGAGAGATGGAATGTGAGGCATTGAGGGAGAGAAGAAGAGAAAAGAGGTAGAAGGGGGGATATACAAAAGGGGGGCGAGGGCTAGAGAAAGGGGGAGAGAGACTGATGGAGAGAGAGGTGTGATAAGAAAATACTAGGTTAGTATTTTCTCTTGTTTTTGTTGGCACATGGTAGAATCATTTCATTTATAATCAAAATGCGGGAATTATGAAGTCTGAATCATTCAGACTATCTTCGACCTATATCTTTTTAATTTCTTCGTCTCATCTATCACGATCAACTAAATGATGGAAAATATGAACTAGAGCATGGAAGAGGGGCGATATCAAGTTATAGATAAAAGATAAGGGAAAGACAAATTTAAACTGATTATGTTATTTGGATACATTCTCCGTTTTCAAAGTAGCATAATTAATTAATATAATTAACACGGTCGCAAAGACATTTGAAGAAAGAAAATCACCTTAAAGGTAAAAACCTGTTTGGGAAACGCCCTTCTCTCAAATATGAAATGGAAGCTCGTGTTACCAATCGTATGATATGTTTGACTAATATGTGATGATACAAATTTTGCTGGGAAACCGCCTACTAATTGATATATTTAGTAAATTATTATATCTATTTGGACCGGATACATATCGCGCACGTGTCGCGTAGTCCCATATACATCTTTCTGTGTACAGTGCTTGTAACTTTACCAAGACTGGGCCACATTAATTTATTATCATTTTGATGATTCCAGACCTTGCAGTACACACCAACCCTTATATGCTAGATCATCAACCTTTCCTGATCGATTCGACACCTTTTCTTTCACAATGCAATCGCATTACCAGAATTCACCTTTATCTTTAAAGCTGTGCTATATTAACCCGATCACAAAGACCTTTGAAAAAAAAAAAATCATCTTAAGACGTTTTGAAATGTGCGAACATTATACCGATGTATTACGTAATCCGAACTTCATAACTAAAGACGATTCGGGTATCGAGTTTGCCCTTGGGTTGATTTCCGAATGCCTATGCGATTGTGTTAATTGACAACTGGGATGACTGATATACAACGGATGGATAGCCCTGCTCAGATGTGCCGTCACAGCACAGCTGTTCTACCTTTTTTTTTATATTAACTGATGTAATAACGAGATAATTGAATATCGTATAGGGTGATTTGATAAATAAACGATGCAGGTTGTTATACCATTTGTTATTGATCGTAATAGCTTTATAGGTATAGGTAGTAGTATAGGGCGCTGTGAGAGGGGGGGGGGGGGTATGACCGGTGTATCCAGGGTTTTCAGAAAGGGGGACATCTTTGAAGAACAAACATTGTAATACCTTTCATTTCGTTGAGAATGACACTCCTCGACTACACCGTGAGAGAGAGAAAGAAAGCGAAAGAGAGAGAGAGAGAGGGGGGGGGGGGGGGGGGGTGAGAAGGGGAAAGAAGGAGGAGGATGAGAGAGATAGAAAGAGGCGTGAATGTTTGGCAATTTGTACTATTGATACTTGTATTTTTTGTCTGAGCCATTTTAAACCCGTGTGCAGATCCAGGCTAATTGCAAGCGTAATTACAACTGTCACGATTTAATGTTTCGTTAGGGGTTACAGAGAAGGGCGGGTTCTGACGGGTCACTGCGAGAAAAAAATGCATTTTGTAGTTTGCACGACTATAAAAACACTTTATACAATTATACGTTATATTACTTTCATTCAATAATACAAAAAATATACAAACTTTTAATAGCCATATAGTGCTTGGATAATCTGCTTTTTAGTGTTTTTAAAGTGCTACATAATTATGGAGGAGGGGTAAATGTTCTTATTGAATTAATGTGTTATGACGTAGTCTCTCTTTTCTCTCTCTCTCTCTCTCTCTCTCTCTCTTTCTCTCTCTCTCTCTCTCTCTCCCTCTCCCCCATCTCTCTCTCTCTCTCTATCTCTCTCTTTCTGTCTCTTTCCCTCCTGACCTTCTTCGCCATGACCTAGAAACTTTGTCCTGTATCCAATTTATATTACCTTCTCCAATCAGAGCGAGAAAGCGTGTTATAATTATTACCCACAGTTCTAATGACACTGCACCCAGTCCTTTTAATGATTATATATTTTTCCTAGAGACTGTTTTATCAAAGGAATACTTAAATATTCTATGCCTGTATGGCCATACGATATCGATTTTTCAAGAGAAGAAACATTAAGTTATAACATAACCGTAATAACAATGGATAACAATCCAAAATATGGATAACAAGTTCATTAAGCGCTCCGAAAGAAGCAATTAGTATGAAGCCTTTGAAAAACAATAAGGTACATTATACAATGGATAACAATAATACAATGTGGATAACACATTGAAGCGCATCGAAAGAAGCAATTAGTATGAAGCCTTTCAAAAATACGGAGAAACCATAATTTACAATATGACCAAGTGGTAGCAATTATACAAATTGAAAAACAATATGAATAACAATCCTGAGCGCAGAGTAAATTAATGAGGGTATAAAAAAAACGATAGCCTTTTAAAACACGGGAATCAACATAACACAAAGGCAGCAACAGCAAAACAGAAATGGAAAGACAAGATTGGAAGAAATAAATAAAACGAAGGGGTTATTATTTAGGAGGACCATATCATTATGGCGAAAAGATAGGAAACGACGGAAAAAATAAGTCAATTAACAGCATTATATAATGTGGATCCATCGGGGGAAGGGAGCCAAGACAAGCCTGAGATCTCCCGTCCCCAACCCCTGAAGGTGCCCGAGAAACTCCGCATCCAGCAGTAGCTTTTGAATGGAGGATGGGAGACATACAGGGAGAACATGGGTGATGCACTGCATAAGATTCTATGGTTGTCATCTTAATTAAGAAATATTGAATGATTGCGGATGAGGAAGACTGAGTAACATGCACAGCATCGCATCCATTTATTCAAATGGACAATTTGCGACCATTCATTGTAATTCGATTATACCGCCCAATATTGTGCGCGCTATTAACTAGATGAAATTGCCTGTATAAAGTAATTGCATTTTATTTTTCAATTCTAAATTGAATTAGGTGCATTTACCACGGGATTGATTGAGAGTGGCTCTCTCTCTCTCTCTCTCTCTCTCTCGCTCTCTCTCTCTCTCTCTCTTCTTCCCTCTTACTCTCCCTCCCTGCCTTTCTATATGTTTTTTCTCCATCCATGCTTTCTCCTTCTCTCAAAATTCCTCTCTTTCTATTCTTCTTTAAATCTTCTTCTTTACTTTTTCTTTCTTGTTTTTCTTCTACCTCTTCTTCTTCTTCTTCTTCTTCTTTTTCTTCTTCTTCTTCTTCTTCTTCTTCTTCTTCTTCTTCTTCTTCTTCTTCTTCTTCTTCCTCTTCCTTCTTCTTCTTCTTCTTCTCTTCTTCTTCTTCTTCTTCTTCTTCTTCTTCTTCTCCTTCTTTTGCATCATCTTCTTCTTCTTCCTCCTCCTCCTACTCCTCCTTCTCCTCCTCCTCCTCCTCCTCCTCCTCCTCCTCCTCCTCCTCCCCCTCCTTCTCATGCTACTCTTTCTCTTTCTCAACCTATCTCCGTCTTTACATACACACTACCCCCCCCCCCCCCCATTCCTCTTCTTGTTAACATTATCTCTTCTTTAGTCTCTCCTGACTCCTTTCCTCTCAACGTTCACAATTCTTCCCCTATATACCCAACTCTCCCACCCCTCTCTTCTTCTATCTACCATCCAACCCTCAATACTCTCTCCATATTCTCTTCTACTATATTGCAAATAATAATTCATTGAGCAGACGCAATTGGGACGTCTTATTAATCAATATCAATTTTTCCATCTCTGGCGGGGCAAACCAATGAACAAATGAAAAGAAAAAACAAGCGCGCGTAATAGGGCCTTTCAATTAGCCTCTCTTCGCTCTACTCAGTCATCCATTTTATTTGTGTCCCTTGCAATTCTAGTCACGAGGCGATAGTTAATGGTAAAGAATACTTGACATTGATCTAAATGGGGCCATTTATAATAATGTTGGCTTAATTTCGTTACTCTCCGTTTCAGATCTAGATTGGGCTCGAATGCTGACATCTTGATACGAAGTGTGATTTTGGACCGTTTCCACTCCGTGACAGGGCAGGTATTATTATGTGCCAAGCACGTGAATCATGAAAATGTAAGAAAGGCCTACATAGATTGAAAGACAGGCATATTCTATTTGACAAATCAGGGGGGCTGAACCTTCGCAATGTAACGCAGTTCGAGGTTAATATTGTGTCAAAATCATAGTAAAAAATCCTGAACGATTAATTTATTCTTACGTTTCATGGCATTAAATTGGTATCATTTTAAATAAATGAATGATTCTCTTGAACAGAATTCTTTCGTTTGCTTTAACTGTCTTTTTCAATATTAATGATACATAGTACAAAGTATTAAATTACAAAGTGAGTTAAAAAAACTACAAAAGAGTGTCGTTACTATAGTATAACCTTGACTCTAAATGGTTTATCTTATCAATTTCCATTCCATTTATGAAGGAAATTAATATGGATACATTACAAATTCATTTTTTCCTCAAAATGCAGTCTCGTTTATTGGACTTACATTGCTTGTATAAGATCATAAAATGAGTGGTGAAATATTTTCCTCGCTAATTATTGTCGCCTCTGGCATTTAAAAACAGTTGGGTACACTTTACCCAATTCTGGATACATTTTGATCCGATTTGGGGGGTGTATCCCATCAAAAAGGGCCTACTATGTAAAACATTGAAATTATTCAAACAAACAAACTTATTTCAACTCATGTAGTACAATACGCTTATATTTACTCTAAAGAAACACCTTTTTTCATTAGTTTATTGACATTTTGAAACACAGTCATGTGTCCTCTCGAGCCCCTTAACAAAGTAATTTGTGAAAAGCTTAGGAGGTGGAATGAAAGAAATCCCTCTTAGTCTCTCGAAAGTTTAAAAAGAAAATATATTTACACGGTTTTTCTATATCTTTTTTCAGGATTTTAATGCCGCACCCAAATAATCTAATTACATTTTAAATCCATCATTTTAGATTCTAAATCGCAGAAATAGAGCAATTTATTTACAATATTTTTTGGGGTAAATTTTCACCATTATTCCTTGAGATGAAAAGGACCTGTATCTTTTAAAAGACAAAAATAATAACACTTATTCATGATTTTTTGTCTTCTCTTATATAGATTGGTTTTACCAATATATTTGTCCATTTGATAATTTAAAAAATGTAAAGCGGAGAGAGAGAGAGAGAGAGGGGGGGGGGGGTGGGGAGAGAGAGAGAGGGGAAGAAAGAAAGAGGGAGGTGGGTGGGCTATTGAAAGAAGGGAAGAGGAGGGAGAAAGATGTGGGGAGTGAGTGAGAAGGGGAGAGGGGAGAAAAGAGTCAAAGGGATGGGAGAGAGACGGGAGGAGAGGGGAGAGAAAAGAAAGAAACTAGACAAAGAAAAGGAGAGAAAGGGAAAAAGGAAAATCAAAATATATATATATAGGTGAGTTCTCTTTACACTCAGAGAGAGTGAGTGAGAGAGAGAGAGAGAGAGAGAGAGAGAGAGAAAGAGAGAGAGAGAGAGAGGGGGGGGGGTAGTGAGAAAGGCGAACTGGAGAGATGTAACTATAATAGATGGAGAAAGAAAGCATCACAGAGAGAGAAATCGATTGAGGATGAAAACAAGACGGCCCGTGAGTGAGTGAGAAATTTTGCCGGGAGAGTTAATTACGGTAGCAATTACACCTATACGCACTGACAGGTGCTCTATCCAATCTCGATTGAGGCGCAGCGCTTTCTTCTTTTCCCTCCTCTTAATTTCCAGAAACATTATATGATTGATTGAGTATAGAGTTGTTACGAAGATTTAATAATTACGCGCTGAAGGTTTCTCTCGATCCGACGAGCCCCTAAAAGCATCTCAGCTTTTTTTTTTCCTTCTTTGATCTGGTCTGGGTTTTCATTGCAGTTTATGGCGAGTGTGTCGATCGTCTGCCGGCCGAGATTATTTTGATCGAGCGGGAGAGTAATGATCGGGAAATGAACTCTCTTGGATGGAGATAATATGAGAGAGAGAGAGAGAGAGAGAGAGAGAGAGAGAGAGAGAGAGAGAGAGAAAGAGAAAAGGGAAAGAAAGAAGGAGAGAATGAAGGAAAGAAAGAAACATAGAGGTGGTGAGAAAGAGAGCGAGGGAGATAGAGAGAAGAAAGAAAGAAAGAAAGAGTAAAAGAAAGAAGGAAGGAGAGAGTGAAGAAGTATAGAAAAGGAGAGAGAGAAAAAAAAGGATCGAGAGAGCAAGAGAGAGAGAGAGAGAGACAGAGAGAGAGAGAGAGAGAGTGGGGGGGGGGTAGAATTTGTTTATGCGTCTAGTAACTAACAATTTCCCCTTTGAAGGAACGTTTGCATCTTTGAATATGTTTGTAGATTCTCACATCCTCCTTCGTTACTCTTCTATGTTTGTTCTTCGATTAATGATGTCCTTGCAATTTTGTTGTTTTCTCATTTACACCGAAATATGTTAGTCTCTTGAAAAAATAAATAGATCTCCCATAGCTTTTTTTATTTCTCTTTCCTATTCTTCTATTTATTTCATATATCGTTCTCCCCTTCCCCCCTCTATATCTCTCTCTTTTTCTTTCTTAATTTTTGTTTTGTTTTCTCCCTGTGCAAAGAAGTATGATGGTATATGTTGCAACAATCAACACACGGTATGAAGCTTCAAGATCACGCGATGATCATATTTATGTGTTTGTTTTCATATCTGTTTTTGAAATCTGAAAATACGAATAATACTATTCACATAAGGCGTGAATCTTTGAATCACTCTGATATTTTTTAAGAAAAAAAAAAACCTTGATATTTATTATTGATTTATAGTGTGATTGCTTTCATAAATAATTATATTTTTGTAGATTAGAATAAAGCAGTAGAGGGTTCAGGATTTTGAAATTTCTTATGTTTTAATAATTTCATACCAATAAGTCTTTCCAGCAAATTTTGTCTTAATTCTGCATTACATTCATATAATACTCGAAGTTCTTCTAATTTTCATTTAAATAAAATAAGACTAAATATAACTAGGAAATCAATATTTTTTAAAGGGCCACAATTATGGAATAATATAACTCAAGATATTAAATCTAGTCCATCAATTAACGTTTTTAAAAGGAGATATAAATCATTTTTAACCCAACAAAATATATAAAGATTTATTATGTACACGGTCTGGTTTTTGTTTCGTTTTGTTCCCAGCCCCCCCTTCTCCATTTAGACTTTACAAAAAAAATTACCTTCTCAAACA
Organism: Strongylocentrotus droebachiensis; assembly: GCA_035222895.1. NCBI lineage: Eukaryota > Metazoa > Echinodermata > Echinoidea > Camarodonta > Strongylocentrotidae > Strongylocentrotus > Strongylocentrotus droebachiensis. Next base: position 314,720 of record JAVYIG010001546.1, on the reverse strand, counting down.
ACAATATAATACTGTATTATACTTTATTACTGTTTTGGTGGCAGCACCAATAAAGCCTTTGGCTTTCCTAGCTGTCTCCACATTCATATATATTTTTGTTGTTGTATTGTATTGTAAATGTTTCTCTTTAGCTTGTACGCTATATTTTGTATTTTATATGTTTGTTATGATGTTTTTATGATGAATAAAATAAGTTCAATTCAATTCAATTCAAAATGGGCACAGACAATATTGGTCTTTGGATTTCAATTTCATTGTCGTCTTCACTGTGAGTTAGCCTATAATGAAGTATAAGCGGTAAAGAGGTGACGGGTTCAATATTTTTAAATAAAAAAATCACATCATTGGGTTCCTAATAAAGAGAAATAAAAGGAAAAAAGCGATATGTTTGAACCGCTGTTTCAGTTCAAGTTTTATATTTCGTCTACAACAGAACGATCAATATAAGCAATTATGACAGAAATCAATACAAGAAATCAATGTACAATAACAATGCATTTTGCAAATCATTAATCGAAAATTTTCAAAGGAAAATGTTGCATCTCTCTCTCTCTCTCTCTCTCTCTCTCTATTTCTCCTTATCTTTTCTTCAAAGAAAGAAATATACAAAAATGTGGTTTGCAAAATTATTCTCTGAATATTTTCGATTAACCCAAACAGAAAGTTCAATTACATTATCCTAACGTTATTTCACAGCGTGCTGCGTGGCGCGGCTAAGCGGTACCCTGATGTGTTGCCGATTTGAATCTCATCAAGGATCGCCATCTGCTACGCATCTTCACTTTGAAGTTGTTTATGCCCGTGTGTCAATCTTCAGCTTCTTTCTGTCAGAATGTGATTAATTTAGTCCCTATTTTTAATAAGCAATTATCAAGTTGACGCTCTGCCACGATTTTCTGACTCCTGATGGCCCAACCCACCCTAGAAAAAAAAATGAATTGATTGCGATTGAGAAGATGATTGTATTTTCCTATTGAGAAATAGTGTCTCAACAATATTATACTTAGCTATATGTAGAGATGTTGTGGTTTAGTGGATACGTCTTGGGCTGTGGATCATATGGTTCACAGTTCGAGCCCCGCAGTGGCACTAATGTAATTTGGCAAGATATTAAATCACCACTGTACTAATTGTAGCTACTTGCTCACTCTATATAAAGAAAATAATGCATAAGCGGTGCCCGTTGGTCCCCCATGATCCTCTTTTGCTTGTGTTAATTGGGAGCTGAGTTGATGAGATAGCCATCTGTCAGTGACCTCGCTGGGTGGTCTAATCCCTCCTGGCAAAAAATAGTACAGACCGTCTTTAATCTGCATTTGCCACTCACCACCCAGGTGTTCAATGAGTACCGGTAGGATGCGAAAGCTAATGTGGTTTGATTAGCAATGGCGCTTGTAAAATGGCGACTGGCTGGAATGCTCCCCAGTGAGTGGAGAATGCGCATACCTTGTGTGCGGGTTAGCCTGAATCCGATGACCGGGGTAATAATATGTGCTGCGCCTAGAAACAAAGTATTAGGCGCATTATAAATGTGAGCTATTATTATTATTATTAGGAATGAATTCATTGAATGCTGTGAGCATCGAAATCGGTAGACTAGTAGAGACGGGGTAATATTGAAGGGCCTTGAGCACCATGAGTGGTGGATATAATATGTGCTTTAAAAATATACAATATGATTATTGTTATTATTATCATTATTCTAATCGTTATTATTATTATTAAAACAAATATTATTATTATCATTATTATTATCAAAATTATCATCATCATCACTATAAATATATTACTATTATTATCATTACTATTATTATAGTAATATATCGCTGTCGATGGAATACTGCCATGACTACTATTGGACATTGTGACTAACGAGAATCCTGTAGACTTGCCAGTGTCAGGTAGGAATGATCAGAGGGGTATATGGGGATGCACTAGTCTCAAAACATTAAAGAAATAGGTTTGCGAAAGGAGCCATGGAGAAAGCAAAGATTGAAGGGGGGGGTCGTCGCATTTTCTTCTCACATTCTCTTACATCATTTGATTCCTCTCTCCCCCCCCCCCCCTCCTCGGTTGTTTTTTCTTTCATTGTTCTGGAATTTCTTGGAATTTCTGTTCATGCCACAGAATATAATAATCGGAAAGAAAATTATAATCGTGGTACTGATGTAAAAGCCCGTGTAGTTATTTTTAACAATAAATTAAGCCTTTGGCAAGTGACGTATCTTAGATAAGTGTGCGTACTAATTTGTTCATGGTCCCATGAAAACTAATTAGAAGTACTGAAATTAATGTCATATTCTCATATTCTCTTTATATCATTATGTCTTTACATCATTCGATTTCTCTCTCGTCCCCCCCCCCCCCTTCAGTTGTTTTTTCTTTCATTGTTCTGGAATTTCTTGGAATTTCTGTTCACGTAACATGATATAATGATCAGAAACAAACGATAATCGTGATGTAAATGCCCACGTAGTTATTTTTAACAAACATTTCGCAAGTGACGTATCTTAGATAAGACAGTGTGCGTACTAATTTGTTCATGGTCCCTTGAAAACTAATAGAAGTACTTGCATAAGTGTCAAGCGGAGTCTAGAGTGGTTTTGCGCGCGACATTCCCGCTTAAAAAAGTGAGGTCATATTTTGTTTTACCTTTTATTCGGCAGAGCAGAGTAAAAGACACATAACGGAATATTTGTGATAACTTTCTGGTCGAAAATGTCGGCAAACTTACACCCAACTACACTTTTGTTTTTGTTTACCGTGTTCGGCAAATTTTAAAATCTGAGGCCCTTTTTTTATGAAGGACACTTTTGTCTTACTTTGGCAGCCCCCTCTCCTGCTGCGTTCATTCGAATTTTCTGGAGACGGTCCTTGCAATTGTCTGAGTGTTATGTGGCTAATGAGCCACACCCATCATCGTGAGTGAAAGAAAGAAAAGAACTCTCAGTTACCTGAAAGAAGGCAGTAAATATAAGTTTCTTGTGGGTAGCCGACGTAACATTGTAATGATGTTCATTGTAGTGCTTCATTCACCGTCATCTTTTATCATCGTTAAACAATGTTAAATCTGAGACGCGTGGCCCTACGTGTGATCAGTGTCTGCGATATGGTGTAATATTGAAGCCCTAAAAAAAATTGCGCTTCCAAATGATCATGTAGTGCCTCAAAAAAGTAAGAATCTTTGAGTGACCAGTTTTACCATATTAATTTTCCCCCAATAGAATGTAGTGTTATTAAAAAGCGTCGGGAAGACAATCAGTCAGGCGATCGCTTGTAAAAGTCATGAGATTCCTGACTGACCTAAAGGTTTATAATTATGATTGCAGTATGAGCTAAATCCCCCCCCCCCCAAAAAAAAAAAAAAAAATCTTCAGAATCTGAGACAAAGATACCCAATCCTTTTAATGATACATATGATTCCTTTTTCTTGTTTTGTTTTGTTTACTGTATGAAACTTAAGAGCAAAGGATACTGATAACTCCTGTACTTTTTTCCCTATGATGATGTAGGTAGAAGGCCTTATTTCCTCAAGACATGAAGCGACGCGTGTGAAACAAAGGTTGAGTGATGATGACGAACAGAGTATAATGAGGAAGAAGCGTTGCCAGGGGGGAAGAAAGTCTTTAGCTCAAGTTTAATTTCATGGAATGGGTTTGCACAGGACGAAAATTGGGCAGGTGAACAATTTTGCGTCAACTCCACTTGGACCTCTCGAAACATCATCTGCCCAATTACCGGCCCCGAACGGGCTGAGAGAGGGAGTGAAGCGGCAGGGTGGTGGCAACATGTACAATCATACAGAGAAAGAGAGAAACGGACGGATAGATAGAGAGTGAAGAGAGGGATGAGAAAGGAAAGAGAGAGTGTGTGTGAGAGCTAAAGAGAGAGAGAGAGAGAGAGAGAGAGATAATAAAAGAGAGAAATAGATAGACATGAGGGAGAAAGACTCGGAGGGAGGGAGCGAGGGAGGGGCGAGGGAGGGAGCAAGGGGGATGGGGAGGGAGAGAGGGAGAGAGGGAGAGAGAGAGAGAGAGAGAGAGAGAGAGAGAGAGAGAGAGGGAGGAAGAGAGGGAAAAGAGGGAGAGAAAGAGAGAGAGAGAGAGAGAGAGAGAGAGAGAGATAATACACAAGTCATAAAAAGAGAGATTGCAATGCCTGGATAGATGGAGAAACACAATAGGGAGGGGTGTGCATGAGAGGGAGAGAGACAAAAACAACTAGGCATCCATGACTCGATTTTAAAGTTTAACCTTACAAAAGAGTCAAAATACATCCCTAAGTCATTAATATTCCAATTTGTTTTCCCACCACGTAGCCAGCGTGAAGCGTCAAAACAGGGCAGTTGAGATCGTGGAAGGAAATAGCGTTTCGACCACGAGAGCAGTCGAAGATTTTTGGATGAGGAAGAAGAGAAACAATTGAAGCCTATTACCGAGCTCCCATCGCGATGTTGATCATCGGTTGGAGGGGTATATGATTACAACAGTGAGGAAGAGCACGAGATAAATTGTTTTTTCCCGTCCAGGACAAAAAAAAATATACGTGTGAAGAAAACGTGTAAAATCAGATGAAATATTAAAGGTGTGGTGGGGTAACGGATCATATACGTACTTGCATTTAATGTATGTTAATTATACATTCAATATATTTGTTTAATATCGTTTATTATCTGTATAAAATTATATAAACTTAAAATATTGTATCAACCATAATGTTCATGAAATGTATGATGAAAAAAAAAAAGATGCAGAAACCAATAAATCAAATCAAATTAAATCAAATCAAATATAACCCTCTCATCAGCAACGCGCTACTAGGCCAATTCTCATATTAATGCACCACAAATATGTCAACAAAACAACAAATGTAAGCTTATCAAGTGGGTCCTTGAGAACACGAGCATAATTTCGCCAGGGGGGGGGGGGGGGGGGGGGGGGGGGTGAGGTACAGTCTAACTATATGCGACGACACAAATAGCCAGACATAGGCCTTTAGCTCATTGGCAGAAAGTTCAAGCTCTCTCCACACCTGGAAACCAAGCTTTGAATATCAGACACATATTACTTTTTAATTTGTTTTTGAATAAATTATGATTTCATTTTCTCACATTTTCCTAATAACCAATATGACTTTGTATAAGTTTAATAAACAGATCATTCAGCTTTTCGATAACTCGTCTGGAAAGTCATCGGCGCTTTAAGGTGAACATACTAGTGATGTCTCGGTCGGCGGCCAAGCCCGGTTTGGAGCAGGGTGTGAAGACCTATAATTGGTGAATTCAAACTCTCTATATAGAACCTTAGGTCTGCCTAGCCTTTCCGCCTTCCACCAACACGAGCAGCTGACACTGCTGCGCTAATGCATTGAATCCATCCCTGTTGCGATCTGAAAGGAAAAGAGTCAAACACCAACCCCGCAAACACAAATCAAAATGATTATATTATGTGTGAGGTAATTCTCACCCCCGTCAGGATTCCATTTAGCTTTAATGAGTTGTTGAGGCTGCGCGGGAAAGTGGAATAGGGGGAGACCATGTAATTACATTGGGAGGAAAATAATAGAGGGCGAGGTATGTGAAGATGGATGGATATTGACGATGTGATGTACACCTGTGCGCTATGTGTGAATTGCCAGTGTGAGACGAACATGAGGGAATGTTGAGGGTTATTCTAAATGATACTCTCTTTAAAAAAAAAGAGTGAATTTTCAAAATCACGGACGTCACTCCTCTGGAGAGTGAAAATGTAGTGAAAATAGAGTGAACATTCACTCTTTTCTTCTTAGAAAGCACTCTAAAATTAATCGATTTTCACTCCTAAACAAGTGATCACGGACGTCACTCCCAAGAAAGTGAAAATAGAGTGAAAATTCACTCTTTTTTTTAAAGAGAGTAGCTAGGCCTTTGACCGAATGATAGAAAGGGATGTGGGATCTTTGGAGACCAAGGTCATTATCATCAGGGAAGGGTAAAGTCAGCAGAGACAAAGAAAGAGAGAGAGGGGGGGGGGGGGGGGGGGAGCGTGTGTGTGTGCATGGTGGGGAGGGGGCAGAAGCTAGTAGGGAAAGTAAGATAAAAATAGAGAGAGAGAGTATGTGTGTGTGTGTGCGTGCGTGTGTGTGTGTGTGCGTGGTGAGGGGGGCAGAAGTAGGGAAAGTAAGATGGAGAGAGAGAGGGAGAGAGAGAGAGAGAGAGAGAATGTGTGTGTGTGTGTGTGTGCCTGGTGAGGGGGCCGGGGGGGGGGGGGGGCAGAAGTATGGAAAGTAAGATGGAGAGAGAGAGAGAGAGAGAGAGAGATGGGGTGAGAGACAGAAAAAGAGGGAGAGCAAGATGAATTTGAAAAGGGGAAGGCAGAGAAAGAGTGAATAGTTGAGAACAGAACAGAGAAGGCAAAAGAAGCAACAAATGAACTGTAAGAGTATAGAGAGAAAATGGATCAGCAAGTCTAGCAGGCTCCTATAACTCATACCCTGACTTAGTGTAAACGTACTTCTCCTGTGCATGTCTTTAAGGCGTTTTGTAACTCTCTTCTTTTATAATCTTGGAAGCAACCTTCGATTAAAGCATGCACATTATCGTTTGTAATCAAGCAGTCAAACAGGAGCAGGTGAACATTTTCGCGCGATTTAACCCGACACTTCGCGCGCAAATTGCTATCACGATTAATATACAGTTCCATCGACCTCTGCGACACTGTTCTCGACACTTTCCCTTTATTTCTCCTATTTTGCGCCCCATTTAGAGTAACAGTTTCCAGTAGTTTTGCCAGCTGATTTTGGGGAAAAGTAATTTGGGGAACTCAAGGAAACATGATTTAATTTCAAGCACGAGTAGATTTGAATTGTTTTGTTTTCATATTACCGTTATTGGAGTGCTGACAATAATATGAGATAAGATTTAAAAAAAAAACATACAGAAGATACAAGTGTTTTGCTGAGCTTCTGTTACATGTAATGAAATCTGCATATAGTGGAAATATACAATAACATATTAAAAATCTTCTGAATTTGAATAATCTTACAATCAGTTTAGATCAAGGTAAAGTTAACTTGCAAACAAGTCGTCTCTCTAATGCTCGTTCCCCCTCTCTCTCTCTTCCTCTTTCCCTCACACTTTCTCTCTCTCTCTCTCTTTCTAGCTATCTCCCCAACTCTTTTCTCTCCTTCCGCTCATTGCCTCATTTACTTATATATCTTCAAATCATGAAGAATACATCGTGCTCACATCTTTTTGCCCCTTTTAAACTTCGTTCAACATAATTACACTTCAGTTCTTCTTTTCTTCAGGGTATTCAGGAATGTCATTTGATATTAAACAACTCTGCTTTTCACCGTCTACTACATTTATTTTTGCCCCTTTTAAACTTCGTTCAACATAATTATACTTCAGTTCTTCTTTTCTTCAGGGTATTCAGGAATGTCATTTGATATTAAACAACTCTGCTTTTCACCGTCTACTACATTTATTTGTTTTTACTAATCTCCTTACGTGACCTTCATCTCTCACTCTCTATCTCTCCATAATTCTTGCTCTCTCATTCTCACTTTCACTCTTTCTTTAACTACCTCTGACTCTCCATTCCTCTCTTTATTTCTCTCATATATAAATACATGTAATTTAAATAGGGTTTATTCTGGAGTTTGTAATTAGTATGATATTGTTATTTGTTAGGAAGTATAAATGCTTTCATTTTTAAAACTGATGTTATAATGTTTTCTTTTCCATTAGTGTTACTATGTATTGTCATTGTAACCCTGGATGAGATGCAGCCGATGCAATCATAAATCTCTGTCCTGGTTTTATTATTGTTATACCGTATGTATTATCATGAATAAAGATGAATAAACAACTTCTCTACATGTATATCGAGCTTTCCGTTTCCCCCCTAAACAACTTTTAAACTTACATCAAATTTCTTCTATCATCTCAATACTAACCCTTCATTCTTACGCTTTAAGAAAGTAACAAATGGCCAAAGATGACTAATATTTGTGCAATATTTTATTTCTCACTGTAGAGATCATTCATTCACAAGAATAACAGATAACAATATGAAATATAAACAGCTGTACAAAGACATTCTCTGATTTCTGCAAAAAGCAAAGTCCATTCAGTTAATCATAGGCATTCATGAAGTTTGTACATGCATTTGTTTAATAGTTTACAAAGCAATTTTGTCAACACAAGATTAACACACAAAATTATTATACAAAAAAAATTCATGAGCAATAAAAAAGGAAAATAAATTCCAGATCATGATATTCTATGATTAGAAATAAAAGAGATTTTGGGGAGGATAATCGAATTGTACTAACATAAAATATGAATAATTTATATAGCGGTGATCTTTGCATGATAAAAACAAGATTTTGACTTGAAAAACTGAAATGTTGAGGAAGATATAACCTTTATCTACATTAACTCCAATAACAGATTCCATCAATTAAATTCTCTCTCTCTATATATAAAGCATTTCAATTATTACATATTGTGTAATATATTATCACTTTAATAATTTACACCTGAAGTTTTGAAACAATTTGGATAAGATCAGTGCTGTGGTACAGATGAATCATAAATATATCCTGAAATTTATTACAAAAGGATTTTGCATTCTAATCAAAATCCTGGAATCTGCTTCATAAAACTTGTTATTAATAACAAATGCTAAATTTCTATGACAAATCTGCTCTCAGCCAATCAAATGCCACTATTTCAGTAGCTTATATAACAGTTATTGTAACTTGTTATTGATACCAATTTTGAAGAAACAGGGCCCAGCCCCCCCCCCCCCCCCCCCTCCCCCATTTTTTCCCTGACAACTAAGATTACTAAAGCACATTCTGCTTTACATACAATAATCTTAGAAGATTGGAAGGAATAATTTCTCAAGATGATAATTTCTAAAGAAGATTGGAAGGAATAATTTCTCAAGATGATAGTAGTAGTATTATATAACATTATACACAATCTATGTATACACTCCGGTGGAGATCACCTTCAGGTTTCCACCCATGCTGGACTAGGATCTGGGTTCTGGTCCTGGTCTTACTTGACACCCTTCTTCTTGCGGGCCCGGACCTTGTGCTTCTTGGTCTTGGAGTCGACCAGACTCTGAGCCTGCTTCTTAAGAGCATTCCTGGTAACGATGTCTTCGTCGTCACCGCTGTCCTCATCTAGAAGAGACACAGAAAGAGTATGGTATGGTTAGGAAGGCATCAGATGATGGATAAATAGACCATGGGGGTACTTCTCAAAGACGTAGATCAACTTTAAGTTGGACTTAACTATGACAGGCCATTCATTCCGCTGTTTGCTCTCACCATTGTTGACTATTGAAATATGATTATTCATAACTAGTGAATGAAATAATTTGTAACATGGCACTTAATAAAGATGTGTGCATTGAAATTTGATTACATTACGAAAATTGCCTATTGGAGCAGTGCGAAATCGTCTCTTGAGAGACAGCAGGGCCTTATCAATTTGACACAAGTTGAATACAGTGAAACCTGTCTATAAAGACTACCCAGGGGAGACAAGGAAAGTGGTCTTGATAGGCAGGTGGTCTTTATGTACAGGTTCCTTCAGTACATGTTTCAACAAGAAACCATTTTCAAGGGAAACAAAATATGTAGTATTTGTAGACAGGTGGTCACTAAAGCAGGTTTGACTGTACTTACCATCATAAGTGGTATCCCTCTGAGTAGTAGGTAGCTTGATGCGAGTGTTTTGTGATGGTAGCGCCCCTTCAATTCCAACTTGGAACTGTGAGAAAATTATCAAAAATATAGTGCTTAGAGAGAGGAAGGTGAGGATTTTTTTTTTTTTTTACATCTCTGACATTTCAATGATGTGCAGTCGCTGGGTGCCCTTCTCTCTTTATCATCAGTGTTGTCGACCACTCATCAGTGCAGGGCAAACTCCAATGACTTCATCTTTATCCTACAAACTTCATTACAGCTTATCTTAAGCTCTGGTATGGGAATCGTATTTTGAGAGAAAGTGGCTATATGATTCATTCTGGATTGTTTAATTATCCTGCAGTTGATGCGTTGTTTGAACCAGTGAAATAAAAACCAACTCCCATTTGCACAGTGACCTGTATTGAGCACATGGTGTCCGGCCTACTTATACCCCAATTTCCTTATCTTTCTATGCTCATTACTCAGCCACTATACATTTTCTACCAAAATTGTGTGGCACATGTCATTTATTTGTAATATTGAATATTCAGTGTAAGTTTCGTTAAAATCTGTGACAATTCATTTCTATATTCACTAGAACTCAAGTTTATCTTTAACATAGTCTCCATTTTGTATATTTCATTGCCGAGCCATGTTTACTCGCTGTCTCATAAAAACAACAAGAAGCGTTTATTTCATGATAGGAATGTCAAAAAATGATCAATCTTCCTTTTGACATCCGTCAGATCAACTCATCATAAACGTCACCCCACGTATCCCCAAACTGTCATTTCACATTACCAATGGCTACTCTTGTTGATCCAAAAAGTACACCAATCCCAGCCCTTAAAACCTTTTTACAAAGTTAAAGTGACTTGATAACATTGATTCTGAAACGATCGTGGATGTAGCTCATGTTGCAATCATAATTATAAACCTTCAGGTCAGTCAGGAACTTTTACAAGTCGATCGCCGGTATGATTATCAAGATATTTATGATTGGAAATCAAAACGTTTTTTATAACACTACAGTCTATTGGGGAAAATGAGTATGGTAAAACCAGTCACTCAAAGATTTTTACTTTTGAGGCACTTCATGATCATTTTGAAGCACAATTTTTTTAGGGCTTCAATACAAAACCATATCACAGACACTGATAACACGTAGGGCCATGCATCTCAGATTTAACATTGTTAAATGATCCCTTTACACATCACCCTACGTATCCCCAAACTTTCATTTCACACTATCAATGGCTACTCTTGTTGATCCAGACAGTACACTACTGGGTAATCCCAGCCCTGAAACCTTTCACAAAGTTAAAGCCTGTCTGCACTAGTTTGGCAACGGGGATTAGACCTCCCTGCAAGGTCACGGACAGGTGGCTATCTCATCAATCAGCTCTCAAGTAACATAAGAAAAAGAGGATTATGGGGGACCAACAGGCACCGATTAGGCATTGTTTGCTATATAGAGGGCGCAAGTCGCAAGTAGTGCAGTACAGTGGGGCTTTAACCTACCTCTTCTTCCTCCATCTGCCTGAGTGTCTCATCAACATCGTGGCCGTCGAGTTCCTCCATGAGTTTGAGAAGCTTCTCCTCGCAGGTAGCCAGGAGATCCAAGACGAACTCATCCGCCTCGGCAGACAGCTGTGCCTGGGGTACGTGACCCTTGTTCTGCACAAATAGAAAAATACAGATGATTTTAACACATGTATGCTATTATTTGAACATTATGTTTTGTATAATATAAAGGTCGCAGAATTTTCATAGAATATTCAAACTTATAATTTTACCATGTCATTTTCAATTGACTTCTACCTAGTTGCAATGTAACAATATCTGTAATGCCTTTGTTTATCTTTCTGTTGGAAATGAAACAAATACGATTTGAATTGAATATATTTCATTACAAGGCTACAACATTTTTAAGTCCAACTTCGAGATAAGTTTGACTTAGGATCTTTGTGAAACACCCCCAGCACTACTTACTGCTTTGATGTGTTGAAGCTTATCGGCTAGATGAGAGACACCGGCCTTGACTTGGACCAGGATCTTACTGCACTTATCAAGCTTCTCAGACGACTCTCCGCAACGCTCCACCTCGGTCTTAAGATGGGCCTGGAACTCCTCCAACATTCTCTGACCACTGAATGATACGAAAACATAAGACCAATTAATTAAAGCCCCGCTGCACTACTTATAGCTACTTGCGCCCTCTACATAGCAAACAATGCCTAATCGGTGACCATGCATTGGTCCCCCATGATCCCCTTATTCTTATGTTAATTATTATTTAATTTTATGTTTATTTTTTTTTAATGTATTGTATTGTGCAAACTGATCTATATGAATATGTTAAAATGTCATTGTAAATATAAACAGTTAAATGAGGAAAAAATAAATGAATTGAATTGAATTGAATTGAATTGCAAGCTGATTTGATGAGATAACCACCTGTCAGCCCCTTACAGAATGGTCTAATCCCTCCTGTAAACTAGTACAGATGGGCCTCTAAGTGTCTTCTCTCATCCTAAAGACCATTGCAAAAATTCATTCTTCTGTGGTCTCAATCTATTCCATTTAAATTTATATTAAGATTAAAGAATAAGTCAAAACATAACTTGCAAACTTAAAGTGTTTATACATCAATGGAAAGTTTGGAATCCTGTTTTAGAAATGCACTAAAACAAACTAGATGGATCTTCGACTGGGCGCAAGATACATACAACTGTACATGACACAAGTTGGGCGGGAATTCATCAATCTGTTCTTGAGATAAGGCGATCACGAGAACAGGCAACCCCAAAAGTTATGCCTCTGACTACATCGTTGCGGAGGCATATAACAAAATTCTGATGACTTTAGTTGTGAGCTATTGGGTAACAATTATCCTTGTCGGGAAGAGCATTCATCAAGTATTTATGGTAACGTAGAAAGGAATGCATGTCTCAGGTAAACCAGATAGGTATGCAGTACACAACTTTAGCTTACCTTGATAGTTTGGCTTCTCCTGAGTACTTCATCTCCTCAAAGTCTGTGTTGAGTCTGGATTTCTCTTCCTTGAGACGTACGACCTGCTTCTCATTGGTTTCCTTCAGCTCCATCAGATGCTGGTAGGTGAAGTTCTGGTTCTCAAATCGGTTTACAACCTCCTGTGAATCACAAACCAATCATAAGCCATTATAATGAGGCTTGCCATACTCTAACAGGATAGATATAGTCCTGGGGGGTGTTTCACAAAGATTCTAAGTTGAGCTTATCTCTAAGTTGGACTTAAAAATTATGGAAAGCCATTAGCATCTTTGAAAATATTTTGTAAAAGTTATTTTAAAAGGCATAAAATGTTCATTCAAATCATTCATATTTTCTATCATCAAGGAGATTTCATGTTGTTGATGTAGAATTTATAAAAAAATTCTAAAATACTTGAGTTTTTGATTTTGAATATATTTCATTTTAAGGCTCCAATGGCTGTCCATAATTTTTAAGTCCAACTTAGTGTTAAGTTCTACTTAGGATCTTTGTGAAACACCCCCCCCTGGTTCTCAGAGCATAGTAATCCCTTCCAACTTTTTGTTATTTGGTTTATTACCAAAGATAGCGAGCTCTATCTTACTTTCAAATGTAAATGGTGTTTACATCACAATCAAAGTTCATTTTCCTTTTTAAAACCGAAGTTTCAACCTGAAACAAAGGCGTGAGATTATGATTTATAAGATGATGACGTGGATCCTAATCAAATTGGTTGTTTGATTGGTTAAGAGTGTACATGCGACCAGGATTTTTTTTGCCTAATAATTTTTATAATAACCGGTCATTATCAAATGCTAATTGACCGGTCATTAGTAAAATCATGTTATAAAACATCATTTTATCAAACAAACAAAACATAATCTTACAAAACAAATAATACACATCATTTTGTTCGGGAATTAGTAAAATTACCCACACTTGGTACCTTCAAAATAGTCGGCTATCACCTCGGGTGTGTTAGACTGTTCCAAAGGTACCTTGTGTGGGTAATTCTTACTAATGCCCTCACTGCTTGGGATTATTTGTATAATACTTACAGCAAGATCTGAGACCCCTGTGGCTTCCTTCATAGCCTGGAAGGCTTCCTCGAAGGTACCGATCTTCTTCTCTTCCTCCTCCCCGGTCACAAACTGCTTCTGTTCTGGGGTCAGGTCATCGTGCTGGATAGATGCTCTCTGGAGCTGCGAGGACGAATAAATACAGAAACGTTTAGTCATTCACTCATACATAAGTTAATGATCAAGGAGAACATATTTGGTCTGTTTGGAGCCAGTGCCCCCGTTGCATAAAATTTACCTCTGATAGTACCGTCACCAGTATCACTCACCAGCCAATCAAATCAAGGTTTCCATGGTAGTATTACCATTAATTGTAAATTAAGTCAGTGCTAAGTTGTATGCAATGGGGCCCAGATGATTTAACAACGAATTAACACCCTTCTAGCTCTGTACAGATGATTTAAGCATTTCTAATGACTGTGTTTGTTATCATTCCACTAACCAAGCTCCCATGTAAGACAATAAAGCCTTGACGAACTTGTTTTTTCTTCTTCTGTAGGGTCGGGATAAAGTCTGGTGACACTATGTTCTTGACCATGAAGTGAGGCGTGATGGCTCAGTGGTAGAGTAGTGGTCTCATAACCGTGAGGTCCCGCGTTCAAAACCAATTCGATGCGCCAGTGCCCTTTGGTAATCCTCATCACAAAGTCCCTCAGAGAGGGAACTTAAAGCTGTTGTACCCTGGTTGCTTACTTACAGGCACACACATATGTTTTCTTAAATTAGCAGTCAGGTAAAATAAACCAAATATTTACTTCAAGCACATTTAATCCTACACAAAGCAATCACTTTACAATGAAAAACTATTCAGTTATTAGTACTAGATCAAAAGAAGAAGACTGACAGTGACTGACAAACTGTGTACGATTTAATCAGCTAATTTGCACTCCATGGGAGAATATCAGTCTTTGATTTATAATACAACCATAAATGAGGGAAAAAAACTCACCCTTCTCTCCACCCGCTCTGCATGAGCCTTCTTCTCCTCAGCCTGTTTCTTGAGTACGGCTAGGGCCTCTTCGCGTTCTCTTCTCTCTCGGTAAACTGTCTCTTCGTGCTTGCTCAGCTCAGCCTGTTGAATGATAGGATGTAAATAATACATTGTAGTTAATAACTAGAGATAGTGGTGAATCAAAGTGTTTCAAGTTTCAAGTGATGAGGATCTACATTCATAGTTGATACTTGTATGCAAATTATTAACTTGTGCATTTCCTAAAGTTGCCCGACCGTTGGGAATTTTTTCCTATCATTTATTTCCTTTCCAATCCGGTATCTACTTAGTACAACTTTTTTTAAACCACTCAACCCACTAACAATTTTAGATAATCTAGGATCTGGTAAAAGCTGTTGGCTATTCAAAGACCTTTAGCCACTTTCTATACTGATTTTTCTATGCATCTACTTAATTGTAAGGGCTCACAAGGCATCAAGCTCTGCTTATAAATAAACTGTAGCCCCGGCAAGTTCTGTTTAAAATAAGTTTATATTCCTCCATGTATGTTTTAATGCATACTGATTTTATTATGTATTAAAGCCTGTCTGTACTAGTTTGCCCAGGGGGGATTACATTAGACCTCCCTGCAAGGTCACTGACAGGTGGTTATCTCATCAAATCAGCTCACAATTAACATAAGAAAAAGAGGATCATGGGGGACCAACAGGCAATGATTAGGCATTGTTTGCTATATTGAGGGCGCAAGTAGCTATAAGTAGTGCAGTGGGGCTTTAAGAACTGAAAAATAAATGAAATTAAATATAAATAAAAATACCTTGGCAGCATCTCTAGCGATCTGGGCGTCCTTGTTCATGGCCTGGAGTTCCTTCAGCTCTTCCTTGAGATGGTCTATCTCGTTCTCCTCACCGTCAAGATCATTGCCAAAGGTCAAACTGTCCCTGATCATCTGCTCCTTGATAGCCAGGTATGTGCGGTTGATGTGTTCGGCCTCATGGAGCTTCAGGTTGGCCTTGTCTAGACGATTCTCCAACGATCGTAGTGCCTGCATAGATAAACAAAATTCAATCAATTCAATCAAGTTGTGATTGTTAATAGTTTGGAAACAGGAAATGTTTTTGAATGATTTAATCTGCCACTAAATCAAAATAAAATGTACTAACATAATTAATAAACTATATAGCTATGATATAATTAGGTTATCATGGTAATTTAGGGACATTCAAAAATATATTCATATGTACACTTGGCATTCCATACTTAAGTCAATGGATTAAACCACGGACTTCAGTTAGATCGCTTTGGAGAATACCACCCATTGACTTACCTCACAGAAATACGAAGTTGCAAACCATCCAGAGACTCCTAATAAATTGCGTTACTGATTAATGAATTATATCATTACACATTTTTTTTCTCAGTTTTCTTTATGAATAACTAATTGTCTAATAAAACTGAAGCCATTAAACTATTACCAACAACAACAACAACAACATTGACTTACCATTGCATCGTCTGAGGTACCGGCTGTAGTAGCTTCTGCATCTGATGCATCCTTGAGCATCTGATCATGCTGTACCTCAAGCTCCGAGTAGGTCTTCTCTCGCTTCAGGGTCTGAGACTTCTCAGCGTTGAGACGCTTCTTGGCCTCGCAAAGCTTCTGGTCTATGATGCGGATTGCTTCCTGTGATAACAAAGGATCATTTCAATATGTTTTTTTTCTTCCCAATTTCTTTAAAAACATTAAAATATCGTCTGTTCAAATTAAGTCACAAAGGCGTTTACTCTGTGTCACAGTATGCCCTTCAAGCTCCAAACGGACATCATTTACAATACTTCATCACAAATAAGGTTAGGAATAAACTAGATGGAACTTCGACTGCGCGCAGTCGAAAATGATGCCTCCGTCATGGAGCAATTTTACAAACCAAAACAGAAGAAATTGTTCAAATCAATTTCAATTGTAATCCATTATATACATATATGACCCTTTGATCTTTGACCTCATGACCCTAAAATCTACTCAGTTCATTGGCTCTGCAAGATGTCCTGAGTTAAATAGTAATCCATCTGTCAGTTCTAATGAGAATGCGTTCACAAGCTATTTTTGCATACATAATGAGCCCATGACCTTTGACCTCATGACCCAAGAATCTACTCAGTTCATTGGCTCTGCAAGATACATACATGATCTAAGTTTGGCAGGAGTCCATCAATCTGTTCTAATGATAATGCGATCGCAAGCTATTTTTGCATACATAATGAGCCGCATGACCTTTGACCTTGACCTCATGACCCCAAAATCTAATCAGTTCATCGGCTCTGCAAGTAACATACATGACCTAAGTTTGGCAGGAATCCATCAATCGGTTCTTGAGATAACGCGATCACAAGCTGTTTTTGCATACATAATGAGCCCTGTGACCTTTAATCTCGTGACCCCAAGATCTAATCAGTTCATCCGCTCTGCAAGATACATACATGACCAAAGTTTGGCAGGAATCCATCAATCGGTTCTTGAGATAACGCGATCACGAGCTGTTTTTGCATACATAATGAGCCCTGTGACCTTTGACCTTTGACCTCGTGACCCCAAAATCTAATCAGTTCATCGGCTCTGCAAGATACATACATGACTAAAGTTTGGCAGGAATCCATCTATCGGTTCTTTAGATAACGCGATCACGAGCTGTTTTTGCATACATAATGAGCCCTGTGACCTTTGACCTTTGACCTCGTGACCCCAAAATCTAATCAGTTCATCGGCTCTGCAAGATACATACATGACTAAAGTTTGGCAGGAATCCATCAATCGGTTCTTCAGATAACGCGATCACGAGAACGGGACGTACGGACGGACGGACGTACGTACGGACGTACGGACGGACGGACAACCCGAAAACATAATGCCTCCGGCTACTTCGTAACGGAGGCATAAAAAGACTGCAAAGACCTGCTGGGTGGGGTTGATTCATTGAAGATAAACATCATTTTAATGGAATTGTTAAATGCAGTAAGGAATCGATATGACACGCTTATAATAGCCCTAATAATGAGCTACAGGGTTTGTATAATTTAAAAAGGGAAAAGCTCTTTACTATGCAAATCCATACTTCAGTCTTTCATGATATTATTACCACCTATCAACCCCCCCCCCCCCCCCCTTGTAAAAAAATAAAGGATTCAGGGAAAAAATGGCATCTTAACAACATCCCTCCCCCCCCCCCCCCTCCTTTTGACTAAGGAAATTGGGAAAAATTGGGAAAACAAGGGGAAAATAGGGAAAACAAGGGGAAAATAGGGAAATCAAGGGGAAAATAGGGAAAATAGGGGGTAAAATCTGGAAGAAACACAAGAAGAAGAAGGTAGAGCCTAGAGGTACCCACCTTTCCAGATTTGCCTCTGAGGGATGCACGCTCCACCTCTCGACTCTTGAAGGCGATATCAAGTACACGATCATCTCCGGCCTTGCTTGCTGCTAGCCGCTTGTGTAACGTCTTGTTCTCCTGTCGGACCTTACGGATCACATCAAGATTCTGCTTGATGGTCCATTGCGAGCTCTCGTAGTATGCCTTGCGGTCACCATCTAAAGAAAAAAGAAGAAGAAATTGCTGAATTTAGGCCCATGTCCATGAAACAAATCAAAAGATAAGCTAGATAATCTAGATCTACTTATTTCAGAATCAAGACCAATATAGCCTTATATAGATCTAGGGGATTCTACTTCTAGATCGAACGTTTAACATTAGACCTGTATTTAACTGTAAGTGTAACTGTAAAACTAAAAGTAAAACCAGAAACTCTTGTATTGCTGTAAACATAATTGTTGGCATTAAAGATTGTGCCTTTTGTGGATTCATTTATTTCCACAGCAAGACTAAGAGTAAGACTAGATCTAGATCTAGAGCCCCGGTTTTTAGAGGCTGCCTTAGAGCCAAGAAACTTTCTAGAAGTAGAATATTGACTGACCATGCACACACAAATGTTTATGGTTTTACACAGAGTAAAGAATCCAGTGTAGATCTAGGCCTAATTAAGAGAAATCACACTGCATCCTTGAGAAGAAAAAAATTCAGAAAACATTCACACTGGCACAGCCACAGTCACACTCACACAGCTCAATTACACTCAACAGCCAACCTGATTTTTTTTCACATTTTCAGATTGTCTTTGCCTGTTGAACACATAGATCTCTGCCTTAGTCTACTCTAGATGCATAAATCATGGTTTAAAACGACTAATTGTTGAACTTAACTTCAAGTTCCAGTCTTACAAACTAAGTTAGAGGTCTACATTATCATACTAGTCTACTATTTATTACTAATATTATTAGGCCTAGGTCTAATACTAGTACTAGCCGTGCGTGGCCGTGGCAAGGCAGGCAAAAAAGAAAGACAGTTTCACTCACCCAACAAGGATATTTTACGCTGTAACTCTGATATTTGTTCCGTAATTGGAGTGTTGCTGTTTGTTTTGCCAACACCTGGCATTTTCAGGCTTTTTCCTGTCCCTCTTCACTAATTAGAATGTGTAAAATTGTCAAAATAAACTATCACGAAAGATCTCTAGTTGTCAACATCCAGATCCAGTGCAGTCGAGTATGATTGTTGTTTACACGTAAATCATATCAGCTGCGTATCGCACGTAATATGCCGTGCATGCATTGAAAATTGCATGTAGCAAGCGCAGCGAGATCGCATATCCGCGGAGGCTGTTTTGTCGTACGTTTCCCGTAGCAACTGACCATAGATAGCGCCAGCTGCGCCTGGTAGGCGCGCAAATTCGCTCACGGACTACGAACAGTTACGAACTGAAAATCCAGGTCTGGCAAAGGGAAGGGGGGGAGGGGGGGGGGGGGGGGGGGGGGGGGGGTTAAGTCCAATAAAGGAAATGGAAAAATATCATCATAATAATTATGCTTTGTGTGGGCTAACATATTTTCTGACAAGCAAAGTAAAACAAAATATACTAAATCTCCCTTTTAACCTGTATTTTTTTTTTTTTTTTTGTTAGCTACCATGGGCTAGCAATTTTTAAAAAGTAATATTATTCAAAAATTCCAAACAAAAATGCCACAATTATTTTTGAGCCCGGTTCAATATTCTGAATGATGGGGTATTAGGAAGAAGAAAAAAATGTTGTGCTGGTTTGGAAGCTCATGTGGATTATTTCAAGTTAAAGGCTGTCTGTACTAGTCTGGCTAGGAGGGATTAGACCACCCAGGTCTCATCAACTCAGCTCTCAATTAACATAAGAAAAAGAGGATTATGGGGGACTAATGGTCACTGATTAGGCATTGTTTGCTACATAGAGGGAGCCATAAGTAGTATACAGTGCAGTGTGGCTTTAAAATGAACCAGTTTGTAGTTGTACGCTCGTTTGCAAATTTGGTTTGATAGGAAACCTAACTAGGATAGGAAATTTGGTCCCACAATCTCTCCCTAGTAGGCCTAAATTTAAAATTCTTGATTAATTACTCGCTAAAGATATGAACTGTGGAGCAAGACGTGTGCAAAACAGACAAGGTCCGATTCTTGGTCTCTTGATCTGTCCTAGTTGAAGAACAAAAATGTTACATGGTAAGCCGCTAGGTCATAACCATAAACCATTCATGCAAATTCTAGAAGACATTGATAACGGATGATAAAAATTAAGTTTCGATGTATAATATGCAGATATGCTAACTTTTCTCTTCTCAGCAAAAAATATTTATTTATTTACTAATGCATGTTCACAATTTTACAATTCATAGGAGTTAACATCACATGAAAAAGAAATAACAATGTTTTATCAAATACAAGTTGCAACAATAATTTATTGTGAATTGTAAAACACAGATTGCACACAACGTTGATGAAACATAAGCAAATAGAGCTTAAATCGCTACGACACCTTTCAAATATATTATATATGACCAAACAAAATCCTAAAGGGTTGGGAACTAGCCTATTTACACTATTTACAAAGAACAAGAAGAAAAAAAAGGGGGAAAAAAAAGAAAAACGGAAGTATATTGTTAAGTCTAGTAAAAAATTATGTTCGATATAGTGAGAACTGATATATAGATTTATATAATATAAAAAAAAAAAACTTTAAAAGAGCACTCAAATGTATTATCATTTCACAAATGTAAGATATTACTTACATATATATATGTAAGTAATATCTTACATTTGTGAAATGATAATACATTTGAGTGCTCTTTTAAAGGAGTTTGGTTATTTGATATTTCGAAATTTGTTAGGTAGAGAACTCCATACATCTGGACCCAACTATGTCTGATTGATTTCTGGGCTAATGTAGTGTGAGGATTGACCACATGTAAATTCGATGACTTGAGTTTAATGAGTTAGGCCTAATAATGCAAAATAGGGATCGAACTTCGGACGCTATCCCAAGACACGATGAATAAAAGATGCAATCGTTAATGATAATGTTATCGAAACTCATACAACTGGTGCCACGATCATTATCAAAACCACAATAATTGTATAGCAGACGACAAATCAATACCTCGTGACAAATTACTGTTGTCAGGTGATGAGGGTAATGAACCAATAATGAGCCTCTAATCATACGCGCGTGCGCGCAAAACTTTCTTTTTGTGACGTCACACGTTTATATCAATGGGCATAACAATCGAGTCAAGTGCACTTACAAAACAACATACTACTAGGGCAAGAGGTTGTAAGGTTAAGAAAAGTAATGATATTTCCACTCTTAATGTAATATTTTGATTAAGAGAAAGAAACCTAAAAATGGCAACAGCGTGTATTCATATGCTACCCACACCAGGAGCAAAATGTGAAGCAGTGGAGATTAAAAACCAGCATCAAGATAGTTGGGAGATTTTTCCCGAAGACAAGCTAGGTGCTGACAGCTACGGAAGTTTGTACGCCCAGGACTACAGCCTGGACTCCATCAAGCCTAAGAACGGGAAAGCAGCCAATGTCCCATCAACGGTTTGGAGGGTGTGGCAGGGTTACCATGGCCACATCTCGCCTCCTAGAAACAACCCACATCCATCAGTGGTAAGTAGTCTTTAACATTCCATTCATGCCTTTCGGCTGATGGGAATTAGATCACTAAAGTTCATGTTTCACTAACCCATTTATTGTGCTTTTCCTTGGGAAACGGCTCCACAAAAGAGTTTTGATAGGCTATTTACATCATATTTGCATCTTTCATTCCCTCAATTTATAATACAATTTTTTTTTAAGCGCTATGCCTCATTACTTTGGGATGGCATCCTACATGTATATCGACCATTTCGTTAACCTGTCATTTTCTTTTTAATTTTCTTTTTCTTCTCTCTCTTTATTTTTTGTTTGTTTTTGTTTTGTTTTGTTTGGCGTAGATGTCAATAAATCCCCTTTACAGGCCGGAGATGAGTTAAATTCAGTCATTGCAGAGTACTAAATTTCGGATTATAATCATCAATAACAATCTTCATTAATTCACTTAATGTTTTTCACAATGTTGTATCGTGAGAAGATTGTTTTTTTTCCTGTAAGAAAAAGAACAATACCATCACATTGTATTTTTTTTCTTCATTTCTGTACATTTTTGTGTTCATATATCACTGTTTTAATTGATCAATCGTTCAATGAAATGCATTTTTTTTTTAATCTGGCCGCATAATTAAATTTAAGAAAGGGAAGAAATTATCAACAAGTGCTCGTAAATTTTAGTCTTCATAATGAGTGCAGACATCTTTTATTAGAATAATGTCATAGGATTTTTCCGAGTCTCCGGGAGTGAGTCTTACTGGTCCAGATATCTCGGAAAATACAAATAAGTGAGAAAAACAGAATAATTCAATTCCTAACAGAAAACAAGTTAAGGGCTTAATATGCCCCAGGTTAATTTTGAACATGAATAAAGTCTCCCAAACTAGGTGACGCGAAAATATCGACAAATCATTTGAAGCCCTAATGATGATGAACGTGACAAGGCTGTGATATTGATTTGATCATGCATAACCATTCGGAGGACAAAGAAAGTGACTTCGTGACATGATCGAGAGAAACAACACAAGCGACCACAATCGTTTTCTGTCGATTAGCAAAAAAGGGTTGCGGTATAATGTTTGTCTAGCATGTATGATGGATCAATGTCATTACCTTAGTTACATTTTCTGAAACACGTCGCTGACACGTTCTGAACTGAAAGGAATTATTGCTTGGAGATCAGCAAAGTCTCCCAACATCATGAACAGATATAGATATCGACAGAATATAATATTGGGAGCCGAGCCAAGATTGAGACTGAATGTATGCTCTTTCTCAATGTGGGGCATTTAAGTCGAGCATGTAAACACTTTTAGGTAACACCCCCCACCCCAAAAAAATAAAAAGAAAGAAAGAAAAAAAGTCAGATATTATAGATATCTACATGATTGTATTTAGATAAGTTGCACAGATGTTAACAAGTCTCCCCTCTGGTTGCACTGGTCAACTATGGGCAACTTGATGTTTCTTTAAATATATTTATAAGGTGTTTTATTTTCTCAATACCAGAGGCAGTATAATCAAGATCATGCAATTTACATCATACTGATCACGACTTGACATAACTTTCAGAATAATCAAAATACATTTCAAAAGTATAATTCTTTATTAACATCAATTGCTAAACAAAACAACTCTTTTATACGTTTACTTATTCATATAAAACAATAATAGTAATAATAATAATGATAAAATACAAATCTTCAAAAACGCCTTATCCGTTGAAGTAAACAAAATAAATAAATGCTTGTACATGTAATATTATAGTCTGTCAAATAAAAAAATAAAAAAATAAAAATAAAACATACAGTACTACCTTTGAAAAAAGAAAAAATCCCCAAGAGAGAGAGATAAAGATTAAAATTTAAAATAAACACAGACAAAAATCAACAAACTAACAACAAAAACGAAACAAAAAACAAACAAAAACGATACTTAAATCCCCTGTACCCATTTTGTGCTAAGGGGAGGATCAAGGATTATCTGAAAGTGGGTGTCGAAATGTCTTTATCCAATCGGAATTCTTCCAGAAGCTTCTGAATAGTAAAGAAACAAAATTGTCATCCAGACCCCTGCACACTCGCTCAGCAAAAGGGGAAGGGGGCGTAGGTTTTTTTATTTTGACGATTAAGGGGCGGCCCCTTGGATCCATGCCTACATTTGCCACACGCAACCCAGGTGAGGTAAATGGGTACCTGGTAGGATTTTTCCTTGAAATGCACTGTGCGCTGATAAGGCTGCCGGAGCTAAAGCTAGGGTAATAAAGTCCAAAGCTCTTTGGTATTTCATAACGTATTATGCGCTATACAAGAACTGAACTATGTACTCCTCCATGTCAAAGTCAATATATTTATTATAATTTTATTTCTGTCCGAAATCTTCAAGTTATTGCAGTCAAATAAGTATTTGATCCTTTCCTTTTTAACGATGATTTTTTTTTTGTCACTGAATGCATATGCATTTCATTTACCATGACCCTCCGCTTAGCCCTTCCAGTCAAGTGTTTAAAGGGAAAAATCCCCCCTGATATTAAGTTGGTTTAATAGAAGCAAAAAAAAAGGAACGAGCATGCAGGTCAGTGAAGGCTTGAGCAAAAGCCAATTAATAACTTATTTTCAATCATTTTTGCTCACACTCTCACTGTCCTGTTTTTTTCTAATTTTTCTGCTTTTATGTAATCCAACAAAATATCAGGATGGACTTCCCCATTAATTTATTTTAAAAGAAGCAGAAACATGAGCGAAACAGGTCAGTGAAGTATATGAGCAATGCCGATTCAAACAAGGCAGTTATGAATTTATGAAGGTGCAATCATGCAATTAAACACAAAAGGGCAACTCTGTGACGAACTAATATAATAACTCTGCTACGACATCTCTAATCGTATTATTACCATCACCACATTCATCAAATTACTATCAAGTTTGTAATCATTATCATGATTATCATATATAGTCATCATAGCAAGCAACAACAACGTCACCATCATCAATTTCACATTAGACAACAGACAAACGGGGGGGGGGGGGGGATAGGGGTGCAATTTTCTCTTCCCCCCTCCCCCAAGTTTCATCTAGGCTTTTAAGGGTCCCCCCGGGGGGGGGGGGGGGGGGGGGTAAGCCTATTTCATTGCGCGTTTTGATACAGTCATATAGCCTGGAAGGTTATTATGTACAATTAGGCCCCCCCCCCCCCCACTCAGTGTTATTTATGGTACGCGTATATATGCGTGTCCCCTCTTTGTGAAAGTCAATGGCGGGCCGGACTTTGCCGCGCGAAAAAGTACCCCTTTAGCGGAGATTTTGGGAACACATTATGCGGTCAGGCCCCGGCCCCCCCCACTGAGTGTTTTTTTTCTCTTCTCTTTGCCTCTTAGAGGTGTTTATTCAATATTCAAACAGTAACATAATTTT
This sequence comes from Strongylocentrotus droebachiensis, assembly GCA_035222895.1. Classification (NCBI taxonomy): domain Eukaryota; kingdom Metazoa; phylum Echinodermata; class Echinoidea; order Camarodonta; family Strongylocentrotidae; genus Strongylocentrotus; species Strongylocentrotus droebachiensis. Next base: position 289,564 of record JAVYIG010001546.1, on the reverse strand, counting down.
GCTTACAATTTAGCAAATCAATGGAACATCAATAATACACAACTTATTTATTCAAATATAACTAAGCCGCGAGTTCGCAGGAAATTTCATATTTTGTACTTTCAAATGTTCGTTTATTTCTATTCTGTTAGTCATTTCTCTCTTAAATAAGTAAATCAAACTCAAATCTCTATCATCATACCCATACTTATTACGAAAATAATCATTTTATAAATCGACCAAAAAGCAATAGTCATTATCAAATCGATTTCGGTTTGCGAATTCATTTTGAGTAATAAAACAATATCTATCTCTATTCTAAGATTGAAAGCACGTAAAACTAAGTCCTTTAAATATTCAAAAGAGTTTCATTTGCCTTACATGAAATGAAAGCATGAAGCACATCTTCAGTCTTTTTGCATTTTAAACAAAGGTCATCGTATGCGAGACCCCACTTGAACAGATTGTTACGAACTGGTAACATATTATATAAAGGCTTGAAATTAAATTCACGTAGACGAAAATCTTTTATCCCAATCAAATTCCTATAAAAAACAGAAGACCATTTAACGTCCTTCTGCAAGACATCTTCCCAATACAAACAACATTTATTTATTTTAATTTGTTCAAAACTAATCATATTATACCACTGTTTACTACTCAAAAGACTAACAGGCTTAACTGATTTTCCAAATACAAAGTGGGGGATAGAGAAATTATGGTCTTTGAAAACCAAAGGTACCCTATGCTTATCATTTTATCCAAATTTTTGGAATTGATTTTTGTAGCCTTGTATAGTCAAAAATCAAAAATTGTTTACTTCTTCTAGTATTAAGGCGGATAAATAATTCATTTACTGAAACAAAAGTACCATTTTTAAAGATATCATTCAGTATATAATACCACTTTTATACCCCCACTGAGTGTTATTTAGGGTACGCATATGCTTGTTCCCTCTTTTTGAAAGCACCCCCTATCTGAGGACTGCCAACATTTCCGAACTCCACTTTCGCGGGGTTTTTGCGGGCTTTTCCTGCCTTGGAGACGCCCCTAAATCCGGAAAAATGCTCAATGTACCCCCCTAAATTCGGAATAATTTCTCAGGAGTCCAAAGAGATGAGAGAAAGAAAAAAAAATCACCCTCTTTTAAAGAAATCTCCGGGTGAAAAGTCAAATACACCCCTTTTTTTATTACAATTCTCGGGTCGGACTTTGTCGCACGAAAAGTACCCCTTTACTGGACATTTTGGTAACACGCATGCGGTCATTCCGACCCCAGAGTGGGGGGGGGGGGGGGGTCAGGCCCTCCGACTCCGGATTTGGGGGGGGGGGGACCAGTGGCAGTAGAGGGATTGCTAACGTGTACGGGGGGGGGGGGTTCAAATTGAAGACCAACGAATAATGCATGCTTGCAGCTCGAGGCTGATCATTATGGGCGCTTGAGAGCACTAAAAGGCTTGGGGCACGCTCCCCTTCCTCGAAAGCTTCGTCTCTTATAGCTGCAAAATGAAGCAATATTCGTCGGGTCATTTACGGATATGCGGCAGAGCCCCCTGGACGCTTTATCCATCTCTTGTAATTTGTTATGTTTATATTTTCTTAAGCACTTTGTATCAGCTTTCTGAAAAGGCGTTATAAACATATTTCGCATTAACATTTGCTTTATCCACGAAAATGGTTTAATATGAGGCGATATGTTTGATAAACCATAGGGACCATTAAGGGGTCATGGGGGTGGAGGACGGTCGTATAATCGTCCAGGGTCCCGTCTTCAAAAGAGTTGCGATTGATCCAAGTCAATCGCAAGAGTCCACTTCTTAATCGTATAAGTTTGCAGTACCCTATCTCTTATGTACGTAGTTACGATTGATATCAACTCTTTATAACAAGGGGTCCAGGTACCCAAGGTGTAAAGTGTTCACGTTGTATATAATTGTGAGCGACCTGCTCTAGTAGAAATATTATACCTTGGACATGGATTAGTTCGTTTCATTTTCTAGTCCATTACTGGTGGCATTCCTTTGAATGACAATGTGTGTTGTCCCACACAACGCACTCCCATTGTCAATAGAGAGTCCGCATATAATATTCGCCACCCCACGCTCTTTGAGCAGACGATACAACAGTAGAGAAAGCGGACCGCCTCGCGGCTTGACGTTGCCTAGTAACCCAAAGTGATCTGACACGCACCACTGCTGCTGGTACAATGTCCCGCTTTATACCACACGGGGTGCAGCATGTAGCGAGTCCTTGTAAATGTGTGCTGGTACCAGATTTGTGCTCACCCATTCTAAACCATGGAGAATCTTTTCCGGATCTGAAGAAAATCCTAGATTTAGGACAGGTTTTTGGACACTTTTAGGACTAGGCATGAAGTAGGGGTCATCATGGCGGCGACCGCAACGGTTTGTAAAACTATTTGGATTTTTGGAATATAGGACATATGTTTTTTATCAACTATTTTGTATGTTTATACCGGTACATTGTTAGTATAGATAAGGGTATATTTCAGACGTTGTTATGGACATTCCCTCTTGTGCAAATACAATATCTGTAAGCGTTATACACTAAACATCTATATTTCTCCCCTCAAAGGTATGTTGTGAGAGGCACAGACCTTAAAGAGAAGAGAGTGAGATATGAATGTATAAAATATATGTACATATTTAAAATCTATATTATCATTTATTTAAGTATGACTCTAATTTTGTTTTCAGTGTCTCGAAATGGTCAAGGGCAAATTTGTAAAAGATTGGATTCTTGTAATATAAAAAGTCAATATTGGAAGTGTGAATCAACAGATTATTATTATGTAATAATACTATGAAGCAAAGATTTTGAAATTATTTTTCCACACAAAATCGTTTCATATCATGTCACCAAAATAATATAGTGTATTATCTTTAAAAGATTTTTAAATATAATTGAATATTAACACATCAACAGTTCTGGTAGCACAGGTTACCAAAAGAGAAAAAGACAGAACACATATACTCCAAGAATACAAACTTTAACACATAAAGAAATATTTATTACATTTTCTTATAAATTCTTCTAATATAAATTATAAATACATGTTTTTTAAGTCTTTTTAGCTGCACATAGTTCTTTGTAGGCCTTTTATTGAGGCACTGTACATACACCTGCACAGCACCTACATCAGTACGAGAATACACCAGACGGTGGCCCAAATTATAGCGAAGAAGAAGATGTGTGTATATATCATTAAATTGTGAACAATAGCCACTGCAGGCATCAACAAATATTTAGTTATTGGCAGCTGGTCGTAGCAGCAGCAGTCTCTGCAAGGACAGTCTCGTAAAGGCTGAACAAACTGGTTTGCTGCTAATCAATGTTAAAAATCTTCATAATGGCAATAAGGGGGAAAATTAACATAAAATGTAAAACCATACATATTTTTTCTTCCCCAGATGTTAATAAATTTAAAGGTTTCCACCAATGTACATGTTTATGAAAAATAAGATTTACCTATGTTTTAAAAGCAAGTTTCCGTGGAAAACAACAGTCACAAATTAGCATGGAATGTAAACTTAAATATTTTTCTCACCACTGGAAGATTTCCTCACTAGAGGTGTTTATTAAGTTTCAGACTCAAGTTCCATGCACATATGTTTTTAAAGAAATATTGTAGGGGGAAAATCTTTCTGGAAATTTGCCTGAAAGGTAAACATTCTTTCACCTCTACAAATAATATACATATCTGGAAAGTGCATTGAGAGGGATTGTGGTGCTGAAATGTGCTACTTCGAATGCAATAAACTCGCTGATCTCCGAAAAGCGGAGGGACAACAACAGAGAGAGAGAGGACAAATTATTATTATTATTATTATTATAATTAATAACTGAAAAGTTTCTCAGTTTCACTTTCACATGTTTATGAAATTAACAGTGTTTACATACATTTCTTGAGAAATGTTGTTTGGGAAAACAAACGTTTAGAAATTTATCTGAAATTAAAACTGTAACCCTTCTTCTTCTTCTTCAATAGAAATACAAAGCTCTCCATCTCTCAATGTCTTCAAATCCAAATTAAAAACATATTTGTTTAATTGAGAGATTCTATTTTGTAGTTTTTTTTTAAAAGGAGCTCTGAACCAGCACAGCTGAATATGTTTTGTATAAAAGCTGTGCTATATATATTTATTATTATTGTTATTATTACTACAGATGTTTATGAACTGGAAGGTTCCTAGTCGTCTCTACAACCAGGATCCGACCACTGCTGCATACGCTGGTGCACCACCAGACAAGACGGGCTACAGTAAATGTAAGTTTTAGGTCTTGACTCTCCCTTATCAAGGAATGAACTCTATGCAGTAGTGTATTGATGAGCTATGGGAGGGCATTACAAGACATTGTCTTACTAAGGAGCCTGAGAAGACAGGCAAACCAGTTAAACCAAAAATGGTGATCATAAGAAAGATGAAAACACTTTGGCCCAAAGTCATTTGATATCCAATGGTCTAAACTGTAACTCTAGATAAGATAATCATAGGCACAAAATCTATTACATAAATACTTTAAAACAGTTTCTCTCAACTCTCATTGTATTAAATGCAGTCCTCCAAATGGCTTTGCACTAATAATCTCCAAATCCAGTCCTCAAGAATTAAACTCTTTGAAGCTCTTAGTTGCTAACCACAGAAAAAAAAAAGCAAATGGCTGCTGTACTCTCATTGCATTACAGGCATTTTCCACATGGTTTGGGATATGGAATATTATCTGGGCCCGTTGCACAAAACTTACTATTGATGGTAACTTTGCCATCAATGGTAACTACCAAGGAAACCTTGATTTTGATTGGCTGTTGAGCCCTGTTACCATGGTTCATGGTCAAGTCACAGTGTGTAGCACTTTTGCTCAACATACCACAGACAAGTATCACAGTTGCCTTTTTTTCTCTTGTTTTACAATCACTTCTCCATTCCATATAGAGATTTAAATGCTTCTCTTCCATTACTTTATCATTCACATAGTCGTTTTACAATCACTGCTCCACTGTATGGATACAGTGTTTAACACTTTGACTATTGAATTCCCTTACACCCCTAGCTTTAACACAGGGACAACCTGGTTTCTCATATTGTAGGTAAAGGGTTAAATTTGTCTTTTCCATACCTTCCTCAGTTTCAGACCACCAACAAGTGTCAAAATTGCTTATTTTCTCTAATTGTATAACAATAATTTGCTCTACATTGATATATGAATACAGTATTTCATTTCTTTTCCTTCCTCCCTTAGTCAGACTATAGAAAAGTATCAAAGTTGCTTATTTTCTCTAACTGTATTACAAGAATTACATAAGAGTATTTCATTTCCATTCCTGCCTCAGTCGCAAACCATAAAAAAGTGTCCAAACTTGCGGGTCATATGCCACCGTTGTTCACTGCTCCTTCCTCAGTCAGAAACCATAGAAAAGTATCCACAATTCTTATTTTCTAACTGTATTACAAGAAAATAACATAGAGTATTTCATTTTCATTCCTGCCTCAGTCGCAAACCATAAAAAAGTGTCCAAACTTGCTGGTCATATGCCACCGTCCTTGCTGACACGGAAGATCACTGCCCCCACGACGACGACCCACGTGACCCCTAAGCAAGGGCTGCTTCGTCAGAGGAGAGAGAAGGAGATCGACGAGCAGATCATTAGGGAGAAGTACGCCGCGGAGAAACAGACAATGAAGAACCCATCATCTGGAAGTAAGAAAGAAAAATAGATTCATTGGAGATTATAATAACAATAATAGTGGGTGCTTGTATAGCGCTCATGTCTGTCAGACTTGACACTCCTGGCGCTCCCGATTATTACCCTGGCTTTAGCATGGCTGCCATTACGGCGCTCTAGCATTTCAAGGAATTAATTCCTGCCAGGTACCCATTTACATCACCTGGGTTGAGTGTGGCGAGTATATGAAACAAGTATATGAAACAAGTATATGAAACAAGTATATGAAAGCAATAAGAAAATTGTTAGCTTTTTCAGTGACTAAGCAAATGGGATTAGTATGCCTAGGAGAAGCACACACTTCTAAAGAGAACAAGATCTGGAGGTGAGACGACAGAAAGATAACAGATTTACTTAAAGGGACTTGGTAACATTGTTCTTATGAGAGAAAATGGTGCTAAGGTAGTGACTTTAATGCTAGATGTACAATTAAAGGAAATCTGAAAGTTTGAGTGAAAACAGACCATTATTAATGATACAAATTGGAAAAAACTGATCTGATCATAGTTAAGTCCATCTTATTAAAGTCGGTCTTGGTCCATGTGAACTGTGAAACACTCCTTAGAACTTGCTGATTGTTTCCATTTGTCATAAATTTTTGTCACATGTGATTGATACATATTTTTATTTTCTTGCTATGTATTTTTTGTTAACGCCTCTTATACATAATCAGGACTTGCTGATGGGTTCTGTTTGTCATTGATATCATACATTTTTGTTTCATTGGGTAACGCCTCTCTTTTTTTCTCCCTTTTTTTTGTCTCAACAGTCACACGTTTCCCTGCCATGCCAGGCCTATCAGCTAAGCTGAATGTGACACAAACAAGAGATGTAAGTATTGATATTATACATATCTATTTTACTAGGTGGTGGCAACACTATCTGAGAAACACATGTTAAATTTGGTGGAAATTTTTCAAAATACAAACTATGAATTAAAATAAAAGTATAAAAGTCATGAATCTTTTGTATATTCTCTGATCAACTTTTCTTTCTTTCTGCTTCTTCCTTCTCTTCCTCTTTCTGGTTCTGTCTGTCTGTCTCCCTTTTTTGTGACCTTTGATGATACAGAAGTTTTTAGTATTTGTAATATATTTCGATTTTGATGTAATAATTGAGAGTTTTATTTTGTTTCATTATGCATGATTTATGGTTTGTCATTCATAATTTGATCGTTTATTGAGTTGTACATTGACTTTGTAAATTGAGCAATTTCAGCTTGCTACTGCATGTTCTTTCATTGCAATAGACAGAATCAATTCAATTCAATGCTTTGATTCTGTTTTGTTTGTAGCGGCCTCGTGATGCTGGAGTGATGCCCGTCCCCAACAATGCCGTGACCATGTCCGGTAGGATCAGGAGTGAGATCACGCAGGAGGACAAGAATTACATCGCCAACTACCAAAAAGGACCAAGTCACTCTGAAACTGCAAAGGTGGTCAACAAGTGGGTAGAGTCTGCTAGTGACAAAGGTAGGTGTTAGACTTAAAGGGATCGTTTAACAATGTTAAATCTGAGATGCACAGCCCTACGTGTTATCAGTGTCTGTAATATGGTGTAAAATTGAAGCCCTAAAACAATTGCGCTTCAAAATGATCATGAAGTGCTTCAAAAAAGTAAAAATCTTTGAGTGACCGGTATTCCCATAGTCATTTCCCCCAATAGACTGTAGTGTTATGAAAACTGTAAGGAAAACGCAAAATTTGATTTTGATTTCCAATCATAAATATTTTGCTAATCAGACACGTGATTGGCTTGTAAAAGTCAAAGGGTTCCTGACTGGCCTAAAGGTTTATAATTATGATTGCAGCATGAGCTAAATCCAGAATTTTGTTTCAGAATCTGAGATAAAGTTACCCAATCCCTTTAATACCTCTTTCACTTGACTGGTAATGCAATTGTTTGTTCTGTCTGCTATTGGTCTCTTTGGTGTGACTGAGGTATAATGACAGTCACCAACAAAATGGAGCAGGTTATCTAGATAACTCCACAGTTTTCTGGAAATTTGGACCAAACTAAAAGAATTATGTATTTGATATTGTATAGGTTAGAGGTTGGTGTATTATTCACTAAATATAAAATGTGTACTTCACATTAATTTATCAAGATAATTTGTTCTTCTTTCAGTATTTTTCTCTCTCTCTATCTATACCAGTTAGGCCTTTTACTTTTGTACATACCGTATACTACATTACAAGTTCAACTGCCTATGAACTGACGCTTGTGGCTGCTCATGAAATTGCCCTCATCTGTCATATTTTGTCTTTTGTGAATAACATTTCAGTTTGAGTGTTGGCTCTCTAGGTTTCATTCAAGTTATTTTATTTAAAAAGTGGTATGGACCTTGTGGCAGATTAGCCCTGTGCTAAACAAGTTATCCAATAAAGTCTACTACTGCTATAATCAATCTAAAGGTTCTACATTTTCCTCTCTCCTTTGATGTCTATTGATATATATATAATTTTCTCTCTCTTTCTCTCACGTTTCAGAGCGGGATTTGGCCTTTCAGTTTTTTGGCTCTCTTGCTGGCAAGAAGCTTATGGGGGGTGACCAGGCCGCTAAAGATGCAAAATCTACTAAAGGAGCCTGCAATGTCTGTGATGCAACAAGACTCAAGGACGTCCTGGGTGCCCTGAAAACGTGAGTTTCCGTTTATTTTTTTTTTGCAATCAAAACTATTCAAGTCACGTAATCCAATTCTATTTAATAAGTCAGAAGAATATATAGTTTTGTGTATTATGTATAAATGTTCTTGTCCTTTGAACGTCAAATCCTTCTCTAACCCCCTCCCCCTGAAAACTTTCCCTGATTTGATAAATAATTTGCTCTATGTAATGGGCAACTATTTCAACACTTTCTTTGCAATATATATATATATATACAAAAAACTTTTGAAATAAATGAATCACTGATGAATTGTCAAGAAATATTAGAAAGTTAAGAAAATTTCACTTTCGAGTGTTGGTAGATATTGCACTATAGGCAGTACCATGCAGTTATACCTTAAAGCCCCACTGTACTACTTAGTGCTACTTGCGTCCTCTATATAGCAGACAATGCCTAATCGGTGCCTGTTGGTCCCCCATGATCCCCTTTTTCTTATGTCAATTGAGAGCTGATTTATGGCATAACCACCTGTCATTGACCTTGCAGGGAGGTCTAATCCCCCCTGGTCAAACTAGTGCAGACAGGCTTTAACTATCTTTATGCAATCCCATACAGAACCGGAGGACCCGTTGCGAGCAGCGACCCTAAAGATCTCAGGTCCGGTGAATCCAACCGGCGCCGCCTACGCCTCCTGTCTCCGTTCACGCGGCGACACAAGGAGGAGATGCAGTCTTGGCACCACCTACCGGCCTCCCGCCACCGGGGACCGGTATCGAACACCAACGGTCTCTTCACCCGACCCCACAAACCCACGCAACGCCACTTCACCATACACCCTGAATGGGAGTAGATAGATCATCTCTTTTAACCTTCGACCTTCGACCTTCTTGTCAATTCATGTCAGCGTAAACATCTCAATCTTTTATCAAACCTTTGATGGAAACTTTGAACTATTTATATTATAATAGAATTTTTTTAATGCAATTTACGAATATAAATTGTTAAGTGATAATACATTACTACTAAGTAAATCATTTATATCTACCTGATGTAATTATCTTTTTGAGCGAGGATTGCGGTTACTCCATGTTGTCTATCGACAGGGTTAGTTGGCCTGATAAAGGGCCCACTCATCTCGATCTTTCAATATAAAGTTCGTAATTATTTTTGTGTAACCAGTAATTATCAAATTCCAGACAATCTAGTTATCGCATAAGCATATTAAAATAATTACTGGTTTCATTTAAGTAGGCTTTCCACAAATCCTTTTGAATAGCAATTTGTGAAATACATCTGTACATATACTTTAAAAGAACTATGCTATAGTTAATTTTTTCTACATAATGGGCAATAGGCGATCAAACATTATGTATTTCAGATATTGTAATGTCTGTTCAAGCTTGTTATTTGCGTGTATATATTTCAAGATGTCACTAGCATCACCAATTCTCTTGGTACACATATTTGGTCCATTACACAATTGCAGTTATTTACAAGATATTTACAGTTGATTGCTGATGCCCGATAAAACATGGGTGGGTTGTCGTGACTTTTAACAGATTATTCCAGGAGAATTATCATGATTTATGGTGAAGGAGACCAATTCTGTGAGAGAAAAAAACATATCAAATGTGCATTGAGGTCGCACTGTGTATTAAAAAGCTGTGACCTCCAGACCTATCCTTCTTACAATTTGTATCCTTTACGTCTTTGGTTGATCCAAAGGTTTTTCCTTTTGAGTGTGTTCTTTTTTTCTGAAATATTTAATCTTTTGTTTTTTCTGTAAAAAAATATCATATATTGTATTCAATATTTTGAAATGTGTGAATGCTTATGGTTTGTGAATCCTTACTTAAGGCCATTTGGACATGAAAAAGTAAACCCCACGAAAAAAGGTCAAACTGCAAAAGAAAAGCTATATATAGCGGAAATTAAAAACGTGGGGAATTCCCCCTTCGCATACTCTGTGTGATAATCTACAGATTGGAGGTGCGCACGATCGACGTATTCGTTTATTTCACTACGGCCCATTTTTCAGACAGTTTACTACATCACGTTTGAATGAGGCTAAAGATGTGTGGTTGACCCAACATTTGCTCCAGCGACAATCACTCTAGGTTTTATATTACATGGAATAGATTTATGGTTAGGTTAAAATTGGTTCCAGAATTAGGTTTAGGATGAGAGTGAAGTATAGCGTTGGGTTTAGGGGTTAATAAAAGGCATCGCTGATTACAGCAACAACCACTCTAGGCTTTAAATTTGAAGGAATAGAGTTATATCTAGGGTTAAAATTGGTTTCAGAATTTTGTTTAGGATGAGAGTGAGGTATAGTTTTGGGTCTAGGGGTGAATAAAACCTGGGGGGGGGGGGGGTGTTTCATAGAGATTTTAAGTTAAACTTATCTCTAAGTTAGTATCTTTGAAGATATTTTGTAACAGTTTTTTTTTAAGGCATAAAATGTTGATTCACACCATTCACATTTTCTGTCATCAAGAAAATTTCACGTTCTTGATGTGGAAATTTGGAGCAATAGTCGCAGGAGCGATATGTGTGTTGTACATATCAAATGATTACAGTATTCTTTTACTTTGTATGTTATATATTTTTGTTTTTATCTAAATGCTGCATACTGTGTGGCATTGGAGTCATCACTACATCACCTTGAAATCATGTATACATGGCCCATACCTAAAAACAAGCTACGAGAGGATTTTAATCTTCACTATCAAGATCATTCTTGTTGCAGAACTATATTACTGAATGGTGTTTGCAGTGTTCGGTAGATGTAACAGAACAATGAAGTCATTAGATCCTCTTGATGCTTGGAATTAGGTTGCTAAAGGCCGACAATGTTATGTGATTATTTTGTAGTAAATTCTTATGTTTTACTTTTATATATATTTGTAAATACTTAGTGAATATCTTCTTGTTTTTCCAGCTCAAAGCACTGAGTGCTTGCTACTTGTATTAATGCACAAATAAACTTCTTCCAAGAAAAAAAAAGTCTTCTTCATGTGTCCTTTATATTATTTTAACTATTACCTGTTTAAAAAATTGCGTAACTATCTTCTCTTATGTCTATAAATTGAGATACAGGAATGAGGAAACAGTTCACATAATTATTAATAGAAAAATAAAAAAACAAAAATACTTGTAAAAGTGCAGATTATTTGTACCTGTAAATAAAATTTCTGTGTTCTTTAGAAAGGGGGAACAATACCAACTCGATACCTGAAAAAGTGACAAATCCCTAAATTATGGAAGAATTTGATATTATTGCTTTTTGTGTACCATCCAATTCATAAACCTGCATCATGTATGAAGACTAAACACAAATTAGATACTTGTAAGATAAATTTTGAATATATGTTTTCATTCAAAATAGTTATCATCATGCAGAGATGGGTAGGATAAACTTCCATTCTGTATTTTAGGAAGAAGACAAGCTCTCTTTTATGTACCGGATGTGTTACTTGGGCAGCATATACTGCTTACTGCAATAGTTTAGTGTAGCTTAAAGGTAAAGACCAGTTTTGGGAACGCCCCCCCCCCCCCCCCCCCCTCTCAAAAAATGAAATGGAAGTTCTTATTACCAATCATGTGAAAGAATATGTTTTGACTTTTGACTAATACGTGATCATACAAATTTTGCCAACAACCGCCAACTAATTGATATATTTGGTAAATTATTATATATATATTTGGACCTGATAGATAACGCACGTGTCGCCTTGTCCCATATACATCTTTCTGTGTACAGTGCTTGTAACTTTACCAAGACTGGGCCAAATTTTTTATCATTTTGATGATTACACAACCTTGCAGTACACACCAATACTTATATGCTAGATGATCAACCTTTTCTGATCGATTCCACAACGTTTCTTTCACAATGCAATCGCATGACCAGAACTCAAATAGAAGGCTGTATATGTTTCTTATCAGCTTTATTTTGCTTGGGGCTCCTGTCTTTCCAATCTCACCTTTTCAGGGTTTCAGCGTTTGTCAGTCTTCCCCCAGTCCCATTTCTTCATGAAGTTGTCTCGTCGTTACTCCATCAAACATGGCTGTTGGAAAGACACAAGTAATGGAATCATACATGTAACTGACAAGAAAGGGGGAGGGACACTGTAAAGTAGTCAACAGTATAAAGACAAATAATTTATAAGTATGAAGAGGTCTCGTAAAAAGATACATTTAACCGGCTTACTTCGAATCATTGTGTCATTGCGTCCATCAGGTGGTCAGGTTACACAACCTTTCGTAAAAAGGAGAATGGAAGATCGTGTGAAAATGCACGTTAAGGACGCGACCTTTAGTAGATTTGCCCCAAAGATTTTTTCCACAAACTAGTGTCTGGTAATACGACAGCCCAACCCGACGCGATGAACCAATGAATCAAAATAAGTCCATTTAACTATATCCCTTGGTTTACAGACATCATGTAAAAGCATTTATATCTTTTTCATTGTTACACTGAGCAAAGACAATCTTCAAAAGGAGTCAATTTAGGTACCACATGAATGAAGCAGCCAGCATTTTATTATCTCCAATTTTGTAACTTCCTCATAAAGAGCAATGAAGCAATGATTTGATTTAGAAAACAGATCTTCCATGTTGATAGACCACTAATTTATAAACCAATAGGCCATCCTGGCACCAACAAGGATTTATGGAACAGGGCCATCGTTTTTAATGACAAATGCTGAATTTCTGACAAATTTGCTCTCAGCCAATCAAATGCAATGATTTCAGTAGCTTATTACAGTTATTGTAATTTGTTTTTGATAACAAGTTTTATAAAACTGCCTAGGTTTAGGGCACATCGCATCCAGCAAAACAACTGCAGAATACCCAACCACACAGGTGACCTTGTCCCTAACCCTAACCTGACCTTAGGGTCTAATCATGACCCCTGTTAAGATCAGTGGGATTTCGTAGTGCCATGGTCGAGTGGATATGTCACCGGACTGTGGATCAGCGGTTCGAGTCCCGCCGCAGCAATAATGTCCTTTGGCAAGACATTAATCTACAATTGCCACACCCCACCCAGGCGAGGTAAATGGGTACCTGTCTGGAATTAATTCCTTGAATGGCTAGAGTGCCGTACTAATGGCAGCCATGCTAAAGTCAGGGTAATAATGTCAAAAACTCTTTGAAAGCACATAGAGACGTTATAATGTGATATCACTATACAAGGACCAAGTATTATTAATATTATTATCAATAGCCTCTACCGGTATTCAAACCACGAGGGTGCTATGCACTTCCCACCTTACCTATTCTTCCTAGCAGCATCTGAGTCATGTCCTTGAGTTCATTGTACTCGTGCATCTTCTGGATGTGATGCTGGAGCTCATCCTCGCTCAGACCTCTGCATTTTTTATAAGAAGTGAAGGAATTTTAATGTAGCATAATATCATAACTAGCCAGAAGAGAGTAATATACTACGCTATAACCATACACAGATGTTATGAAGCAAAGTAACATTTTCCTAATGGTACTTTAATTAACTTTATATTTTTTTTGTTATTCAATTTTTTGGCTTGGCACTCAGAGTTCTTATTGCTGTGTAAAATCGATGGAAAGAAGAAGTTTGCCATATATATTTAAAAAAATCAAAGGAAAGCTCAACAGCTAACAGATTATTCATCTGCTTGCTGTCAAGTAAATGCATATTCCTTGGAATCTTGGATAAGCATTTGTGCAAGACTTTAAATAAGATGGTACACTCATTATATAAACATAAATAAATGCTCATCCTTTCTCCAACCAATCTTCCAAAACAAAAAAGAAGAAGAAGAAAGCCTCACTCTGTCTCTTTAAAAGTATTATACTAACTACCATCTTTTGTTACTTACTCATCCTTCAGCTCTGAAATCTCTTTGTCTAACTCTGATAGTCTTGCTCTCAGTTTGTCGTTCTCTCTCTCGATGGACTCTGAGGTTTCTTCTTGCTTCTTTTCAGCTTGATTTCTCATCTGCAAAATATTATGTATAAGAGAAGAGACATGTACTTGATACTATCCTCTACAGCTAAATTCAGTAAAAAATAGAGAGAAGAAACAAGGGGCACTTCTCCACATCTGATCCCTCTCATTTTTTACCTGACTTCACGAAACAAATTTCCTGTTCCTGGGTGGTTGAGTGGAGGACATCTGGGTTGGGGGGGGGGGGGGGATAATGGTCATGAAAATTGAATCTCGTATTGGGATTAGGATGTAGATCTAAGGTTAGAAATCGGTTTTGGGACAGCTAGATTTTTCACATTCATAACAAGTTACTGCAGGTCTGCAGTCATTTTGAAAAATTCCTAAACAATGTAGCATTTAGGGAAATGGGAGATAGTCTAGTGCCGTGGCACGTTCACTTGGTCAGCTCTCATTCCTTGCCTACAAACTGTCTCAGGCGATACCAGTTCAAAACTGATGAGTCATGTTTTTTGGAAGGTGACTTTAAAGGTCGGTCCCAAGAGGTAAAAAATCATATCTGATTGTAGACCGAAAGCTTCAGTCACTAGACCTATAACCGGAGGTCTAGTGGAGCCAGACGTAGTCTCAGTGGAACAACCGACGATTATAGAGACTGAAGCTTTCGGTCTAATCTGATTGATACACGTCTGTAAAAATCCAATTACACACATAGCATTTATCTCCATTGTACCTGCCGAGATGCCATACTTACTGGTGACTTGAAGTCTCCTCGGCTCCTTTTACGCGATGACAGCGAACCCAATGACCTTGGATGGCTTGACCTGATTAAAAAACACACAGAAATCTTTTCTTTATCTAGCTGAAAGTGGAAACAACATAGATCTAGGCCTATCAGTAACTTCCTGGGTTTGAAGTAATTTCTTAATGAATAGAAACCATTAAACAGAAAGAAAGAAAAGGTGATAATTAAACGATGAAAGACTGAGCATGGAGTACAGACATTTACTTTTACATTGGGTGTCACAGGAGCTTTTGGATATGGTATTGCCTTGGAAGTTGGAGACATGGTCTGGTATTTTAATAGTGTTAAGCTTCTGAACAGGAATATTTTCCTATCTTCAATTTTTGTTTGTTTGTCCAGTGTTAGAGTGTATGGATTTGGTCATATTTTAATAAGGCTGAAAGAATGTTAAAAATCAAGACATCCAAGTCTTCTCTCAGTCTAAGCTTTCTAAATTTCTACAATGCAAAGCAAAACAAAGTCCAAAAAGTCAAAATATGACAGCTCAAATTTACTCAAACTTCAAAGTCAAAGAAAGAAACAAGCAAAAAAACAAACAAAATGCACGGGAGGTATGGCCCGTATGCACCAATGAATATTAAAAAATATAGAGTCTATGTAGATCTATTATATTATCTTACCTTGGTGTACTGCTCAAAGGCGTAGACATCAGCTTTTCACCATTACTATAACTATTTGGGCTGGATTTACTGAATGCAACTGTTGTTGGGGAGTGGTCAATTCCTGTTGACATGCGGCTGCTGCTTTGGGTAGCGACATCTCCAGTACTCCCACCCCGAGACTTCTGGCCAGATGGTGGAGTAGCAAACGGTGGAACCCAGCTGGAATTGCGGCCACCGAACGAACGTCCTAATCGACGACGTTTTAACGTTTTTCCTGTTTCACTTTCATTACTTTCATGACTTTCTACCTTTAGATCGGGAGGTTCCATCTTCGCTTTTTGGTTATGAGCGAAAATGTCGAAATATTGAAATAATAATACAAAATAATTTTTATTTTGGTCAAATCTCGCGGCTTCTTAATTTATGAACGCCCTCTTTAGTTGCTTAAATAACAATGGCGGAGTCTGCTATGGAAACTGTGCGTGTTGTTAAATCAGCTACATGTGGGCGAAGTTTGGTCTTCACTTCAAAATTTGCGACTGGAAAATGTCTCCTTGAAGAACTACCATATGCATATGTATTATGCAACAAGAAAAGGGGGCTCTTCTGTGATTTTTGCCTCAAACAATGGTATTTAGTTATTTATATTATTTTGTTGAAATGTGTCATTGTGGTCCTACATATTGAAATCCATGTGCTATTCCACTGAGAGTGAGAGAAGTACATCATTCATTTCACTAAGTTGAATGACAATGTGATCAAGTTCAAGTTCAAGTTCAAGTTTATTCAAACCAATCAAACACAACATTTTACAATCAATTGACACAAAAGAAATAAAAAACATGATAGGTTTGGGACCCCGGAGAAGCAGAGCTTGTGATAAGGGGCCCCTTAAAAGGTACATAAACAAAAACAAAATAACAGTATTTAGAATAACCGATGACAAAAACATATTTACAATGATAACTAATGAGTAAATATGGGAACAGAAAAAAAAGATAACACACATACACATACACACCCACGCACACACACACAGACACACCCACATACACACATACACACATGGCTTTCCAGGATTTACTTTAACATATTTTGAAATCTCTCAAAAAGATAATCTCGACATGTATGTTTAAACATAGGTAGTGTTGGACTGGATCTGATGTTTTGTGGCAACTTATTCCATTCTTTGATACAATTAATTACAAAAGAGTTCGAAGCAGTTTGTGTTCTCGCAAACGGCTGATGGATAAGATTTCTCTGACGTGTGTTGTACGAATGGACAGTCGAATTAACAATAAACGCATCTTTTAAAAATGAATTATTTTGAGCAGATTGAGATTTGTACATGAATATCAAACAATTCTTGGAGACTAATTCATCAAGAGGCAACATCTGAAGTTGCACAAATAAAGGATTACTTGGACTTCTGTAATTTGAATAAAGAATAAAGAATAAAGAATAAAGAATAATAATATTTGTAATGCTTTATGTCTGCGATTGAATTAAACATTGAAATGATGATCATGATGCTACTACTATTACTAGAACTTGAAAGTAAAAGTCTAATTCTAAATGATTAATGACAACTTTTGAAATAAAACTAGTAAAAGTAAGCATCACTTCATAAAAAATGAAAAAAAAAAAATTTGCACGAAACCCAAAGAGGTCATTTGCAATTCAAATTGTTTTTTTTTGTTTTTTTTTACCTTTTATTAAAATTACTACTCTTGGATTTTCATTTGAACTACAATGTACTTGTTTGAATCTAGTACTGCTGTATAGGTCTAGGTTGAATGACATTTGATGTATGTTTGACACTGAATCAACTCAATTCTGATTTTCATCTTGATTTCAGTTCAACTCTTCTGAGATGTTCCAGTTGCAAATATGTAAGGTACTGCAGTAGACCATGTCAGGTAAAATAAATCTTTCTTTTGGTTACCTTAAACGTAAACTGAATGATAAGAGAATTCAAGCAGTCAGTGAGTTAAAATAACTATATTATCTTCTTCTCAGGGAAGATATTTGTTTAAATAGTTAATATAATAAAGTTTATGTAGTTCTGGGGTTATTTTATAACATTGTAAGAGTTTTATTTGTCACAATCACTATTTGTTTCTCTAGTCTCTTCTACCATACATATTCATTTCACTCATTTGCATATTATTCATTCATCTCCACCATTCATCTCCACCATTCATCTCCAACACATACCAACTCTTCAAGCTAGAACAGGTGGTATGTTCTCCTCTCATTTGCATATTTCCACTTCTTACTTATCATTGGTTCTCTTCTCCTTTTTCTTATGAATATTCAGTTTTATTCTTAAATTCTATTGTGCTATATTTGAATATGATTTCTATGGAGCACATGTACAGCTTGGGTTAATAAAACTGAGGCAGAGCTAGCCTGGACTTATACTGTGTCTGACGTGTTGTTTTTAGAGCTCTGTGGGCATGTGAGAGGAGAGACTTGACCTGAGATAGGACTTGTGAGTTAGGCAGTGGTTTGGAAGATTGGTGTATGATTGATTGGCAAGAGTTTATTTTTATTAGTTTACAACATGTATAATTGGCAATAAGTGACAAAATGGTTGTTTGAAACTAAGATTCAAGATTCAAGATTTTATTGTCCATAATATAATACAGAAATTTGTTTTCCATTGGTATAACATGCAATACATAACACATAAGACAAAAACATGGTGTTGTGTGCTGAAAGCCAGAAGGGCGTCAAGACTCTATAAGAAAAAAAGTGGTCATTGCAGAAACTACTTGTAATTGGTATGCAGAAATAATTGACAGTGCTGTTAAAGATGTCGAGTATCTTCAATCGCTGTAGATTCATTTAGAATGTTGTTTAATTGGTACAGGGCATTGTGGCGTGCAGCTGTAATCCAGCTAACAATTGAAGTTACAAACTGATTCAGCTGAGGACGCAGGTTCGAAACTGAGTCACGTCTTTCAGATGGTGACGTTAAAGATCGGTCCCCAGATGTAAATAATCATCTCTGATTGATACACGTCTGTAAAAACCTAATTACACACACACATTCTTATTTTTGGGTTTGTATCCCATGCAGAAGGGGGACTGGAAAAGATGTCACAAACAAGACTGCAAAACCCTGAAGAGAATACATCCCAGGGTACCTCCAGACTTGGCTCAACTCCTTGCTCAAATCATCCGAAAGCAAGGACGATCTTCTCCATGCACTCAGGATGATGAGGATTGTTCTCCAACCACAGTAGACCAGTTGGAATCCCATCATGACAAGCTGAGTGATGCTAGAAAGGATCATTTTGAGAGCTTGTGGTTTGTGTTGCAGCAGTGCATTGAAGAAGACGTCTTACCTCAGCCTAGCAGCTTGGTGAAGATGTTTGGGGCGACTATCTGCAACAGCTTCTCAATATGTGATAATGATCTGAATGGCATTGCAGTTGGGATATACTTGAGGTGATTTCTGTTTATACATTGATTTATTTATTGGATGTATACAAATAAATCAGGAGCACATGCTGAAAGGATTGGTTTTAGGTGCTGAAAGAGTTATTTAAAAAAAAATGATCTGTCCATTTTAGAATTGGAGATGAAAAAGAAATGTGAATGAAGTTCCAGATTTCAGCAAACTCTTTCATTAAAATTTAGAATTGTAGGAATACAAATGTTGTTTAACTTACTGAATGTATGTTGTATGAGTGTATCAAGTATAACTCCATTATCATGATATACTAGTACCTTTTCCCTCCCTAATCCCATCATTGTAGTTAGAATATTATCTATTTTTTTTGTTTGTGCAGGGAATAATTTTCCTGGTATCGCATCGCAATTTGCTATGCATTTTTGCATGACTGCTATACAAAATATCTTTTGTGTAGCAGTTTTCTTCCATAGAAATGTACAGAATTTCATTTGAAATATTTATCTTTCGGCTGAAATTGCTAATCAAAAAAATTGAGGAAAATTATTCCCTGTTGTGTAATAAATTTGTCATTATTTGTCTCCATTTTTAACTTGTATCTGTTTTTAGAGCATCTATGCTGAACCATTCCTGTGAACCTAACTGTGTAG
Source organism: Strongylocentrotus droebachiensis (assembly GCA_035222895.1). Classification (NCBI taxonomy): domain Eukaryota; kingdom Metazoa; phylum Echinodermata; class Echinoidea; order Camarodonta; family Strongylocentrotidae; genus Strongylocentrotus; species Strongylocentrotus droebachiensis. Next base: position 269,822 of record JAVYIG010001546.1, on the reverse strand, counting down.
TGGTGTTTGATGAGAGGAAACTTCAACTCAGGACCGTTAAAGACGTCAAAGAGGGAGATGTAGTAAGACCACATTTTATAATCTCAAATATCACATTCATTTGTTCCTTTATAATCTGGATATGCACATGAGAGAAAATACCCTAAATATGCTTGATATGACTTCTCATTTCACCATAGACATTTCAGGATTAGTATACCAGTGTTTATTACAGATTTGAATCAGCACACCCAAATGGTTTAGTTTATATATTTGGGAATCCAAAGATATACCTAAGTTATAGATTTTGCAATGAAGGACACTTAAATTTATGAAGAAGTGGTTTATTTGCTGATCCTCTTTAGATAATTGTCAACATTTTGGAAGATCATGATGGTCAGTGTTAAATTTTTGTTTTGATAAGTCTGGTCATATGAAAAAAGAATCTAGCAAATCTATGAACTTGAAACACAAGACAGTTTACTTATATTATATAAATAACATTGGCTCAAACTTTAAGATCCTTTACAGCCTGTTTTTGTTTTTGTTTTGTTTTAGTGTACAATCAGCTATGTAGATGTCATCAATCCAGCTAAAGAGAGACGGGCTGAGCTGGAAGAGAGATATCACTTCACCTGCAAGTGTGTGAAATGCATCGAAGATATCAATGTGAGTTTTTTTAATACTTTTTACAGTTTTATTCTTTGTTTAACGCTAATCAATTATAGCCAAGGATCCTTTTGAAAAATTCCAGCTGTATAGGTGGTTTTAATCTTAATGACTATAAATATGGGAACTTGAATTGTATTGCTGGTCTAGATCGAGTTTAGGTCTGTGGTTTCATAAATGAGTGTGCACCATTATTACTTCCAATGTTCAAGGTATTGTAAGTTCAATATATATATACAGTAGATCCATGCAATGCTTCACTTTCTATTACATGTATTACTCAAATTTGAAATGATGATATAAATCTCAAGTACCCTATGCTCATGCATACATTAGCCAAGGCAGTTGATTCCTGCATGGATCTTCTTAGTAGTTTGTTTGTTCATTTGTTTTTGCATGGTTGTAAGTAAGCAATCGGGGGACCTACAGCTTTAACCCCTCTCTGATGATGATGATGATTCACCGCTTTTGTATGGCGCCATATATCTGTTTAAAAAAACATTCAAAGGCGCGAGCTCCTCCAATAAAGTTAGCATTTAAATGTCTGAAGGACTTGGTAATAGTGAGGATTGCCTTACCAAAGGGCACTAGCGCATCGACTTGGTTTTGAACCCAGATATGAGACCACTGCTCTACCACTGAGCTATGCACTAGGTATTAAGCAATTTCCAGAGTATATATAGACCGTTGTTTCATGTAACTTGAAATATGCATTTCATTGCAAAATCAAACTATTTTCAAGCAATTTTTTGGTACATTCCAATTAAATGTTTTTCTTTATACTTCAGGAATTGGAGCCAGATGATGGTTTAGGTGAAGAGCTCGAAACTCTGAAGAAATCCTTGGAGCAAGTACAGGATGCAGAGAAGTCACAAGATATCCTTTGTTGGCAATCAGAGTACATCTGTTTGTGTGTGCCTGCATGCCCCTCTCTCTCTCTCTCTCTCTCTCTCTTTTTGCTCACTCCTCTATATTCCCAACTCACTGAGTTTATGTCAGTCATTCCATTTTTCTCTTGTAACTTTTCAATTTCCATTACTATCACATATCCCCATTTTCTGCGTTCTCTCACCTTTTCTCTTCGCGTCCATGCTAGTTTTCCAAACAATCTTGATCATTTGTTAATTCTCATAAGTTATATTTCCTTAATGATGTACTTTTTACATTGGACCAAAGTGTTACAGCTGTGTGAACCCTACTTGAAGCCGATGGACTCCTCCTCTAGCAGTCTTCCAGCCGATCATCATATCTTGGTGAAGCTCAGAGATAGAGCATTCGACATATGCGTTGACACTCAATCATGGGAAAAAGCTGCTCAGATGGGACAACTTAACACAGAACCATATAGGTGAGAGTACATGTAGGTCAGACATGGTAGATCTAAACATAGAATTGACTAATACATACAGCGCAATTAGTTTGTTTAAAAAAACACTATACTTTTAAATCACGAACAGAGTAACAGTCTAAATATCTGATCATTTACAAGAACAATACTGCATTCTTTAAACTTTTCTAAACACTAATCAGACTGAGAAAATGAGTGATATTGTATGCAGATCTTCCCCTTAGAGCAGAACCTTTACATATTATAGAGGTGTCGTGGTCGAGTGGATACGTCACCGGACTGTTGATCACAAGGTCCGCGATTTGAGTCCCACCACAGCACTAACGTCCTTTGGCAAGACATCGATCTACATTTGCCACACTCAACACAGGTGTTGTAAATGGGTACCTGGCAGGAATCAATTCCTTGAAATGCTAGAGCGCTGTAATGGCAGCTAGGCTAAAGCGGGGGTAATAATGAATGTGCCTCGGAGTAGAATTTCTAGATAGACGGCCCTATAGAAATGCCTACTATTATTATTACATTTCATCAATTGAACTGCCATGTATGAACAATAATCTTGCTAAAAATGCTTGGTATACTCTGTATATTTTGCAAAGCCAAATTTCTCTAACTATGAATTTGTATGTTATTTGATTTAGATACCACTATGGACCGTACCATCCCAGTCTTGGGATTCACCTCCTGAAGATGGGTAAACTACTGCTTTACCTAGAGAGACTCCAAGACGCTAGAGAATATCTCACAGAGGTAACTTACTGCTTCAGGCCTGATAAAAACCTGATTTAAATCGGTTTCCTGATTTGTTTTTCCCCCGATTTTTCTTTTTCTTCCTGATTTTATCCGGATTTTCCGGATTTTTACCCTTATTTTCTCTATTCTTCCCTATTTTTTCCAATTTTCTTACCTTAAAAGGGGGGGGGGATGTTGTTAGATGCCATTTCCCCCCCCCCCCCGAATCCTCTTCTTTTTTTACTCGAGGGGGGGGGGGGGGGCGTGGTTGAGGGTGCCTTGTCCATTCCAAATATTGACGATCAAGGCTTGCCATCTACTTCTCTATCTCTGGTTCATTTTAGTGTGATTACCAGTCAGCCCAATGAACTTATACATGTATTTGATATGTTGTCTCCCTTTGCTTCTCTTTCCCTCAATTTGTCCTGTCATTATCCTGTTATCTGTCCCTTCTCTTCTCTTGATATGCCCCAAAAAATGAAGTTGTCGGGGTAAATAACTATTCTATCAAATTAATGGGACTGTCTTTTAATGTAGACTACAAGAGTGGATGTTTTCATTTGAACTGAACTTTTCTTTTTATTCAGCAGTTTCGACTTTTAGACTTTGAACTTGAGTAGAATGCATTTTATTAAAATTTGCTATTACGGAAGCACAGACATCTTTAAGAATGGTGTGTGTGTGTGTGTGTGGGGGGGGGGGGGCGGGGATGGATGATGGTGATTAAACGCTCTATACAATACAAAGTGAAATCTAAAATCAATTGAGGTACCCTGCCCTATTTTGATCACCCTGTTTAGTCTGATTCCTTGAATTAGTGTTATACCGGTAGTTGTTTTGTCTGAAAAAAGCTACGTGACCCCCAGGGACCCAGTACACCATAACCAAGTTTGTTGTTTACTGGACATTGTGATTCAGAATCTAAACAGTGTCAGTGCATGGCCTTGATATAAATTAGCTAGGACAATAGATGAACAAGTGCTCAATCAATAAGGAATGAATTTGATCTACTTTAATCCATGCTCTTACATAAAGACAGTGGAAGTGACCTTGCTAGCATGTTTGGAGCATGTATAATGATGTAGATCAATATCTTCTTTTCATCACATCGAACCAATTAATGTATCCCTTTATGTCATTCATTTGTATCAAGATTTGTTTGTCTCTTATATTTGTTGTGATCAACTTGATGCTCTCTCTTTAAACTCTCCTTGAACTTTTCCTTACCTTTCTGCTTCTGATTTTCAAGGAGGGTTTGATGCCAAAGGCGTTATGTCATTTATTTTTTATTTAATTTGTGTTGTTTCTCAGGCAGAGAGTGTTTTGGAGGTAACACATGGCCCACAACATTCCCTGATGTTAACATTAGTGCAAGAACTCATCAGTAGCTGTAGGTAACCTATGGCTAACAATTCCCCCGAAGATCCTTCCGTCTGTAACTGCAAATAGCTGATGTCCAGCAACATACAGTAATGCCTACAGTAGTACTCACGGCCCACAAACATTCATTGATGTTAACATTAGGACAAGAACTCCTCAGTAGCTGTAGGTAACCTATGGCTAACAATTGTCCCCAAGGTCACCCCTTCTGTCTGCAACTGCAAATAACCGATGTCCAGCAACATTCAGTAATGCCTACAATAGAACTTGTGAGAATTTCTCTGTAGTTGTAGATGACTGTTGAAACAATAAAAATGGACGGACAGAGTGATTGAGAATAAGATAGAGAGGAAACAAGACGAGACGTAGCAGGATTGAGATGCAAGCTATACAGACATTCAGCCGTTTTTTCATCTAGAAAATGTAATACCAGCTCTCATCTTCAGCAGATGTATGAGAAATGTACAGAATAATGGCTTCTTTTATAACACTAACAAGGGGCATAACTAGGCCATTTTGAATGGGAAGAGGGGGGACAGTGTCAGACCACATTTGCCTTAAAGCTAAGCTTGAGCTCTGGTATGGGAATCGTATTTTGAGAGAAAATTGCTATGATCTATTCTGGATTGTTTATCCTGCAGTAGTTTAGTTGTTTGAACCAGTAAAATCAAAACAAATGCACAAAAACTAAATGGGCATCATCATCTGACTCCCATTTGCCTATAGTGACCTGTACATGGTGTCGGGCCTACTTACTCGGATATCCTTATTTTTCTATGCTCATTTCTGAGCCAGTAAACTTTTTAAACCGGATTTGATTGGCACATGTCATTTATTTGTAATCTTGAACATTCAGTGTAAGTTTAGTAGGATTCTGTGAGAATTTATTTTTTATACTGTATTTAGCAGAACTCGAGCTTGAAGGGAGAAGTAGTGTTTCCATATACATGTAACTAACAAAAAGAAAGCTCGGAGAGATAATGGATACTACGAAAGTAGGTCTCCAAAGAAAGGAATACAAATTTTCATATTCATTTTACAGGTTTATTCAAGTTAATGAGGGTTGTGACTCGGGTTGGAAACTTATGGGAAACAGGAAATCAAAATTGTACAACACTCAGTTGTGATACTCAGTGATCAAGGTAGCACTTAATGTCTTTTGAAGAGCAGCATGAAAATATTTTTGTATTCTTTTGCTTTAATAAAGAAACAGATAACTTGAACTCTGATGGTTTGTTTTTATTTTTATGGTACATTTATATTTTCCTGAAATGAGATAGAAAGAGGGAGAGAGAGAGAGAGAGAGAGATAGAGAGAGAGAGAGAGGGGGGATGGACAATAATTGGATTATAAATCAAGAGCAAGACATACATGTATTCAGATGAACTTTTGGTATCAGAGAAATACACAATCCCAGACATACATTTAGAGATAGCAAGATTGAGAGTAACGAAAGTGGAGACTGGAGAAGGAAGGAATTAGATTTTGAATCGCAGTATGAGAATCCGAGGATAGAGGTATTGTATATAAGGACATGTTTACCACAGAAAGACGGTAGCCTCTTATCGGGCACATCTACAAGGAGGTCAATGAATATGCATATCAGTGACGTCGTGTCAAATCATGAATATTGATGTTCTTGACTGCGCGCGTACGATCGTACGTAGTATAGTACGTACGTGCAGAATTGGGGTCATGTACAATGAAGGTAATACGTGCAATTAACACAGTGGCTCAGTCAAATCAGGGGCAAAATCAGTCAAATCAGGGGCAAAATCTTACCATTATACAGTTGTATTGTCCGTGGTTATGAGGTAGAAGTGTTTGAGTGTTAATTATATTTATTTAGTGTGGATTTTGATTCTTTTGGTCGTTTTTTAACTCCAAAGAACACGTGGCCGGCCAACTCGATCGGTCGTCGGCTAAACCACCTCCCTGCAGGTGTGCCTCTAGTGTGCCCGAGGAGAAGGGAGGGTAATAAACGAGTACAGCTAGTGTCATGTCGTATATATATCGACTATTCTAGATATGTAAAGGATGTTATAAAGCTTGCTAAAGAAGTCTAAGATACAAATGATTTTCACATATATCAATTCAACTTCTTAACATTAATTTTCTCTGGATTACACGTGTTTTACGTGGTCAAAACAGCACCTAGCTCCCTGTAGATGTGCCCCAGATGTGCCCGCCTACCTCTACTTTGTGCCCGATCGAGATAGGGATCGAGTTAGTGTAATAAAACTATTCTTTATTCAATATCCGAGAGATAACGGATGTAATATTAAAGCTCCCTTATATATGAGTTTACAACTATCAATTCAACATCTCTGCATTGGTTTTCTTTGAGGTATACGTGTCATCACCTCCCTGTAGATGTGCCCGCCTATACCGCTTTATGCCCGAGATAGGGGAAATGTCGTGAGGCATACAACTATAGTGTTGTGATTTCCGACATGTCATGGATTAAAGCTTCCTAAGATACAAAAGAGTTTCATAAATATCAATTTATTTTCTTTTCAATGATTTTCGTTGGATTTTACGTGTTTTACGTTATCAAAACATGCACCTCCCTGTAGATGTGCCCGCCTATACCGGTACATGTGCCCGAGATAATGGTGTAGCCAGACATTCAACTAATGTTGTATATTGAATATCCGACATGTAAAGTATATAATAGAGCTTCTAATATACAATTGGTTTCACAAATATCAATTTATCTTCTTTTCATGGATTTTCTTTGGATTCTACGTCTTTTACGTTGTCAAACAATCACCTCCCTGTAGCCTGTGCCCGCCTACCGCTACATGTGCCCGAGATAGGGGAAATGTAGTATATACAACTAGTGTTGTATATTGAATTTCCGATATGACATGGATATAATAAAGCTTCCTTAGATACAAATGAGTTTCATAAATATCAATTCAACATCTTTTCATTGATTTTCTTTGGGTAATACGCGGGTCAAAACATACACCTCCCTGTAGTGTGCCCGCCTACCGCTACATGTGCCCGAGATAATGGTGTAGCCAGACATTCAACTAATGTTGTATATTGAATATCCGACATGTAAAGTATATAATAGAGCTTCTAATATACAATTGAGTTTCACAAATATCAATTTATCTTCTTTTCATGGATTTTCTTTGGATTCTACGTCTTTTACGTTGTCAAACAATCACCTCCCTGTAGCCTGTGCCCGCCTACCGCTACATGTGCCCGAGATAGGGGAAATGTAGTATATACAACTAGTGTTGTATATTGAATTTCCGACATGACATGGATATAATAAAGCTTCCTTAGATACAAATGAGTTTCATAAATATCAATTCAACATCTTTTCATTGATTTTCTTTGGGTAATACGCGGGTCAAAACATACACCTCCCTGTAGTGTGCCCGCCTACCGCTACATGTGCCCAAGTTAATGGTGTAGCCAGACATTCAACTATTAAATGTTGTATATTGAATATCCGACATGTAAAGTATATAATAGAGCTTCTAATATACAATTGAGTTTCACAAATATCAATTTATCTTCTTTTCATGGATTTTCTTTGGATTCTACGTCTTTTACGTTGTCAAACAATCACCTCCCTGTAGCCTGTGCCCGCCTACCGCTACATGTGCCCGAGATAGGGGAAATGTAGTATATACAACTAGTGTTGTATATTGAATTTCCGACATGACATGGATATAATAAAGCTTCCTTAGATACAAATGAGTTTCATAAATATCAATTCAACATCTTTTCATTGATTTTCTTTGGGTAATACGCGGGTCAAAACATACACCTCCCTGTAGTGTGCCCGCCTACCGCTACATGTGCCCGAGATAATGGTGTAGCCAGACATTCAACTAATGTTGTATATTGAATATCCGACATGTAAAGTATATAATAGAGCTTCTAATATACAATTGAGTTTCACAAATATCAATTTATCTTCTTTTCATGGATTTTCTTTGGATTCTACGTCTTTTACGTTGTCAAACAATCACCTCCCTGTAGATGTGCCCAGACGAGGATCCAGGATTTCTTAGGGGAGGGTGCCCATTTTTTTTTTTTTTTTTTTTGCTCCCGAAAATTTGAAAACCGCGCCGGCCTTAAAGTCGCTCCGGGGGGGGGGGGGGGGGGGGGGGGGGGGGGGGGGGGGGGGGGGGGGTTAGTGAGCACATTTTTTTTTTGGCCCTCGAAAATTTATACATCCCCCCCCCCCAATAAGAAAAATGATAACCCGAGTGAAATGAGACTAAGAAGCATATAGAACTCAAAATGGAATAACAGCCTTTATATAATTATATACGGATGGCTCAAAATCCCCATCAGGCACAGCAGCTGCGTCCTTTTTTGTCCCACATTTTTCAATAAGGCAATCTAAACGTCTTACGGACCATACCTCAAGCTACCCAGAGTTTTTCGGAACTAGAGATAGATGCCATGTGTTGCGTCTGGCCAGATGAAAGGGGCTATACCTGTAGATTTATACATGTTGTGGTGCATCCGGGGGGGGGGTGGAAGCATGATGGGTATAGACATGTGCAAATCCTATTATGCATGGATATCCCAACAATAATGAAAATTCTAAATAACTTCGTAGGGCGCTTCGGTTTTTTTTGTACGTGTTGGAATTGTGCTTATTTGATGTGCGATAATGTGGTGGAGAAACGTTTACAGTGCACTCTCGTTATAAAGAACACCGATATAACAAAATTTCATTATAAAGAAGTAAAATCTCTGGTCCCATATGTGGGATTCCCTTTGTATTCTATTGTTTTTGCAACCCTGATACATGTATAAAGAAATTTGATTATAAAGAAATTTCATGGGTCCCGAGGACTTCTTTATAATGAGAGTGCACTGTACATGGTGTTCTAGAGGTGAAGGATATGCAGGATGTTAAGAATGTGGATAAGATATCCCTCCCCGCCCGTGGCAGTGACCAATAAAAGACAATGACACCATGGACCGTGTGTTGAGTGGTCTGACATAAGTGTAACGTTTATATTTAGGAAAAGTCTGTTGACCTCCAAAGTATATACAGTATTTAAGATAATTACTATTTTTGTTATCAATGATGGTCCAAACGTGAAGCATTGGTGGAGGAGTACATGTATGGGCCAGGAGGAAGTACACTCCCTTGACAATGGCGATTCCCTCATTCACATATGATGTATGTCATCACTCTCAAGTGAAGCAAGTATTGGAACAAGGGAACAACCTCTCGAGAGGAGTATAGGGGGAAGTGTCGTGGCAGTATTGGAATGCCCTTACAGGTACACTGTGAAAAAAATGGGCAATATTATTGCCCAACGTTGTGCCATAGTCAACCCAACCATCTATTGGGCAATATTTTTCCCAATGGCCCAACAGCTGGTCAAGATTTTCCCAACAAGTGGGCTACCGTAGTCGGGCAGTTGAAAGGTCATATCTTTGCTCAAATTTTGGTCAAAATACGAAACAATAATGCACGTGTGAAGTAGGGTGCTTACGTTTACCAATACCACTGGGCAAAATATTGCCCAATAGATGGTTGGGTTGACTATGGCACAACGTTGGGCAATAATATTGCCCATTTTTTTCACAGTGTACACTCCCCTCAAGAAGTTGTTCCCTCATTCACTTAACAGTGCACTCTCGTTATAAAGAACACTGATATAACAAAATTTCATTTTAAAGAAGTAAAATCTCTGGTCCCATATCTTGGATTTCCTTTGTATTCTATTGTTTTGGCAGCCCTGATATAAAGAAATTTCGTTATAAAGAAACAATTTCATGGGTCCCAAGGACTTCTTTAAAACGAGACGACCAAGATGTGACTTTTGCTTTGGACTACCATCCCCCTGTTCATGAGGAAAATGATGAACAACCGAAGATTTGGGGGTATGAGTTACAGGTTAATGCTAGTGTTGGACAATAATTAAAAGATTAAGGTGTTAGCAAAATCAACAGGTACAATTACTTTGGCTACATGCAGTGTTTGTTGAAGGCATGCTGAAGGGATTTTAATGTAGGCCTACTGGTACATGTCTTGAACTGTTTTGATGTTGCACATAATTTTGTGTAATGTTCCTGTGCTTGGAGGATGACTGTTGTTGATGAAGGATTCTGGTGGTGAGAGGATGCATTACCCATACGGGGAATACATCCTCACACCTACTGATTTTGATATTGGAAGTGAATGTTGGGATAGTGTCTGTACTCACATTGGCTGGAGTTGTTCATGGGTGAAATTGTCCGAAGTCCTCCCAAATTAGATTTGGGTAGCGTTGACGCATGCGGTTGAAGACGCATGCGGTTGAAGACTATCACATGAACATAACAAAATGATCTTCCATGGAAAACATTTACCAAAAGTTTATATTTAATTGTAAAGTGTCAGTACAAGGTGGCAGATTTACAATGTATTCCACACACAAAAAAGACAATCGGCATGGTCCTTGTCACATACTCTGAGAAACTATAGCGACATATTGCTGAAAGTGGAAAGGATAGGGAAGATGACTATGAGTGTACCAGTGGTAGTCATGATGAGAGCAATTTATACTAAGAATCACTGATTGCTATGTGCACTCAAGTAGCCAGCAGTAACTTTTGAGATGTTGGTATTACACAATGTGTGTTATGGGTAGTTGGATTATTTTCTTTTAAAGTCTACAAAATTATGAGAACCTTAAATATTTTTTAATTGGTAAAATGACCTTTTAAAGGAAAATGCAAGATTTTGCAACCAATGACAACAAAGCATGCCAAGTGAGTGTGTTGTTTGTAACATATTTTTTCATATATGCTCTGGCCTACAACAAATTTGTCAGAGGTGCAGAGGTAAATATATGGTGAAATACATAGTCTTACATGTATAATAGCCCCAAAGGTGAAAGTGATTTCACACGCCCTAATATTTGTTAATACACATCCATTTTTCACAAAATTATACCTATTAGGTGACAACAAAAATGGCGGTCAAACCTTCCAGGGAGGGTCGGTCAGTCAGCATTTTTTATTGTGTTTTTGACATTAAATTTTTCGATTAAAAAACATGGAAATTATTTGTTCTCAGCTTCTCGCTCACTCACTGCACTCGCAACTTTTCATCCAATTTTTTTGTCAAAATGGCTGATTTTCCTTGTTTCCAACAAAATTTACAATGATAAAATATAGACCTAAACACCTCAAAATAACAGTAAAATACAAAGACTGACAAATGGAGGAATGAGCCGGAGAGCCAGTAAGGCCCGAAAGTAGCCCACACCTTTACAAAAATATGTATACAATGCATGATATACACAGAAAAAAGAAACAATTAACAAAAGTTGAACGCGTAAAAAAGACTCTGACAAAAACCATTACGACAAGACAAATGTGGACATGCTCTAAAGAAATTACTCATAATTACTAATCAGCTAACGTTTAAGTAGGTTTCGAAAGTGTTTTGTATTTTTTGATTCTTTGATTAGTTTAGGGAGTGAATTCGAAAGGATTAGGCCGGCTGCTTGTATACCATGATCAGAGAAAGCTTTCTTATTGAGTGTATGAGAAAGATCATTAATTTGTGTTGTTTAGTAATGGTAAGTATCAGAGCGCCTTTTGAAGTAGTCTTTGAAAGACACTGGTAAATTATTAATATAGAATGTATGCATAAATACGCCAAGTTCAAGAGTATACATGTCTATTACAGTATCGTGCATGCGCATTCAGTTTCAGCAGTTCCCTACGAAGAAGAAGTGTTCAAGCGATGCCCGTTATGGACAGAAATTGCTTGAAAACACTGACATCGTAAGTAACAAATGGTTGTATATTGTGATGTAAATGTTCATTAATATCGTGTTAGGATCTCGGTGAGCACAAACATGGAGAGCTCCTAGTCAGGAATCCGCCTGACAAGCAATAGTTCATATCCTGCCCGGTTGACGTGAATTCACGCGCATGAAAATATGCTGGTAATGATGTCTGTCCTTTGTATGAGGGGACTGACCTAACAACACCTCAAGGAAATTTTGGACGGTAATAGGTAGGGTGGGGACTTGAGTAACCGGATACTTTATTTTGTGCGTTTTTTCAGAATATGTTGCCAAAAAACATGATTGAGTAACCGGACACTTAATTTTGTGCGTTTTTTCAGAATATGTTGCCAAAAAACGTAATTTCCAAATAATCAGCATTAGAATTTCCATGCAAAATCAGGATTTATGCGAAGAAAAATAACAGCTGCGTCACCGGGTGTCTGTTTGCAACTGCGCGCGATGTTTCCCCGACGCGTATTGCGCCGTTCTAATGCGCGGTGTCCGGGTACTCAACCCGTCCGGAAATACAACCTCTCATGATACCGATTTTGTGAGCACGAAAAAGAAGACTACGACAAGGTTAGGGTCATTTTGAACAGCGATATAAACAAACTGATAGGTTGATACGGAGTGCCATTCCAGGGAATAAAAATACAGAAGTTTCTTTTTTATCATAAACCTACTCGTAGATTTCATGTTTTGATGGACAAATTGAGGACCTGAAATAATTGTGGACGGTAATGGTAATAGGGCCCCCGTCATACGAGATGAACACGTATGCCCACGCATGGTATTACCGGACACTATTGAATTACCGGACGCGCGTTCTACGCGCGGGACTACACGTATCGAATGTGCAAGTCGAGTGGGGTGATCAAGAAATGTATGACGCATCGTAAGAACACAAAAAAGAAAATTTACACATCTAACTTAGCCTAACGTATGAGTGACAAATACATGCCTTTTTCATGAAATAATCCAATTTTCCTCATGCCCGTGCAAAGTGAATGGCTGTCAAGTTTGTTTTGAGAATGTCATTTTGCTATTTATTTTCCGTGCATTTTCTTCTCGCGCGACTCGCGACTTTTGCGTTTTGCCATAGACATAACACGGTGTCCGGCAATACAGGTCGATTTTCAGCGCCGCGAAATAAGAATCATAACATGTGCAGGGACTAGATCTACGTGGGTACACTTTCCCGATGACCATGTGCATGGCATTTTAATTTTAAGCGCCAACATGCTAAATAATCTGGTCAAGTTCACGCGATTTCTACATTTACACTTTTGCGTAGCGAATAATGATTCGAGTAGTGTAAAATGTAAACAGTTAAAAAGTTACTCGCTCAAAATCGCTCAAATTTTGTATCAATTTGAAGAAAAAAAATCACATTTTCACTTACCCATCATTGATGCCATTTGCCTCATGATCATCTTGAACTTTCAACTTTGTTTGGGTGACATTTCCGAGCATCCGAATGCTTCCGAAGACGTTGCTTCCAAGACCTATGATGCCGAAGATGACGTTCTGTGTGACGTCACAGGTCTACTAAATAAAATAATAAAATTCACTTTTTGGCTCAGATATATACTATTTCGTATGTTTTTCAGCGTTTTAACCCTCTTGAAACCATTCTAAGGCGTTCCATGCGATACAATGTCAAAATGTTGGCTACAACATACATAATTTTATCTGGGGCATTTTAGGTCATTACCTGGTATTTTACTACGAAAGTAATTGAGAGTGTTCCGTTAAAGCCCTAGTCGTGTGGTGCGCCACCTACCGGTGGTTCCGGGAACATTGCGTCGAGCAGAGTTAGCAGCAATAACAATTGCCCTATTATGGGTTGAACAACTAAACCTGCACGCAGGGGTTGTGATATTCACATGCAGACTCCCTCAGCGCACTCCTCTCAATGCAATCAATGAAAGGAGATAAGTCAGATAACTTCATAAACGACATCAAGTATAATTATACACAAGACTGGCATACAAAGGCATTCAAGTCCATCTAGAATGGATCCCCTCTCACTGTGGAATACAGGGAAACGAAATAGCGGACCTTCTCGCAAAACAAGCCGTAACTGAAGAAATACAAATAAATAACAAGTTATGTTTGTCTGAAATGCAAGCAGTATTGAAAATAGAACTATACAAGAGTTGGGAAGAAACATGGCAAAATTACAATAAAACAAACGTAAGACCTTTCAAACCAACAATTCAACATAACTTTGAGAGCACCCTTTTTAGAGACTGCGAAGTCATAATTCGCAGGCTCAGACTTTGCAACATAGGACTAAACGCAGACCCCTCAAAAGTATGGGTATCCCAAACAACCCAACCTGGCCAAGCCAACAAAAATTGTAAATACTGTAACACCCCTGAAACAATAACACACTATCTGATGGAATGTCCAAAATATACAATAGAAAGAGCAATGCTGATAATGGAAAGTGATATAACGAGCCCAAACGAAATAATGAAACTCCTAAAATCAACAGAAAGTGCGACCCAGAGAGCACTGATCCGCTTCGTTCGTAGAACGAGGCGTTTTGAGTGTTCCTAATTTTGTTTTGTTTTTTTGTTGTTGCACATATTGCACGACAACCAAATGCCCTAAGATGTTGATACCTACTTTGATAGAAAAATAAGGTTTTACAAAATGGAAAAATACTAGAAGAGAAAAGGTAAGAAAGAGTAAAGACGGATTGAGGACGGTAAACCCCAAACAAGAGACTCTGGAGATCTACCCCAGAATCCTCTCACCGGCACCAGAGTTGCCTAGGCCAATGATGGCCGAGAAGATTGCGCAATGTACCACGCCGGTGTGACCGCGTAGAATGTTACCCGCACCGATCGTCCGCCTATTAGAGATCGATCGAGAGCGGACGATCGGTGCGGATTTTATCCGCGCAGAATGTCCGTGTCGGACATTCCGTGCGCGCCTCAAATGTCCGACGGACAATCTGTGCGGAAGATGTCTCGCACCAATAGTCCGCCTGCCGCACCGAATGTCCGTACTCTAGTCCACACGTATACATATTCAATACAAGTATAAATATACTTAATGAATGAAACGACTGGATAACCCATATTCAGCTTTGCCAGCTAGCTAGGGATGACACTACAGGTCTTCCCGGCGCGGATCAAGGGGGGGGGGGGGGGGGAGGGCCTTGACCCCCCAACCGCCAACAAAAAATGAAGAGAGAGAGAGAGAAAAGGTAAAGCAGAGAGTAAGGGAAAGGAAGAAGAGGAAGAAGAAAAGAAAGGGCCTTGACCCCCCAACCGCCAACAAAAAATGAAGAGAGAGAGAGAGAGGAGGTAAAGCGGAGAGTAAGGGAAAGGAAGAAGAGGAAGAAGAAAAGAAAAGGGGGGAACAAAGGAGATCGGGGGCGAAAGGCCTTCGCCACCCCCCCCTCAGCATAAGAGAGAGAGAGAGAGAGAGAGAGAGAGAGAAGGAAGAAGAAGAAGAAGAAAAAGGGGAAAGAAGAAGATCGGGGGGGGGGGGGGCGAAAGGGCTTTGCCTCCCAGGCTGTTGCCCCCCCCCCCCCCAGCAAAAAGAAAGGGAGAAGGAAGAGAAGGGAAAGAAAAAAGGGAAAAGAGGAGATAAAGGGAAGAAAAGAAAAGAAGGGGGATATCAGTTGCAGTTTTCCCGCCAACAAGTTGGGGATCGGGGGGGGGGGGCAAATGGCCCTTGTCTCTCCCCCCCTCTATTACAGCAAACTTAAAAGAGAGAGAAAAGAAGAGAAGGGGAAGGGAAAGAAAAGAAAGGTATGGAGATCAATTGGGATTTTTCCCACCAACGCGGTGTGGATCGGGGGCGAAAGGCCTTCGCCTGCCCTCCCCTGGCCCCTCAGCAAACAAAAAGAGAGAGAGAGAGAAGGAAGGAAAAGAAGGGAAAGGGAAAGAAGAGAGAAGAGGAAAGGAAGAAGAAAAGAAAAAGGGGTCCGACAGGGCCTTGCCGCCTATGCTGTTGCCTCCCCCCCCCCGCAAAACAAGAGAGAAGGAAGGAAAGAGAAAGAAACAAAAGAAGAAAAGAAAAGAAGGGATATCAGTTGCAATTTTCCTGCAAACAAGATGTGAATCGCGGAGAAAGGCCTATGCCTCTGCCCCCCCCCCCCCTCCCCGACCACCCCCATCCCCTCCCCGCCAAAAAAAAAGAGAGAAAGAATGGAAAGGGAAAGAGGAGAGCCAAAATGGAACACAAAAGAGGAGAAGAAAAGAAAAGGGTGAAAAGAGGCAGAGATCAGTAAGTGTTGCGATTAATCCCACCAACATCGTGTGGATCGGGGGGAGGGGGCGAAAGGCCCCTGCCTCCCTCAGCAAACTTAAATGAAAGAGAGAGAGAGCGAAGTAAGGGAAGGGAAAGGGGGGAAAAAGAGGAAGAAGAAAGGTAGGGGAGATCAGTTGCAATTTGTCCCGATTTGTCCCCCTACCCCCACAGCAAAGAGAGAGGGAGAGAGAGAGAGAGAGAGAGAGAGAGAGAGAGAGAGAAGGAGAAGGGAAGTGAAAGGGAAAGAGGAGAGAAAGGGACAGAAAACAAAGAGGAATAAAAGAAAAGGAATTAAGGAAGATCAGTTGCGATTTTCATTGGTTCTTCTATCATCATTGTACAACTATCATTGTACAAATGTATTTACATATTCATTTATTTATTCCTGTTTGATAACAAAAATATGAATATAAACTCACAACAGCAACAAAATTAAACGTAGAAGGAAACTATCTTGCTGGGAGTATAAACGTACATGCTGGGAGCAAGAAGCGCAAAAATGATCATGCATTTGCATGTACATGTAAGTGTATCATTAATATCATTCATATTGTTTAATTACATCTTGTGAAATAGTATGCATTCAAGCTTTTGGGATTTTTTTGTGTGTATTTGTATGAAAGAAAGACTGAACTGAAAAGAAAGACTAGACTGAACTAGTTTTGATGAGCGGGAATGTCAAATCCCTCTTTGCCATTTAATAATCGTACTCCGATTTGTCATTATTGTTATTAAGCATTTTGTTTCTTCCCAGCCCCTCTATTTTGCGTGTCAAAAATACACCCTTTACTCGGGCGGTCGGGCTCCGCTCTGTTGCTCCTAAGCAATTATTGTAACTGTGACCAAGATGGGTCTTATTGTATTTTCATTTGTATTATATTTTGAAGTTACCCGCACACTTGCACTTCGTACACACACAAACGCACCAGCATCACACATGCAGTTGTTCATCCTCCCAATTTTCGGTACTTTACATAATACGTATCGTTAAATGAATTCGCACGCGCACACTCCCGATATTCTTGTCGACGATATAAACGAGAGCAAATACTACACACCCCAAGAATTCAAAAATTCATTTTCTTACAAACCAGACAATATTTCACTTTTACATATAAACTCCAGAAGTCTGAACAAAAATTTCGAATACGTTGAAAACCTTTTACACTCTTTAAATAATTTTGCATTTTCCGTCATTGGAATAAGTGAGACATGGTTACATCAGAATTCTCCAGATATGTTCAATTTGCCTAATTATAAGTTGATTAGGGCGGACCGCAAAGGAAGAAGAGGTGGCGGTGTTGCGTTTTATATTACACAAAACATAAACTTCAAAATCCGTTCAGATATTAAACTAACACAAGCAGAATCTTTATTTATCGAAATTAATAACTCAAATGCCAAAAATGTCATCATAGGTTTGATTTATAGACCCCCTGATTCTAATTGTGATTTATTCTGTGACGAACTGGATTTTCATCTTCATAAAATAGGGGATGAAAATAAACACAATTTTATCCTTGGTGACTTTAACATCAACTTCTCACCCTCATCTGATAACAGTAACTCAACCAATTGTATGCAGTTGATGCATTCATACGGCTTTTTTTCGATTATTAATAAACCCACCAGAATAAATCCACATTCATCAACTCAGATTGACAATATTTTTTCAAACGTACATAACAACAAAACCATCGGTGGAATATTGTGTTCTGAAGTGTCGGATCACCTACCCATATTTTTAACTTGTGAATGCAAACTATCTGGCCGTAAATCATTTGATGAGCTTATATATCGCAAAGAATCCAAACGTAATATAGAATTGCTGAAACAGGATTTATTTTTCGAGGGATGGGCTGAGGTATATAGTGTAAATGATGTCAATACTGCATATAAACATTTTAGTAACAAATTGCAATATTATTATGAAAAGAATATTCCTTTAGGCAAAATGAGTAATAAGCGAAATAAACCCAGGAATCCTTGGATAACGAAAGGTTTATTGAAATCAATACAAACACGCAATCGCCTCTACAAATCACATTTACACAATCCAACTGACACTAACCTAAACACATATAAAATTTATCGAAACAAATTAACAAAACTTATCCGTACATCCCGTAGATTGCATTTTTCTAATAAAATAAAAAAGGCCAGTTCAAACACAACTGCAACTTGGAAAATTATCAAAGAGGTAATGGGAAAAAAAACGAATCCCCCACCCACGGATAATATCACATTAAATGGCACTAAAATACATGATCCTATTTTCATGCAAATTCATTTAACTCATTTTTTACGAATATCGGCCCTGAACTCGCCAGCAAAATTAATAGAACTCACGCTCACTTTAAAGACTATCTTTCCAATCAAAACCAAGAGTCTCTCTTTTTAAATCCGACAAATCCTAGCGAAATTATTAACATTACCCAATCTCTTAACAACTCAAAATCGCACGGTTTTGATAAAATAAGTATGTCTCTCCTAAAAGAAATAATGTTTCCACTTGCAAAGCCTTTAACTCACATATTTAATCACTCGTTATCGCAAGGTGTTTTCCCTGATCTATTAAAACTAGCTAAAGTCAACCCCATTCTCAAAAAAGATGATCCTCACGAAATAAGTAACTATCGTCCAATTTCCCTACTTCCAAGTATATCCAAAGTCTTAGAAAAGATCGTTCATAATAGGCTACACAAATTTATCACTAAACACAAAATACTCAATTCAAATCAATATGGCTTCAGAAAAAATTACTCAACTGACTTAGCATTAATTCAAATTTATGACAAAATTACAAGTGCCATAGCTAACAAAGAGCATGTTATAGGTATATTCTGTGACTTGAGTAAAGCATTTGATACGCTCAATCACGCTATTCTACTCTCCAAACTCAGTCATTATGGAATTCGGGGTCAGCCACTCTTATGGTTTAAAGATTATTTAACAAACAGAAGACAATATGTTACATTTAATAGTTATGATTCTGATCCTCTTTTAATTCAATGCGGTGTTCCTCAAGGCTCCATCTTAGGTCCACTGTTATTTCTTCTTTATGTAAATGATATTATCAATACATCCCCCCTTCTTTCTTTTATCTTATTTGCCGATGATACAAATATCTTTTATTCCCATAAAGATCTTAATATGTTAAACAATACTTTGAATTATGAAATTAACAAAGTATCCGATTGGTTTAAATCCAATAAACTTTCACTTAATACAAAAAAGACTCATTTCATGTATTTTAAACATCATTCTCATAATACAGAAACACCTATATATATTAAAATCGATGGTATGCTACTAGAGAAGAAAACTAATTCCAAGTTTTTGGGTGTCCTTATAGATGAAGCCTTGACTTGGAATGATCATTTACACCAAGTTACAATGTGCATTTCCAAAAGTATTGGAATAATCTCCAAGTTAAAGTTTCTTCTACCCCATGCAACCTTATTCCTACTATATAATTCGCTAGTTCTCCCGTATATAACATATTGTAATAGTGTATGGGCAAATTGTGGTTCGACAAAAATTAATTCTATTTTCAAACTGCAAAAGAAAGCCATACGTATTTGTACAGGTTCGCATTTCTTAGCTCACACTGATCCTTTATTCTATAAACTTAAAACACTAAAAATTTTCGATCTGAACACTACTCAAGTAGCAGTTATTATGTTTAAGTACATTAATAATCTGCTTCCACCATCCTTTGATAACATGTTTAGGTTTAATAATTCCGTTCATTCATACTCTACTCGCATATCTGGAAACTTCCATCTTACAAACCCCAAATTATCAATAACACACAAATCTGTTAGACATTCTGGCCCGGACATTTGGAATGATTTACCCGACAACATAAAGTCTTGTTCAACCATCTACTCCTTAAAAGCTACACTTAAACGACAAATAATACAATCATATGCTCCCCTCTCTTTAAATTAGTATAACAAAACCGTGACTTAATTATTCTTTATCATGCAACTGCTCACTGCACCTGCACTTGCACCGCACCCTCTTGGTCACTCAGTTTTTTCGAAGAGAGTTATGTCGCCAATTCTTTTACGAGGCCGCCATCCATTTCCAGCCTAACCGCTCACGATGGTGGTCTCCTGCGTTCCAAATTTCCTCTCTAATTTATTGAAAATATTTTATATTTCTTATGTTATTGTATGCTTCGTACATGTTTATCGAATGATATAATTGTACATGATTTTTCATTTAATTATTTTTGTAAACATTGTATTCATTGTATTTGTTATTGTTCGAAATTTTGTACTTTGACTTTGAATTTGTATATTTTTGAACGCAGAAATAAAATCAATCAAACAAACAAACAAACAAACAAAGAAAGCATTTTGAGCTTATAATGCACATGTTGCAATTTCAGGTGCAACATAGTGTTCAAATATGGGTTACGCACGGCCAGGCATTAGTGTAGGAAATCTTCAAATGTTAATCAGGTATATGACTAAATTACTTGTCTGTTGCCTTACGACAAAAATTATATTTAGTCAGGCCT
The DNA here is from genome assembly GCA_035222895.1 of Strongylocentrotus droebachiensis. NCBI lineage: Eukaryota > Metazoa > Echinodermata > Echinoidea > Camarodonta > Strongylocentrotidae > Strongylocentrotus > Strongylocentrotus droebachiensis. The sequence continues at coordinate 249,133 of JAVYIG010001546.1, read as the reverse complement.
GAATTGAGTCGCAAAACAATCATTGTGTTAAAAGGAAAAAAACATATTTGATGACATTCGAAATTCCCAAATAACCAATACGATTGGAGAGCGAGTACTCGTTTTGTTTTTCTTCAAAAATTACTCAACTATAAATAGCTGGCCCGGATTCTTGAGCCTCTTACAAAACGTAAGTATAGGCCTGATGTGTCGTCAGGAGCATCGCTAGACCTTTTTCAGGGGGGGGGGGGGGGTATAGAGGCCAACGATTACCGACAAAACAAGCCACCAATTACCGACAAAATTAAATGTCCCAATATCTACAAATGTAACCCTATAAACCCGAGGCCAAAGGCTAAATTGTTATGCGCAAATGGTCATTTTCGTCGACGACATAAATATACAAATTATTTCGTCAACTTAGTAAGCATCATAGCTATATATTTTATTGCGGTATTGAGCAAGCGAAACACTTAAAGAGCACGCAAAGCGTTCCCTAGGTGGGGTAGGGGGTGTGTGAAAGGCCTCCCGCGCGAAGCGCGGTAGCTTAGACGTTTCATTAAATTATTATGAAAAGAAGACGATTTGTTGTACCGTTCTCGACTCTTAATCCTTGTCTGAATTCAGTTTCCCCGTCCCACGCAAAGCGCGGAAGCTGAGACGTTTCATTAAATGATTATAGAAAGAAGACGATTTGTTGTATACCGTTCTCTACTCTTAACCTTAATTGTCTGAATTCAGTTTTCCCCCACTCGCGCGAAGCGCGGGAGCTTCGACGTTTCATTAAATTATTAGAAAAAGAAGACTATTCATTGTACCGACTCTAAATCATTGTCTGAATTTTCAAAAATGTTTCTTTGTCCGATAAAAAGTCACAGTTCGAAGGGGAAAAAATTGCTGGCCGACCGACATAAAAAAAATCCCACCGGCTTCAACCTCACACCCCCCCCCCCTCCTTTAGCGACGCCCCTGAATGTAGGGTGGCCTGAGCGGGTAGGCACAGGGCGTGGTTCTAAACTTACAGAGACACTTCGATAAAGACACCCTTATTTCATGATTGCGTGTGTTGAACTGCCCTGGGCTTTACAACTTTAAACCTCCAGGGTTTATTTTGCATATATAGGTATTTACATGTTCATTTATATAATAAAAGGAAATAATGAATATTCAAATATCATAGGTAGCAAATAAAGGATGACTAACAGAGGAATGACAACAAACAGATATATAGGAGAGGATGATCAAGCATAATGATGTGCACCAATCTATAAATGTGAATTACTAAGTAGCCTGTTCACACTACAGCTCTACAGTAACAAAGCATTTGTAGCCTTAATGTTAAGCAGTTGAAGAAATTAATAAAAGTAGGCCTACTTGAAGAAATCGTTGAATTGTAAGATATTCAGTTTATTTTTATTAAGTAAGACAAAGTACTAGGTGTTAAAATAACACACATATAACACCTTTGGAAAAAATAATACCCCAGGAACATGAAAAACAAAACTTTTATTGTAATGCCTATAATCGGACATATTTAAAAACTGAAATGTGGCACCACCCAAAAAAATTAATTCTGAGATCCTCCTCGTCTATGTCATCGTGGCGAAAAAATTCAGACTTTTCTTCTTTTGAGGTGCACATGCAGCCTCAGACAAATGTGCCAAAGAAGTTTTGTCTTCTTGTGTTCCTGGAAACAAAGTTTCGGGCAATATTTTTCAAGTCCAGTTTATCTGTACGAGATTAAATGAGTAATATTAAGCTTTGGTTGAGCTTTCTTTGGGTCATTGTACTTATCAGATAAGTTTTGATCCCTTTCAAGACAGAGAATGTTCTCTCGCAAGTTGCCGTTGTAACCGGGATGGTAAGGTAAATGAGAAGAAGAATGTGTACCTCTGAGAATGATCTCTTATAGATTGGACTGTTGTTGAAAATCTCACAGATTGTTTTATTGTATTTGATAGGTTTCCTCTCATCGTCATACACGTCTTGGAGGTTTGTTAGCTACCGAGTTAATGCTACAAAGTCAATATCTCCGGCATACACTTCCCTCAACTCATCAGCACGAACAAAATATTGGGCGGGGGGGGGGGGGGGGGGTCCGTCGCCCCCCGTATGTCCGCGCCTGAGTGACACCCACATAAACTAACCTTATTTATTACCGAACAAAAATAAAGAAAGAGCCCCTCGACACCATAGGTCTACGTAATCAGCCAGTTGCTACCCCCCCCCACCAAAATAAACTTTAAAAGTGAATTTTTTGTTCTAATTTGATACCAGTGATTTACAGATGCTGCTGAAACGGCCTAATTTTCCGGGATTTTTCCACACTTTTTAGTAAATTATACTTTTTATGCGTTTGTGGGAGAAGGACAAATATCAAAATTTACAGTCAGGCAAGAAATGTGCTTATTTACTATTTAGAGGCCTACTACGGCGGGCTTGGGGGCTCAAGCCCCCCCCCCCACACTTTTGAAAAAGTATATTAAAGATAATTAAATAGAAAGAAATAGAAAAGAAAGTATGCTCTTGTGACCGTAATTAAATGCCCATACCCCTGAGCTTCCGGGGGCTCTGCCCCCTGGACCCCACCTTGGGCCCCTGGATGCTAATCTGACCTTAATTTTAATGCCTAAAACCCCTGCGCTTCCGGGGACTCCGCCCCTTGGACCATACGCCAATTAGTGACCTGCCAGTGTCATGATTAAGGTATTAAAATATGCTCATCTGACCGTAATTAAATGCCCCTACCCCCTGAGCATCCGCCAATTTGTGCTACGCTCTACCTTATCTTAAATACTATAGCCTCCCCCACTCACTTTCAACCCCATTTTTAATCACTTTCATTTTCTATTTAACTCCTTCATTAAACCTCGAAACGCCCCCACATACTTGGAGCGGGGCCTAGTAGTGAGTTGGTTGATGTACGAAGCCACGTACAAAAGTATAATCGATTACAACAGTTGTGGGGCCGATATCACGAGTATGCCTTCATAAAATAAAGGTTTTAAAGAAAATATTCACTTCTACTTTCAAAAGGACTGGCCCATTTGCTTTAAAAAAATTGTAGAGTTATTATTATGTAATTTCTAGAAAAAATGTCAACCACATGATTTACAATGAGTCTAAATACATTGATTTGCCGAGTTGCTTCCTTTTATCAAATATACACGTAAAACAATGGGGGGACAAAATGTGCGGATAGCAAACCGCACGGATCGTCCCTCGGACGATCCGTGCGAGTCACGGACGATCCGTGCGAGCAGAAAACCCGCATATTATGTCCGACGGACAAATGAAACTGGTAGGACAAACGGCGCGGTCACACCGGTCTGGCAGGAAGGTGCCAATTGCGGTGAGGGGTTTTCATGGACCAGTAGATCTGAGATTATATTATCCCAAAAAAAGAGATGAGTATGAATTTACAAATAGTACCAAAATATAGAAGAAAAAAAAAGAAATAAAGTGAAAGGCGTAAATATTCTAAAAAAGAATGAAACGCCGATAATACCAAACAACAACAACAACAACAACCCCCCTTGTGCGCCAGGGGGGGGGGGGGCAATATTTGTCTCGCATAATTTTAAATTTGGGCCCCAAAAAAGGTAAAAAATCACGTTTTTTTTACACGTTTTTTTCCACCAAGGAGGGGGGGGGGGCCATACTGCTACATGTGCCCGAGAAAGGGGAAGTGTATGCGTACAACTTAGGCGCGGATCTTTATTTTTTACGGGGGGGGGGGGACCCAAATTTAAAATTATGCGAGACAAATATTGGTAGGTCATGGTGACCAGCAGTGGCGTAATGAGCAAAAACTTTTTTTGGGGAGGGGGACACACACACACACAAAAATCCGCATCACCCCACTCTTACATGCAGGCCCCGCTGAACGTTTTTCAAAGTGGGCGGGGGGAGGCTAAATTATTTACGATCGGGTAGAGCGTAGCGTAAATTGGCGTGGGGTCTGTAAGATAATTTGTTTGTGTAAATATATATAACAGTGTTTCAAGAACGTAACAGTGCATACGAGCAGGGGCGTCTCCAAAGGGGGGGGGGGGGTGTGGGGGTGCAACACACCCCCCCCCCCCGCCCTCCCACATGTCAGGATATTGTCAGGATATTGTCGGTGAAATTGCGCTGCCGTCGGGAAAAAAGAGAAAAGGGGGAGGGGAGGGAAAGAGGGGGAAAGAAGAAGAAAAAAAAAAGGAAAAGAAAGGAAAGAAAGGAAAAGAAAGAAAAGAAAGAAAAGGAGAAAAGAAAGAAGAGCCTCTAAGAGCCTGAGAGAGGAGGGGTGGGAGTAAAAGAGAGAGGGGGTTGTAGGGTGGAGTTGTCTCGTCGAGGGAGCAAGAAAGACACGCATAAATATATTGCTGTGTCGGGTCAGCTGTGTCGGTATTCTTGCTCGATCCTCGGGTACTATAAAAATGCAGGAGTTTGAAGTTGGTAAAATGTATAATGTCGGTTGGCCGACAAGCTTTTTTCCCGTACTAACTGTGACTTTTATCAGCTGTGACGACATCGAGAGAGACTACAACTATAATACTTGTATTTTCTCGAAGTTTCACTTTCCTATAATATCAGTTACAGATATCAGAGGTTTAAAATTTTCGGGTAAACTAAATTCAAACAAGGATTAAGAGCAAGAACGGTAAAACGAATCGTCCTTTTTCTCTAATATTTTAATGAAACGCCGAAGCTTTCGCGCTTCGCGCGGGAGGGGGAAACTTCATTTAGACAAGAAATTAAGAGTCGAGAACGGTACTACGAATAGTCTTCTTTCCCTAATAATTAAAATAAACGTCTGAGCTTTTGCGCGGGAGGGTGGGGGAATTGAATTCAGATAAGGATTAAGAGTCGAGAACAGTACAACGAATCGTCTGCTTTCTTTCATAATTTAATGAAACGTCAAAGCTTCCGCGCTTCGTGCGGGAGGGGAGAATTGAATTCAGACTATTAGGGTTAAGAGTTGAGAACGGTACAACAAATCGTCTTCTTTCTATAATAATTTAATGTAACGTCAAAGCTTCCGCGCTTCGCGTGGGAGGGGGGGGGGGGGGACTGAATGCAGACAATTAGGGCTAAGAGTCAAGAACGGTACCACGAATCGTCTTCTTTTTCTAATATTTTAATGAAAGGTCTAAGCTTCGCGCGGAAGGCCTTTCGGGCGCTCTTTATTTAAAGTGATTCGCTTCTCACTACCACCCCCCTAAAATAGGATCCTAGCTACGCGCCTGCATTTAAATATAAAGCTATGATACTGACTAAGTTGACGAAATAATTCTTATATTTACGTCGTCGAGGAAAATGACCAGTTGCGCATGTACAATAGATAGTTCATAGGAAAAACAATTAGCCTTCGGCCCCGGGTTTTTAGGGTTACATTTGTAGACTCCGGGACATTAAATATTGTCGGCAATTGGTGGCTAGTTTTGTCGGTAATCGTTGGCCTTTACACCCCCCCCCCCCCCCCCCCACTGAAAAAGGTCTAGCGACGCCCCTGCATACGAGACAGTGTATTAAGTCTGCACAGGCCTAGAGAGAATCATTGATTTCTTTGGTAATTTGTATACATAAATGATATTTAAATTTGTAACTGATGCATTGATGTGTGAGAGTTGTTAACGAGAGGAGGCAGAAAGTACTTGTGTGGTATCTCTTTGGTTTCACTAAATAGAGTTATTTTGTATAAATGGTTTCATTGTTTGGAATATTGAACAATTTCGGACCTTGACGGTTTTCGCGTCATGTATCGTACAAAGAGGTAATGCAATCCGAATATGAATCAAACATTTATTGTCTTTTTTTTGTTGGGGTGAGGGTGGTGGTGATGGGTAAGGAGGTCTGAAAAGGTCTTTTTAGTGCAACGCAATTAAAGTAAAAAATGCCGTGAAATTTGTCTTCGTTTTTATTTCGGGGTGGGATATATAGCCCTCGTAGCAACAAGGGGGCCTGATATAAGGATAAATAAAGAACAAATACAGGAAAAATACGGAATGTAAACACAAATTTGAATGCAGATTCAATAAAAAATAAACATTAATTAATTAATTCGAGACATGGTAAATTCAAAGCAAACACAGAAAATACATGTCATAGTTATTCGAGTCGATATATACATGCTTAAAGGTTCACACACGAAATATAGATAGTCAATTACTTTAAATAACCAAACCATAATAAAAAAAGAAAATACAATAAAGGGAACACATGGAACGAAAATTAAGGCTGAGGTAAGTTGTCATGAAACAAGATAGATAATTACAGAACAAACACGTCATAATATACATACCAATGGTCAATTCATCATACATATTGAGAACAAGAATATATTGTTGTGTTTTTTGTTTTGTTTTTGTTAACCATATTAATCTTTATGGAATTTATTATTGTGAAAAAGCATTATATATTGTCATCCTATGCTCACTGTCTGCCACGAGTTTGAAATTGTGTCTTATTGTCGGGGTCATCTCGTAGGAGTGGTTGGTAATCATAAAGCAAGTATATATTGTCTTACTGTCACGTTTTAAATCTTTATTTTTTTCCCTTTTTTCCTGGCCGAGGTGGTTTCCTTGTAAAATATATCGTCTTGTCACCAAAGTTTGACTATCAGTTGATGGGGGGGGGGGGGGGGGAGATTTCGCACAAGGGGGACAAATTACGATAGGATTATGTGTGTGTTATGTTTCCCTTTTTTGTCACCACTGGAGCGGGGGAAATATATTAGCTAGATTATGGGGATGTATTTATATAATTATCAATGCTAAAAAGAAAATATAGGCCTACTTTTAAAAAGACATAATATAGGGGACGCCACCGTCTGCATAATGCTTTACGATCGCAAAATCGTATCTTATTTGACTTAAGATCTTGAAAATATTACTTCCTACATATGAGGAGGAAACAAAATCGTGCAATATTGTATATTTACGAAAAGTTTGAATATTGTATATAATCTAACTCCCTACAACCAGGGGCGTCCCTAAATGGGGTGTGGGGGTGCGACACCCCCGCATGTCAGGATATTGTCGGTCAAATCGCGCTGCTGTCGGGAAAAATGAGAAAACGGGGAGGGGGAAAAAGGAGAGGGAAAGGAAAAGAAAAGAAAAGGAAAAGAAAGGAAAGAAAGGAAAGAGAAGAGGAGAAAGAAAGAGAAAAAGAGGAAGGAGAGGAAAGAAAGGAAAAGAAAGAAAAGGAGCAAAAGAAGAAAAAAAAAGAGAAAAAAAAAAAAAAAAAAACAGGGGATGAAAGAGAGAGAGGGGGGTAAGAGCCTGAGAGAAGAGGGGTGAGTAAAGCGTTGGTCACATCCCACCGTGCGTGTTTTTAGTCCGTACGGTTTTTGGGGAGGCCGCGGCCGCCACGTTTTTCTGAAAACGTAGGGAGGGAGTGGCAAAGGCAGGGAGGGAGTACCGGCAACGCGCGTCCACGCACTGTGTAAGTACGTAGCCCGCACACACGCCTGGCCGTGAACGGTTGCGTGCATCGTACGTTGCGCACGTGGTAAGTTCGTTGTACGTGCTTACAACGTGCTTACAACGTACGGTCTCCGTGTGGTTGACTCGTTATCGTACGGAGGCCGTACTTACAAGTACTGCTCACGTACGGTGTCCTTACTCACTCGCATGTTGTAAGTGCGTGCACGTGCGATGACCTCGGTGTGTATATAGGACGACATTCCGATGTTCGCCAGAAGTCCCAGCTGTTGCTGCATCAAGATGCCGCCCATTCCACCGAAGAGACAATATACTGCACAAATCAGTGCGAACAACGTGCGTTGTAAGTGCTTACTCGGTACGGTCTACGTGAGTTCTGCGTGCTCATTGGATAGCTGAACTGGGGAAGTGGCGAGTAAGCACGGACCACGCACTTATCACGTGCGCCTTTAAAAGACGCACGGAGTCAGTGCGTTGTGCGCTCGTTGGCAGTACCGGGCACGCACGTCACACGCACTGGGGTGAATCGGTAGCCCGAAAGCAGCCCGAACGCAGCGAAAGTTCCTCGTGCACTAAAAGTGCTACGGTGTGTCTGCGTGCTCCCAAATCCGTACGGAGGCGGTACTCATCACGTACGGATACCCAACTTTTGCCCACGTTTTTGCACGTAGACAGCACGCACTTGCAAGTACGGCGGGATGTGACCACCGCATAAGAAAGAGGGGGTATGTTTGGTGGAGTCGCCACGTCGAGGGAAACTCAATTGTATATTAGAAGCTCTATTTTATACTTTACATGTCGGATATTCAATACACAACATTAGTTGAATGCCATGGCTACATCTACCATTATCTCGGGCACATGTAGCGGTAGGCGGGCACATATACAGGGAGGTGCATGTTTTGATAACGTAAAACATGTAAAATCCAACGAAAATCAATGAAAAGAAGATAAATTGATATTTATGAAACTCATTTGTATCTTAGGAAGCTTTATTATATCCATGACATGTCGGAAATCACAACACTATAGTGGTATGCCTCACTACATTTCCCCTATCTCGGGCACATGTAGCGGTAGGCGGGCACATCTACAGGGAGGTGATTGTTTGACAACGTAAAACACGTAGAATCCAAAGAAAATCCATGAAAAGAAGATAAATTGATATTTGTGAAACTCAATTGTATATTAGAAGCTCTATTATATACTTTACATGTCGGATATTCAATGTACAACATTAGTGGCTACACCATTATCTCGGGCACATGTAGCGGTAGGCGGGCACATCTACAGGGAAGTGCATGTTTTGATAACGTAAAACACGTAAAATCTAACGAAAATCATTGAAAATAAAATAAATTGATATTTATGAAACTCTTTTGTATCTTAGGAAGCTTTATTATATCCATGACATGTCGGAAATCACAACACTATAGTTGTATGCCTCACTACATTCCCCCTATCTCGGGCATATGTAGCGGTAGGCGGCACTGGCGTACCTATGGGGGGGGGCAGGGGGGGGGGCAGAGTGCCCCCCCCCCCCTTGAGCGCCAGTGGGGGGGGGGCCAACCTCCAAAAAAGGTAAAAATCACGTGATTTTACATGATTTTTTTCTCAAGGGGGGGGGGGGGGCCCGGGCCCCCCCGGGCCCCCCCGGGCCCCCCCCCCCTGGATCCGCCACTGCTTCATGACCAGTTCGGTCGCTCGAACTCCCTTCACTCCTTTTGCTTTTGAGATTCTTCGAAAACTTTTAACGCATCTTTCCCCCTCCCCCACCAGAAAAATATTCCGCATACGGCCCTGAAAAATTAAGACAAATGAAAATAGGAAAATATAAGTGATATAACAAATTCGAAACTCTTCGCTGGCGCGAACTGCTTGCTAGCCTATTTTGTATTAAATGTTTTCACTTGCTCGTCCCCCTGAAAAAAGAAAAGGATTAGCATTGCCTAGAATACAATTGTGCCTGCCCCGACGGGCCCCGACCTGCAACCATGGCAACAGTAACACACAATGTATGTACCAAATGTTACTAAAAGAGACTAATTCATTTTTCTCGCTCGCTACACTCGCTAGCGAATAAAATGAATAGACATTGCTTTGGAAACAATTGTGCCCGCCCTTGACCTGCAACAATATCATTAAATATGGAAGAGTTTTTTTCGCCCTCTCGCCAAAAAGGAATTGAATCGCGTTAAACGCGATTGCGTCCATCCTGACCTGCACCAATAAAAACAAGTTTATTTATTGATTTCTATTAAAAGATATATTTTTTTTTTGCTTGCTCGCTATGCTCGCTCGCCAAAATGGAAATGACACCGCTAACGTGCCCGCCCCAACCTGCAACAACCAGTTAATAATTATGTACCAAACGTTTTTCAAAGAAGTTTTGGTGTGCTCGTGCTCGCCAAAACGGAATTAACATCACCTTAGACATGATCGTGTAAGCCCTGACCTGCAACAAACAAATCTGAAATTTATGAACCAATTATCATTACAAAAATTTTGCTCGCTCGCTACGCTCGCTCGCCAAAATAGAAATAACACCGCTTTTAATAATCACGTCCCTGACATGGAACAATGAACCCAAGTTTATGTACCATATTTTCCCTATAAAAGAGAAGTGATTTTTTTTGCTCGCTCGCTACGCTCGCTCGCCAAATTAGAAATAACACCGCTTTTAATAATCACGTCCCTGACATGGAACAATGAACCCAAGTTTTTTTTACCATATTTTCCCTATAAAAGAGAAGTGATTTTTTTCGCTCGCTAGCTCGTGGAATTATGTGCCCACCACTAACCTGCTACAATATCATTAAAAAGAGAGATGTAGGGGGTTACCTGCCCGCCAAAATGGGATTGACATTGCCTTAAACACGATTGTGCCCGCCCCCGACCTGCAACAATGAAACAAATTTTATATAGCAATTCATTGAGAGAAAGATGTATTTTCGCTCGCTAGCTAAGATGGGTATAAAATCACCCTAAACACAATATTGTTCCCGCGCCCTGCATGGGACAATTGAACCAAGTTTAAGTGGCAATTATTAAAAAGAAGTGATTTTTTTCTTGCTCGCTACGCTCGTTTGCAAAAAAATGAAATTAACGTTGCTAACAAGTGAATGTTCCCACCCCCAACTTGCAACAATTCTAGTTTATATACCAAACGTTACTTAAAGATTTTTTTTTGCTCGCTCGCTCGCTCGCCAGAAGTGAAAATTAGCATCGCCTTTTTTGTTTGTTTCGGTCGCTTGCCCCCCCCCCCCCCGGACGGAGTACCCCAGGTACGCCACTGGTAGGCGGGCACATCTACAGGGAGGTGATGTATTGACAACGTTAAACACGTATACCTCAAAGAAAACCAATGCCAAGATGTTGAATTGATAGTTGTAAACTCATATATAAGGGAGCTTTAATATTACATCCGTTATCTCTCGGATATTGAATAAAGAATAGTTTTATTACACTAACTCGATCCCTATCTCGATCGGGCACAAAGTAGAGGTAGGCGGGCACATCTGGGGCACATCTACAGGGAGCTAGGTGCTGTTTTGACCACGTAAAACACGTGTAATCCAGAGAAAATTAATGTTAAGAAGTTGAATTGATATATGTGAAAATCATTTGTATCTTAGACTTCTTTAGCAAGCTTTATAACATCCTTTACATATCTAGAATAGTCGATATATATACGACATGACACTAGCTGTACTCGTTTATTACCCTCCCTTCTCCTCGGGCACACTAGAGGCACACCTGCAGGGAGGTGGTTTAGCCGACGACCGATCGAGTTGGCCACGTGTTCTTTGGAGTTAAACAAGGGAAACGCTCTCGGCGGTCTCGCCTGCATTACGCAATTCGATATGATGACAAACTGAGGTTGGAACATTATGCATAGGCAGGGTGGCCCATTAGCAGGCCCCCCAAAATGAAATCCTCTAAATATAATCACATTTTGAAGTGAATATTGCCTAAGAATCATCAGAAGAATTATTACTATTAAATGTACCACGATCGATAACTTGAATGAAATATATGAACAAATTAATATTTTGTTTTATTAATTCTCATATTTAGTTGTGAAAACATAATCCAAGTCTACTGAACTTTGACCTTGTGACCTGGAATTTGTGTCATATGATTTGTGATACTTGATAACCCTTGGGTACAAGTTTCATGGAAATTGAACAATCAATTTTGAAAATATGCTAAAAAATTCAAAATCTTGATGTTGATGCCACAACAAAGTCTAAGTTTGTTGACCTAAAATGACCTTTGACCTTAACTTAGTGACCTGAAATACTACTCACATGATTGGGGATACTTGATAACCCTATAGTCCAAGTTTCATTGACTAAGAACTTAAACTTTCAAAATTATATCAAAAATTCAAAATCTTAACCTTAGGTTAAGTTTTCGACGATGATGCCACAACATAGTCCAAGTCTGTTGACCTGAAATGACCTTTGACCTTGATTTTGTGACCTGAAATTCTACTCACATGATTGGGGATACTTGATAACCCTATAGTCCAAGTTTCATTGACTAAGAACTTATACTTTCAAAATTATATCAAAAATTCAAAAACTTAACCTTAGGTTAAGTTTTTGATGTTGACGCCGTCACCGCCGCCGTCGCCGCCGCCGTCACCGGAAAAGCGGCGCCTATGTCTCGCTTTTTTGCTACGCAGGCGAGACAAAAACGACCAAAAGAATCAAAATCTACACTAAATAAATATAATTAACACTCAAACACTTCTACCTCATAACCACGGACAATACAACTGTATAATGGTAAGAATTTGCCCCTGATTTGACTGATTTTTGCCCCTGATTTGACTGAGCCACTGTGTTGCACGTATTACCTTCATTGTACATGACCCCAATTCTGCACGTACGTACGTACGATCGTACGCGCGCAGTCAATAACATCAATATTCATGATTTGACACGACGTCACTGATATGCATATTCATTGACCTCGATCCTTGTAGATGTGCCCGATTAGAGGCTACCATTAAGTTAAGTGTAAACTTAAGAAATTGCTCCTCTCAGCTCAAACAGCAAACGGGGCTACAATCGCTTTCAATAAGAGGCGAATGATAATGTTTCACTCAGCTATGCAGTTATACGAGTATGTATTCTTTTTATCGAGTGGGAATTCCCACTGACATAACAGGAAGCATTACGTTTAACCTTTGCACTTTCATTTTCTACTTTCATTTTCTATTTCACAATACATGTATGGCCTTCTGGGTAGCCTCTAATCGGGCACAAACATAATGCTTCCTGTTATGTCAGTGGGAATACATACTCGTATAACTGCATAGCTGAGTGAAACATTATCATTCGCCTCTTAATGAAAGCGATTGTAGCCCCGTTTGCTGTTTGAGCTGAGAGGAGCGATTTCTTAAGTTTACACTGTACTTAATGATGGAGCCGGAGCTGGAGTTGCGTGCTGTGCTTATGCAATCTGTGTGTGTTAAAGAATCAGATACTTGTGGGCGGAAGTTGGTCGCCAATGCAAAATATTCGCCTGGACGATGTATCCTTGCAGAATGGCCACATGCATGTAGTATGTCTTATGGCAAAAGGGGGAACTTCTGTGCTTTTTGCCTCGAAAAATGGTATTGATTCTTATTTTTTTGTTAAAATGTGATACTGATATCAACAAGTAAAAAGTGATAGGGCCTTATGGCTTGATGGCTTGGTCTATATTATATATATCCTGCATCAAACATTTGTTGGCTTTTGATTGGTTGAGAGCTCGTCACATGACCAGAAATATTTGAACTATTTTTAGAAAGTACTATATGAGAGTACTATTTGGGAGTTGAAAAAAAAAAAATATTTGTTTTTTAATTGAATTTTTAATATTTTTGTTCAAATCTTAATTTAATGAAAACAAAATATTTTAAAACTTTTTTTAGATAAAGATTGACATTTGTTGTGTTCTAAAAAAAAAATTCTTCCCCAATAGACTCTATGTTTTTTTATTTTTATTGTTTTTTTTAAATAAAAATTATTTTGTTGATGCAGGATATAATTTTTTTTTTAACCAGAACCACTCAAGACAGTGTAGACCCTATATTTGTATACTATATTAGGGGTCCTACATATTGAAATCCATGTGCTTTCTTTTTATATAGGACTAGTTATATTTTCTTGGACATTAACTGAATTAGGTTCCTTTGAGTGTAGAATACCATTCATTTTACTTGAATGATAATATGATATTATGATAATATTCATTGAGGCCATTAAAAAATAATCATGTTTAGCGTCCCCGCCCGCTTCCTTTTTAGGGGCCGCCTGCTTTTTTGCATTTTTTTTTACTGATACAAAAAACAACGTAAAACATACTGCTAAAATGGTCTTTCCTGAATAAAAGAAAAAATTAAATTCAAATGCTGGCAGCCATCTTAAAGGGATCGTTTAACAATGTTAAATCTGAGATACATGGTCCTACATGTTACCAGTGTCTGTCATATGGTGTAATATTGAAGCCCTAAAAATCGCGCTTCAAAATGATCAAGAAGTGCCTCAAAAAAGTAAAAATCTTTGAGTGACCGGTTTTACCATACTCGTTTTCCCCAATAGACTGTAGTGTTATGAAAACCGTTCGGCGAACGGTTTACAAAATTTGTAATTCCAATCATTAATATCTTGATAATCAGACAGGCGATCGGCTTGTAAAAGTTATGGAGTTCCTGACTGACTTAAAGGTTTATAATTATCGTTGCAGTATGAGCTAAATCAAGGATTATTTCTAAAGGATCTAAGACAAAGTTACCGGATCCCTTTAAAGATAGCCCGACTGGCTGTTCAGCCAGTCGGCGAAAATGTACCGAGCGGCCATTTCGAAGGAAAAAAAAGAAGAAGAAAGGGCCTCCTCCTTCCTATTTCTCAAAAAGGCAGGACGCTAAACATGTTTATTTTTATTTTAAAGGGCCTAAATAAAAAAAAAACTATCCTCATGCAGCTCCAAACTTTCTAATTCTACACAATCAAACCCCAGCCCAAATTGGGCTGGTCTCCCAATTTAGACATCTTTACCCTTTTTAAATTTGGGAACATCCAATTTCTGTAACAGTAATATAGTAGAAGATAGTAGTCTAATATTGATTAATCATTATTATGCAACATTTTGAAATAAAATTAAGCATTACTTATTAAATAGCACGAAAACTCTAATGAGGTCAACATGAATTTGTTTTAGTAAAGTTTGTAACTTTTAGTAAAGTTTCTGGTCTTGTATTTTCATTTAACCCTTACTGTACTGGGCTATTTTGAGCACCTCACCTTCTGGGGGGGGGGGGGGGGGTCTCCTGCCCCCCCTCTATGATCTCGGCCGTCGAATGTCCGATGAACACAAACAATTGCATGTTTGTAGATATTTACGTAAGAAACAAGATTAGAAGAAAGATAATTAGTTTTTTCCTAATATGCAAATTTTTGTCGTTATAGCCTAATTAATTATGCAAAATGCAAATTTTATACATTTTACAAAAAACGTGTCAGACTCCACTTTTTGAATATTGAAACTCATTATTCAATCATATGAAACTTCTTTTCTAACACAAAATAGTTATTTTTATGTAGATAATTTATGTAAATTTGATGCGATTTTCAAATATTTATTTTCTTATGTATTTCATTGTTTTTTTTTAATTTCTTACTGTATTTATTCTTTTTATTTCTAATGTATTCTTTTGTTCTGGAATACATCAAGTTACTTTGAGAAACATATTAAGCAATTTGATATCTACTCATATCTCCCACATAGGAAGAAATACATCTGAAACCTGTTTTCACATTTCTGCTTGTACATGAATATATGCAATTATAGCACTTTTTGATGACATGCGCATACTAATTGTTATGTAACACCTTACAGGTATATCCGATTTCGACGAAAATGGTATCAAAGTGTGCGTTAGACTTGAGGGAAAAAAGTCATGAAACGACAATTCGAAATTCTAAGCGGTTGCGGCGCGATCTCCGAAAATATCGAGGGGGGCCTCCCAGCCCCCCCCCCCCCCCCCCCCAGTACAGTAAGGGTTGAGGTATTTGTTTGGATCTAGTACTTTACTGCATTATGTTATATCTTAATGACATTCGTGTAGGTTAACACTGTTTTTAATATTTCAAGAATGAAGTCAACTCCAATTTTCATCTTACTTTCAGTTCAACTCTTAAGAAGTGTACCGGATGCAATTATGTAAGCTACTGCAGTACATTCTGTAAGGTAAAAACAAACCTTTTGCTTTGGTTCCCTCTAACATAAGCCCATATTGCCTATATATATTGGAAATGAATGATTCCTGAATTAAGTTTATGGAAAAAAGAAAATTCAAAAAGTCAGTGAGTTAAAATAACTCTGAAATTAACAACGTTTTGGGAAATTTTGAAACTGGCTGGGTAGGGATTTCCTAACGGGGAGGGAGCTATACAGCATAACGAGTCTATTATTTACAATTTCATCACTTTAGACTCAATTTCAACCGCGACAACGATCTTAGAATATAATCGCATATGCTTCCAATACGATCATTTGAACCAAATTCATGACCCCATACCAACACTTTGTATTAACTTTGGAAATATATGTCAATCTCGGAGAAAGTATCAAGAATTTTTTGTTAAGTTGCTTAGCTGTATGAAAACGTTTATGGAGTACAGGGCTATGTTATATTAGGTATAGTTGGCCATTAAAGTGACAGAACTTTGGTTGTTTGAAATTAGCGATCATTGCAGAAACTATGCAGAAATAATCAACAGAAATAGTCAATCGATCCTGATGTGCCTAAACTTCTATGAACAGTTAAATAAAGTGATTTGTACACATAATTATGATTTAAAGGCATCAAAGGTGTCTTTAATGTTAGGCTCCCTGACATTGTCGTTTAGTACAGCTGACATTCTTATTTTTATGCTTGTACCCCGTGCAGGAAGAAGACTCGACAAGATGTCACAAGCAAGACTGCAATGCACTGAAGAGCCTAGATCTTCCCAAGGAAGACCAAGAATTAGCTCAGATTCTGTCTCAAATCATCCGGAAGCAAAGAAAGTCTGCTCCGTGCACTCAGGATGGTGGGGATTGTTTCCCAACCACCGTAGACCAGTTGAAATCCCATCATGAGAAGGCGGGCAGCAATTTGACAAAGAAAACATTTGAGCTCTGGTTGAAGCATTTCATTGATAAGGGTGTCTTAGCTGATATCGAGCTAACCAGCCTGATTAAGATGCATGGGGCAATACTCTGCAACGCCTTCTCAGCATTGGATTATGATCTGAAAGTAGTTGCAAATCAAGTATTATACTTAAGGTGATTTCTGTAACTATGATTGATAATTGTTTTAACTGACTCTAAGAAAGAATATGTATGCTTGTAAGTAAACAACCAGGGGACCGACAGCTTTAAGTCCTCTCCAAGAAAATTGGTAATGAGGATTAATGCCTTACCAAAGGGCACAAGTACATTGACTTGGTTTTGAACCAGGGACCTCCCGGTTGCGTATTTTTTATTTACACGGCAGCGAGGGGAATTTCTCGATTAATTCCAATGAAACCGCTCGCGAAGAGTCTAGACTAGACCGAATCGGAGTACTAGTACAGCAGTGCATTCCAGTCCCGGGGGGGGGGGGGGGGGGGGTACTCACGTATATTGGGTATACGGGGATGTGCCGCTCGGAAGGGTGACTTTTTCAGGAAAGATCCTTAGACATGGGTCCCCTTTTCATTAAAAAAATCCTTAGACATGGGTCCCTTTTTTCATTTATTCCTTTCCCCTCTTTTCTCCCTCATTTTCTCCGGGATTTTGGGATTTTCTCCTACATTGCAAATGCCTAAATCTCTCCCATCTCTAAATAAATGAATCCTTCGGTGATTGCATATCCAGTGTACGAGGTGTACGCACTGACCTCTAAGTCTGACCTCTAAGTCAGTGGGTGTACGTACGTACGTAGCTCGTCAACTCAACTATATCCCGGGGTACCACATATATCAGGACCCCATGGGCTCTATACCGGGTACTCATATGGCATAATGCGCGCTAGGTATATCCGCCCGTATAGGGGTCGTACCCCCGGAAACTTGTAGCGCTTCGCACGCTGAAAATGATATGATATCAGCTATACCCTGCGTACCCTCTGTCCAGCAGCCGGGCAGCAGCGGGGCTCAAGCAGGGAGCTATATAGCCAATGCTTGAGAGCTCGTGTACGGGTACGTTAATTAAAACAGGAAAAGTCCTTCAATTAAAACAGATGCTAGAGGTGCTATAGCACAGTATAATTATGTTGCATGGTGTTTTCATCTTTATGTGTGTAAACTACTTGTAAACTACATGTTGTATGGTACAGTTTACTTATAAAGAATTTTTTACGAGAAACTGCAAAATTACACACATAGGTGCATTACTAACCTGGCTGTGTATTAAAAGCTGTGCTATTGATTCTCAACATTTCAAACACCACTGTATAAAACTCAACCAATTTCACTCAAAATCGATACTTCAGTGACAATTGATAAGATCTAAATAGCAGTAAAATACATTGTTTCAACTTTCCGATGTTAGAAAGAATAATTTAAAAAATCAAATTGGGAGTCCACTGTCGAACTTGCCGATCAGCCGCATCGGCATAATTGTGTGCATCTCTGTGTAATGAGTGTATTGACTATTCATGTATTTAAATGCTGCCTATTAACGCGTAGTACAGTGCTAAAGGTCAATATGCATTAGCGTTGACTCTCGATATGCTTTGCTGGAGTGTATTATTACAGCTTAAAAAATGTAATATTTGAAGTTTGAAATCCTTAGACATGGGTCCATTTTTTCACAAAAAATCCTTAGACATGGGTACCTATTTTAGCAAAAGGACCCTTGGATGTGGGTATGGGTTTGGAGGTCTCAGCCGCGCACACCCCCGTCCGACTATAATCTGAGTACCCCCCCCGGGATTGCAGTGTATTATGAAGGGAATTGTAGATCTAAAGAAGGAAACGATGAAAGACATCTAAAGGAAAACAAGAAAACAAAATAGTCTAGATGTCTTATGCAATGAATAGTGATGGCAGTATGATATTATATGCGACACCACCATGGCACAGAGAAATCGAGAGCGTGAACATAATATACATGCCCTCGGCCACGTACCAACAACACAGAGTACATCGACAACACAATTCATATTCAGTACACACAGACACTACAGACTAGACTCTCCGCGAGCGGTTACATTGGAATTAATCAAGCTTTTCCCCTCGCTGGCGTGTAAATACAAATACGCCTCCCGGTTACGAGACCACTGCTCTACCACTGAGCCGTTGCGTCTCTTTTGATTTATTTATTGGTGTATGGCAAGTAATCAGAAGCACTTCCTGAAAAGATCTGTTTACATGACAAGTTGCTGAAGGAATTATCGGGAGAAAAAAAATATGAAGTGTCCATTTGAGAATTCCAAAGGGGGAAAAAAATGTTAAAAGTAAAGTTCCACTTTTAAGCAAAATCTTTCATTAAATTTATAACTGTAATGATGCAAATGTTGTTTGACTTACTGATTGTATGTTGTCCTTACATGTTATAACTATGATTCCATTAGCATAATATACTAGTACCTTTTCTCTTCCCAATCCCATATATTTATTTTCTTGTTTGTGTAAATTAACGTGTCCTTATTTTGTCTCTCTTTTAACTGTTCCTGATTTTCCTGATTTTAAGAGCGTCTATGGCGAACCATTCCTGTGATCCTAACTGTGTAGCGGTGTATGATGGGAGAAAACTCCAACTCATGACCATTAAAGATGTCGAAAAAGGAGAAGAGGTAAGACCACATGTTTTATTCTCAAATACCCCATTTATTTTATTACTTATGTTCTGGATATGCAAGTGAGAAAATACCCTAAATATTTTGAAAGAAATGTAATTGACTGTTGCTTTATATGGATTCTGTCAGGATTATTACCAACTCATTTCACAATGTAATTTTCAGGATTAGTCTGCCGGTGCTATTATAGGATTTGAATCACCCCACCCCACAATGACCTTTGACCGGGATATCTGTCTCATAATAACCTGTCAACATCACTTTGGCTTTTTGTAGCTTTGGTTTTGGTTTCAATTTGTGAAATACCGTCTCAGGAAGAAGATTTGCCTGAGCACAAGTATCAACCTTGAAGTCAACCGGCTGGTTATTGACTAGTAGATTAACTATCCATTCATCCTTGGATTCTTTTGATTCAACAGAGCAAATCATGAAACCTTCTGAATCTACCTCCAAGTGCTGCAGTTCATTGACCTTGGCTACTGGGGTTTTACAACATATTTAGCAAAATGATTTTGCTTACTGCACTTCTTGCATGTTTGACCTTGTGCGGGACATTTGTCTTTGCTATGTCGGTTTCCGCACCTGCTACATGCATCACTTTTAGTACGACCTTGAGATTCTGACCGTTTTGACTTTGAACCAGGACATTTCTTCTTAGTCTTGCTGAAAGAATCTACCGGAATTGAGGCGTTTTCCCCTGCGGAACTCAACGCTTGTGCATGCGTTCGAGTTTGTTCAGCCGCACGACATACTTGCAACGTTTTATCCAATGTAAGATCATCTTGCCTCAGCAAACGTTCTCTTAGACCATCGTCTAAAACACCACAGATAATTCTGTCCTGGATAAGACTCTCTTTCAACATGGAAAACTCACATGACTGAGCACGACTCCGCAATTCTGTTGCGTACTGATCAACACTCTCATGCACTAACTGAGATCTTGTGAAAAATCTATGTCTCTCATACGTTAGATTACGTTTCGGCATGCAATATTCCTCATATTTGTTCAACACTTTCTCAAGCTTCATGCTCTCACCCTCAGCAAAATACAAAAGTATTATACAATTCCAAGGCAGCATCGCCAATGATCACGTGTAGAAGCATTGAAGTTTGTAACTTTTCATCTTTTTCAGACATTCCTGAGGCACCATTGTATATAGTGAATTTCTGTTTAAATCTTCTCCAGTTCTCAAAAATATTTCCCTTTAAGTCGAGTGGAGGAGGTTGACTGAGATTTGCCATTTTGTTTCTTTTAGTTTCTTAGCCTAGTGTATAGTCACTCACATGAACAGCATAACAATTAGCCTTTTCTGTATCTTTGCAACAATTACTTTAAGCTCAACTATTAACTTTCACTGAGTTATTCTGTATGTTCATGTCCCATAAGGCCATATATGTCACGCTTACTGCCCGTTATACTGGAACTGGCCCGGCACAGAACTATGCACTCCAATCCGTACAACGACAGCGCTAACTACTATGGACTTAACTACATTCACTGGACATACACTAATACTGTTTTCACACTGGCAATATTTTGCTTAACCCCGTACTATAGGTGGGGTTAGGGGGGGGGGGGGGGGGGTCTTAGCCCCACCTATAGTACGGGGTTAAGCCTATTCCACTTTCTGTTCAGACTGGTTTTTACCAAAGTGGGCCAAAGTTGGCTAATTCCACCTATAGTACGGGGTTAACTAACCCTGCAAAATAGCAGGGCTAACTCCGCAATTGTGGTGCTAACTCCTGCTAACCCCGCAATTGCGGTGCTAAGCAAATGAATGAGAACAGAAACGAAAAATAGTCCGGTACTACGCAATGGAGCGTATCGCAGCTGGCCAGATGCGAAGTATGTCCAATCATAATATTCACGATATTCACGATATTCACGATATATTCACGAAATGCAGTGAGAACAGCGGGAATTTTCTTATTCCGGAATAGGCGCTAGTACGGGACTAAAAACAGCGTGTGTGAAAAGCCAAAAAAAAATAGTCCGGGGTTAAGGATAGTACGGGGCTAAGCAAAGTACGGGGTTAAGCAAAACCAGTGTGAAAAGAGTATTAGACTAGTCTAAGCCCTCTCATCATCTCTCACATCACAAAGAATTGGATTGAACTGGCCTGATTTCAATGATTCCTCCATATATATACTGTAGGCTGGGTTGCTCAGCACAAACACTGGCTGCCAAGTTCTGACACCATATTATGTTTCTTTTATAAAAGACCAGTTGGAGAGCTTAAGAATGAACTAATAAGTTGTATAGCTTTATTGAGGCTCTATGTCAGTCAGACATCTTTGTTTCATAACATGACCTGGCATGAGTCATGGGTTGCAGGTCATTCTATATTTAGTTATACATGCTAGTCTGTATTTGCAGACTCTGTTAAACTACATGTAGCTATCACTACACACATGGTTCAGTTTACATTGGGAATCCAACAATACACTAGTTTTTTGATTTCGCAATGAAGGACACTTCAACTTTATGAAGAGATGATATATTCTTATTCCTCTTTAATAGATATTTGTCACAATTTTTGAAGATCACAATGGTCAGTGTTAACACAAATTGTTGATAAGTCTGGTCATATGAAAAAGAATCTATAGCAACTCTATGACTTTGAAAAACATGACAGTTAACTTATAGGAATTACATGTGCTCAAAATGTAAGATCCTTACAACGTGTTTTTGTTTCATTTTAGTGTACAATCAGTTATTGCACTCGCATCAATTACCCAACTAAAAAGAGACAGGCTTTGCTAGAATCGCTACATTACTTCACCTGCAAGTGTGTGAAATGCGTCGAGGAAATCAATGTGAGTTTTTACTTTTTACAGTTTCATTCTTTGTTTAATACTAGTCAAATGTTTAATATAAACAGCATTATTATAAACAGGTATAATACAAATTAATTGGTATCCTCATGAAATAACTGGTCATTCAAGAATTATCCTTGATCATTTAAAAGAAACATGTGAATGAAAAATTTAATGTTCACTTACAGCTCATTTAATGTATTGTATTACCAAAGAAGAAAAAAAGAAGTCAGTCAGCCACTCAATATGTGTCTGACAGTGAAGTCTAGCAAGTAAACGGGTTTCCTTGCATAATTTGAATTTTAGGACACTGCTAACGTTTACATTTAACAGATAGGACATACATGACATATTCATAATTCCTGCAAAGTTCTACAGAATTCGATGTTGGCTGCAAATGGGACATAGTACCTTTAAGAACAAGACGGGTTTTTTTTACCCATGAAAATATATTTGCCATACCTTGGTTAGCTTTAATTTGTTCTACTTCTGTAACATTAGTCCCACTGCCTGTTAGAGTCATGTCGTCAGCATACATATCAACAATGCCATCATGAAAACATTTTGGTAAACTATTCATGTAGATAGAAAAAAGGAGTGGCCCTAGAATTGAACCTTGTGGGACCGTACTTACTTTTATTACTCACAGTTTGAATAATATCACTCTCAAGTACCCTATGCTCATTGTACATTTAATAGCCAAGGCCGTTGATACCTGCATGGATCTATTCTCAGTAATGCAAAGTCCATATAGAAATTGTTACACACACCTTGCTCTTTGCATTTCAATGCAAAATCAAAATGTTCATATTGTCAAGCTATTTTGTTGGTACATTCCAATTAAACATTTTCTTTTCACTGCAGGCATTGGATCCGAATGATGGTTTAGCTGAAAAGCTCCAAGGTCTAGAAATATTCGAGAAGCAAATGCAGGATGTAGAGTGTACACAATGTATCCTTTGTTCCCAATAGAAGAACATCTAGAAGGCACAATTACCATATGTGATCCCTTAATGAATTAAATGGCTCCCTCTTCTTTTTTTAACTTTTTTCAATTCATTTGGTATTTATTTACGTTTGTAACACTTAAATTAATATGGAAACTTTGGTATTTGCACATTATAAGTGCTACAAATATCTGTCTTAGTAAATTCTAATTTTCTCTCTTCCATTCTGTCTTTTTCTCTCTCTTATTTCTTTCTACTTTCTACTTGCCTATGTCTGTTTTGTGTGTGCCTGTCGCCCTCTCTCTCTCTGTCTCTTTCGCTCACTCATCTATATTACTCACCGACTTCATTTCAGTAATTCCATTTTCTCTTGTTACTTTGCTCTTTCCATTACTATCATATTCATATTCACCCTCCCCCTTCTGTATTCTCTCACTCTTCATTTTTCTTTGCATTCATGCTGTTAATTTCTTAAAACAATCCTAATCATTTGTTAATTCTCATAAGTTATATTCCTTAATGATGTAATTTTGACATTGCACCAAAGTGTTAGAGCTATTCATGACCAACCTGAAGCTGATGGACTCCTCCAGCTGTCTTCCAGCTCATCATCATCTCGTGGTAGATCTCAGAGAGGCGGCATTTGATGCATGCATTCACACAAAATCATGGGAGAAAGCTGCCGAGATTGGACTACTGATCACAGAACCATACAGGTGAGAGAACATGTCGATCATTCACATAAAGAGCAATTAGTGTGATAACAAAACAATATTCTTTTAAATCATGACGGACTAACTGACTAAATATGGCTTATTCCGAAAGGTCGGGTAGAGTCGCGTCGCGTCGCGTTAAATTGAACGCGACCATTCGTCCAACCCCCCCCCCCCGGTTTTGCGGAAAGGGTTCGTTGAGCACAGGGTACCGTCTTAACGCACCCTTTCGTGATAAGCGGGAGCTTTTCTAGAAAGGGTGCATTGACTAGTCTTCCACATCGGTCGTTTAGAATGGAATTTAAGGAATAGAAATTTAAGTCGTTTTAAATTGAAATAATCAAAATTGAAACAAATAAACAATTAAATAAAACTATTTTTTACTAAACGACTTATGTGGAAGACTAGTCAACGCACCCTTTCATGAAAAGCCCCCCCCCCCCCCCTCCCGCTTATCCCGAAAGGGTGCGTTAAGGCGGTACTCCGTTCTCAACGCACCCTTTCGGCAAAACTGGGGGGCCCAACCTTTTCTGAATAAGCCACTAAATATCTGTTCATTTAGAGTAGCGATAGTGCATTAGTAACTTTTCTGAACACTTATTTTTTATATTATTCATATGTCCTTTTTGCAATATTCAGTGCTGATATTTATTTGATAGTTTTACTTATGCAACTTAGTTATGTATTCGTTACTGCCACTTCATTATGTATACTTAACTTAAATTTGTTCTTGGTTTTTTGATTTGATTTGATTTGATTTCAATAAATCCTTTATATATATAAAACACTCACCAGACTGAGAATGAGTGATATTTTATGCATATCTTCCCCTCGGAGCAGAAAATTTACTAATTTCATTAATTGAACTGCCATATATATATATATATATGTATATATACATATAAATAAATTTGCTGTACATTTTCACATATGCTGTAAATTTTGCAAAACCATATCTTTTTGTGACTATGTATTTGTATATGATACCTATATTGATTCTATAGAGTGTACTATGGACCGTACCATCCAAATTTGGGGATTCACCTCCTGAGGATGGGTCAAGTACTGCATCAACTGAGGAAACTTCAGGAGGCCAGAAAGTATCTCACAGAGGTAACTAACTATTCTTCCTGTAAAATGATGGGACTGTCTTTTAACCACGACTACAATGCGAGATGTTTTCATTTGTACTGATGAACTTCTTTTTTTTCCCTTTTTTTTTCTTCATTCGGCTGTTTAGACTACTTTTGAATTTGTAGTGGGGTAGAAGACGTAATATTGTGCATTTATCAATGTTTGCTATTAAGTAATGAGGATGGTGGGTGCCTTTTTAGGGGGTAGATGTTGGTGCTCTACAGGATACACAGTGAAATCCAGAACAATTTCAGGAACCCAAACCCCATTTGTCCAACCTATTCATTCCGTGAACAATCTTTTATACAGGTAGTTTTGTCTGAAAAAGGGCACAGTACACTGAGTACAGTAAAATCACAATACACCATAACTTCAAAGTTCGTTTTCTTACTGGACATTGAGGTTCAGATTCTTAAGTGTGTCTGTAACCTTGATATAAATTACCTAGGACAATAGGTGAAAAAATCACAATCTCACTTTGATCTACTTTGATCCTTACATTAAAGCCCCACTGTAATAGCTCCCTCTATATAAAAAAACGAGCCTAATCGGTGACCATTGGTCCCCCATGATCCTCTTTTTCTTATGTTAATTGAGAGCTGAGTTGATGAGATAGCCACCTGTCAGTGAGTACCCTGGGTGGTCTAATCCCTCCTAGTTAAACAAATACAGACGGTCTTTAACATAAAGACAGAGAAAGTGACCTTGTTGGCATGTTTGGAGCATGTATAATGATGTAGATCAATATTTCTTTTCATCACATCGAACCAATTAATGTATCCTTTTATGCCATCCATTTGTATCAAGATGTGTTTGTTTCTTATATTTGTGATCAACTTGTTCATGCTCGAGTGTCTATATATCTGTCTCTTAAAGTCTCCTTGAACTTTACTGACTTTTTCTGCTTCCGATTTAGGAGGAGGTTAATTTGAAGCGAAAAGTGTCTGTTATTTATATTTGTTTGTATTTTCTAATTCATTATGTTGTTTTTCAGGCAGAGAGTGTTTTGGAGGTAACGCATGGCCCACAGCATTCACTGATGGCGTCAGTGAAGAAGCTGCTTTTTAAGTGTAGGTAAGCCCTTCTGTCTATCACTGCAGATAACATCAGTCACTGATGTCAACATGAATTCAAGAAATTATATGCAGCAGTAGATGACACCGGAAATACTAATGACGTAAGGACCGAGTGACAGAGAGAGTGAGATCGAAAAGAATTAACAATTAGAGACATAACAAGTTTGAGAAGCTGGCATACAATCAATTCGAAATGTAGTCATTGTAGTTTGTACATTTAGAAATTTGAACACCAGGGCCCCGTTTCATAAAATGTTTTCAATAACATTTTCCGATCATTGTTATAAGCTACTGCAATCCTTGCATTTGATTGGCTGTAAGCAGATTTGTCATAGATATGTGGCAGTTGTTATTGATAACAAGTTTGATAAATCAGGGCCCAGTTCTATTCAAAGAGGTGTTATCTGGAACTCATTACCTAGTACTATGCAGAATTCAACATCTATATCTTCAGTTAAACACCTTTATAAACAATTGTATTTTCATTGATGTACTAAATAACCAGTGACGATATAGACGTACATGTATATATATGTCAGAAATTGGAAATTTTGACCTGGATGTTATAAAGGTGCGTTTCCTTTTTTTTTTTTATGATCTTTTAGACAGGTGGTAGTTTTACGAATTTAACGAATGGTATCAATAGATAAACGTGTAGACAGAGTAGTAACTATAGTGAGTAATTGACATTGAATGATTGATCTCTGCTTTTAGCGATCGAGCTTCAGCTGAACTTCAGTTACAATGTACTTGTAGTACTATAGAACCAGAGGGCGGCCAGGGAAAATGATGGGGATCTCTATCATTTCTTGGTTGGTTTCAGTTCCTTGTAAATAGGCTTCATGCCAGGATGATGTTGATCTTGGGTAAGCATTTTATGTAGGTTTAAACCATAATGCAGGTTTAGTCTTAAAATAACTATAATAGCACAATAATGTTTTACAAGGTACTTTCCTATTTAGATATGTAATCATGTAGTTCAGTAAAAGTAACATTGCGTATATTATAATTTTGATCTGGAAGCAATCACATGAATTATGTTTTTAATCATGTGTCTTTACACTGGTGTAATTCATTAATTATTCGATCGTGCCTATTTTCCATAGGAGTCTAAATCGGATATGACTCCTATACGAATCGATTTTGGTACAATCATTTTAATTCTCTTTCAATTTATATACATGTATTATGTGATAGGAATTCTATTATAGGAAGTAATTCTGATTGAATCATTCGATATTCCTAAACTGTCTTTGATGTATTTTAAAGGTAATACAAAGTTTTGTGAAATTTTGAAAATTGGCTGGATAATGATTCTTTACAATTTTGTAATATTTGGACGCCCCTGTGGATGTATTATGAGCACTTGAAAATTTAGCCCCTAAAACACCTCTGCTTTTGACAGAAATTTAATATCAAATGTCGATAATTTTTAAATAGCGCCTACGGCCATACAATGGTAGCTGCGACCATGAAAATCTCAGAATAGGCAGTTGTGATATATACTTTCCAAACGGGAATAGCCAATCAGTTGATTTTAGTCAAGAAATGTGGTTTTATAGCTAAATTGATATCTTGACCTTGAGAGGGAGCTACAATACGATAAGAGTTTATTATTTACAATTTCATTATTTTAGACTCGATTTCAACCGCGACAACGACACTGAATATTGCAGGATGATTAGGATCGCATGTTTTCAATATGTTCATTTGAACCAATTTCATGACCCCATACCAAAACTTTGTAATACCTTTAAGACGGATGCATGTTATCAGAGGATAATGATGGTGGCTATTTATAATGCAAATAAGGGGATTTGCTTGTCATTATGTGATAATGATGATGTTCTTGAAGTTCTGACTCAATTATTCTATTCTAGTCTGTGGATGAAGGTACAGACTTCCGATGTTTAATGAGTAATGTGTCAGCGTTACTAGCTGATTGAAATGATATTTCATGTTTTGACAAATATTTGTTTTGAACAAATCTGTTAATTTACATTCATCAATATTATAAATTACTGGAGTATGATGCTAGGTCAGAAATATCTTGTTAACAAGACAAAGAAAATAAAAATACATGAACATGCTTTCTCTAATTGAAGAGATGATTGGTACTTCCAAAGTCTGACGTCATTCAAAGGAAATCAAAATACATTGTACATGTATTTGTGTTCTTTTTACAGGTGTATTAACAAAAAATTGTGATGAGACTCGAGCTGGAAACTTATGGGGAAAAAAATTAAACAGCTCTTGTACAATAACCAAGATTCCGCTTAATGTCTTTTATGTGAAGAACAATTTACTTGTACACAGACATGCTGTATTCTCATGCTTAAATAAAGAAACAGCCAACTTGAGCTTTGATGTGTTCTTTCTTTTCGTGGTACATTTATCATTTCCTGGAATTGAGAGATAGAAATAGGGGAAGAAAGAGAAGGAAAGGGGGAGAGAGGGGGAAAGGGAGAGTGAGGGAGAAAGAGAGGGGGAGTGAGGGAGGGAGAGGGGGAGAGGGAGGGAGAGGGAGTAGGGGGAGGGTGGATTGAAGACAAATACACGTATTAAACAGATCAGAAATTGAGAGCACTCTGAAATACACAATGTTGGTCATACTTATAAAAAAAGAATTACAGATGAAGAATTATAGGAAGTGGAGACTGAATCAAAGTATGAGAATCAGAGGAGATGGATAAAAGAATTGTAAGGACAAGTTTACCACATAAAGACACACATGTAAAGTGAAAGAGAAAATGAAAGAAACGAGTGGAAATGAAAGTTGATAGACGCACTAACAAGTCAAACTGACTGCAAGTGTAGTTCCTTTTAATATATTCCATCATGCCAATTTAACCCATCAATCCTGCATCAAGGGTTGTCGTGTCCTCATCCCATTAAAAAAAAAATTATAACTTTTCTGATTATTACAATTCTCTTTCACATCACTTAATACCTTTTTGACCATTTTCCTCATGCTCTTTTCTTGTCACTTTCAATAATCCTATCTCACTTTCATTTTATTCTCTCTGGTTGTAGTGATAGCTACATGTAGTTTAACAGAGTCTGCAAATACAGACTAGCATGTATAACTAAATATAGAATGACCTGCAACCCATGACTCATGCCAGGTCATGTTATGAAACAATGAGTACTTGTACAGGAGATGCCTACAAAGATGTCTGACTGACATAGAGCCTCAATAAAGCTATACAACTTATTAGTTCAATCAAAGCTCTCCAACTGGTCTTTTATAAGAACATAATATGGTGTCAGAACTTAGCAGCCAGTGTTTGTGCTGAGCAACCCAGCCTACAGTATATACATGGAGGGATCATTGAAATCAGGCCAGTTCAATCCAATTCTTTGTGATGTGAGAGATGATTAGAGTCTAAGTGTATGTCCAGTGAATGTAGTTATGTCCATAATAGTTAGCACTGTCGTTGTATGGATTGGAGTGCATAGTTCTGTGCCGGGCCAGTTCCAGTATAACGGGCAGTAAGCGTGACATATATGGGACATGAACATACAGAATAACTCGGTGAAAGTTAATAGTTGAGCTTAAAGTAATTGTTGCAAAGATACAAAAAGAAAAAGCTAATTGTTATGCTGTTCATGTGAGTGACTACACTAGGCTAAGAAACAAAAAGAAACAAAATGGCAAATCTCAGTCAACCTCCTCCACTCGACTTAAAGGGAAATATTTCCGAGAACTGGAGAAGATTTAAACAGAAATTCACTCTATACATTGTTGCCTCAGGAATGTCTGAAAAAGATGAAAAGTTCCAAACATCAATGCTTCTACACGTGATTGGCGATATGCTGCCTTGGAATTGTATAATACGTTTGTATTTGCTGAGGGTGAGAGCATGAAGCTTGAGAAAGTGTTGAACAAATATGAGGAATATTGCATGCCGAAACGTAATCTAACGTATGGGAGACATAGATTTTTCACAAGATCTCAGTTAGTGCATGAGAGTGTTGATCAGTACGCAACAGAATTGCGGAGTCGTGCTCAGTCATGTGAGTTTTCCATGTTGAAAGAGAGTCTTATCCAGGACAGAATTATCTGTGGTATTTTAGACGATGGTCTAAGAGAACGTTTGTTGAGGCAAGATGATCTTACATTGGTTAAAACGTTGCAAGTATGTCGTGCGGCTGAACAAACTCGAACGCAGGCACAAGCGTTGAGTTCCGCAGGGGAAAACGCCTCAATTCCGGTAGATTCTTTCAGCAAGTCTAAGAAGAAATTTCCTGGTTCAAAGTCAAAACGGTCAGAACCTCAAGGTCGTACTAAAAGTGATGCATGTAGCAGGTGCGGAAACCGACATAGCAAAGACAAATGTCCCGCGCAAGGTCAAACATGCAAGAAGTGCAGTAAGCAAAATCATTTTGCTAAATGTTGTAAAATCCCAGTAGCCAAGGTCAATGAACTGCAGCACTTGGAGGTAGATTCAGATGGTTTCATGATTTGCTCTGTTGAATCAAAAGAATCTAAGGATGAATGGATAGTTAATCTACTAGTCAATAACCAGCCGGTTGACTTCAAGGTTGATACTGGTGCTCAGGCGAATCTTCTTCCTGAGACAGTATTTCACAAATTGAAATCAAAACCAAAGCTACAAAAAGCCAAAGTGATGTTGACAGGTTATTATGAGACAGATATCCCGGTCAAAGGTCGTTGTTGTGTACAAGTTGAGTACAAAGGGATCAAACGCAATGTGCCGTGTCTAGTCATTCCTGGAAATCGTCAGCCTTTGTTAGGATTACGGACGAGTGAAGACTTGTATCTGGTGAAACGGGTGTATCATGTTGAGAAACAAACTGAACACGGAACGGGTAAAAGTGTAGTTCAAGACTATCAAGATGTGTTGGTAGGTCTAGGTTGTCTTCCTGGTAAACACCACATCACATTGAGAGAGGACGCACATCCTGTTCAGCATGCATGTCGCAAAGTTCCATTTCCACTTAAAGATAACCTCAAAGACGAGTTAGATAAGATGGAACGAATGGACGTAATCACACGAGTTGATGAGCCAACTGATTGGGTTTCTTCTCTCGTGGTGGTGATGAAAAAGAACGGTCAGCTCAGGGTCTGTCTAGATCCAAGAGACCTGAACCGAGCAATCAAAAGAGAACACTATCAATTGCCATCAAGAGCTGAAATAACTGCACATTTTGCAGGAGCCAAATACTTCAGCAAGTTAGATGCATCTAGTGGATTTTGGCAGATCCAACTAGATGACGAAAGCTCCAAACTTTGTACGTTTATCACGCCATACGGAAGGTACAAGTTCTTGAGACTACCTTTTGGTATTTGTAGTGCTCCGGAAGTCTATCACAAGATAGTGCACCAACTGTTTGCACACATTCCGGGAGTTAACACAATGATGGTTGATGTGATTGTATGGGGAACTACCCAACAGGAGCATGATGACAGGTTGAGAGAGGTTCTCAGCATTGTGAGAAAAATGAATCTCAAGTTGAACAAAGACAAATGCGAGTTCAATGTCAAGAAGCTCACATTCATTGGTGACTTGATCAGTGATCAAGGAGTTCAACCTGATCCAAAGAAAGTGTCTGCTATCTTGAACATTGAGAGACCGAAATGTCGGAAAGATGTCCAACGGTTCTTGGGTATGATCAATTACCAAGGGAAGTTCATTCCAGATCTGTCCACCAAGTCAGCAGCGCTGAGACATCTACTAGACAAAAAGAATGTATGGACATGGGATCATGCACAAGAGGATGCATGGAATCAGCTGAAACAAGCTCTGATACAAGAGCCAGTCCTACATTTCTATGACTGCAAGAAACCAACCAAGCTGTCAGCAGACGCATCAAAGGATGGTATTGGTGCAGTGCTACTACAGCAATATGATCAAGATTGGGTTCCGATCGCATATGCATCTAGATCAATGACTGATGCAGAGACTAGATATGCACAGATCGAGAAAGAATTGCTGGCAATCACATACGCATGTGAAAGATTCCATCAATACATCTATGGACAACAAGTAGAAGTGGAGACTGATCACAAGCCACTTATTCCACTGTTTGTAAAGTCACTGGGTGACTGTCCCCTACGCATTCAAAGGTTACTCATCAGGGTACAGATATATGATCTCAATGTCTTGTACACGCCTGGAAAGTACATGTATACTGCTGATACATTGTCCAGAGCAGTAGATCCAAAGGCTGAGTTGAATGCTGAAACTGAGGAAGATATCAGAGTCTACGTAGATGCTATTGTCAAGAGCATGCCAGTTACATCGAACAAACGAAATCAGATTGTCGAAGAGACAAAGAAAGATGATCAACTGCAAGAGCTGCTAGGCATCATCAGAGATGGTTGGCCGGAAACGTAGCAGCAATGTCCAGTTGGAGTCAGGGAATACTGGAACATCAGGAGTGAACTCTCTGAAGCAGATGGCATCATCTTCAAAGGCAGCAAAATAGTGGTTCCCACTACTATGAGAAGGTTCATGCTAAACAAAATCCATGAAGGACACTTAGGCATTGAGAAGTGTAAGAAACGTGCTAGAGAAGTCGTCTATTGGCCCAGAATCAACATAGAAATCACTGAAATGGTCCAAAGTTGTACTTCATGCCTAATGTACAGACCAAAACAGCAAGCTGAAAGTCTACATCCTCATGACGTGCCGAACCGCCCGTGGGAAAAAGTTGCTGTTGATTTGTTCACGCTGAACAATAGAGAGTACATGGTCATCGTCGACTACTATTCACAGTTCATTGAAGTATGTACTATGACTTCTACTAGTAGCAAGGCCGTGATCAACCACATGAAAGCAGTATTTGCTCGCCATGGAACGCCATGTGAACTGATGTCGGATAATGGTCCTTAATTTGCAAGCCAAGAGTTCCAGAGCTTTGCAAAAGAATGGGATTTTCACCATACTACATCGAGTCCATATTATCCGCAATCCAATGGCCTCGCAGAGAATGCTGTGAAGATTGTAAAAAAACTCATATTGAAGTCACAGCACAGTGGACAGGATATCCACAGAGCTCTACAAGTCTATCGCAGTTCACCACTATCATGCGGAAAGTCTCCGGCAGAACTCCTCTACAATCGTCGACTTCGATCGAATCTCCCCATGCTTGACAGTTTACTCGACAACCAACAGGTCAATACCCGATCAGTGAGGGGAAGAAAGGAGGATCATATAAGGTGAAGCAAAAAGAGCGATTCGACAAACATGCTCGAGACTTGTCAAAGCTAAAGCCTGGAGATCATGTCATACTCCAAGACATGAAAACCAACACCTGGTCGAAACGTTGTATTGTCAGGTCTGTCCAAGATCGAAACAGATCATACCAGATCGAGACAGAAACAGGAGAGATACGTCGCAGGAACAGACGTCACCTCAGGCCAGTCCCACGTCAACAACAAGCCGAGTCTATTCCACTACCAACACAGGACGACTTCGAGCTAGATGACACTGCAGAAGCTACAGAGCAACCAGCATCTGAAGAAAGCTCAACTACGTCATCAACCAGAACCAGAAGCGGACGAGTTATTAAACCGCCAGATCGCTTGAACTTGTAAATAAATGAAAGCGAACTACAGAGAAAGACTTTCGCGTTTTGTAAATAGTTTATAGTTACAGAGTTCAACTTGGACTTTAAAACATAACTGCAGGATTGCATGAGCATGACATATATATTTGCATGTTATAGTTTAAAAATATAACCGGATTTAATCAGTCACTTTGATTACAAAAAATTAACAGATATCACTCAACCTCAACGGAGAATTCCAGTTTTGCGAATCGCAACCGTGACAGATATGGACTGTCGCGTAATAAGTTATATATTTGAAAGCGACAGTACTCCAGCTTTAAGGGACAGAATAATGCCCTAGTACAGTCGCGAGTGTACAGGTAGTCCACCCTGTCACTCTGTACAGTTTAAGAAGTTTTATATATGTATATGTAAACCTCTTTTAAAGAAGGGAGGTGTAGTGATAGCTACATGTAGTTTAACAGAGTCTGCAAATACAGACTAGCATGTATAACTAAATATAGAATGACCTGCAACCCATGCCTCATGCCAGGTCATGTTATGAAACAATGAGTACTTGTACAGGAGATGCCTACAAAGATGTCTGACTGACATAGAGCCTCAATAAAGCTATACAACTTATTAGTTCAATCAAAGCTCTCCAACTGGTCTTTTATAAGAACATAATACTGGTGACTCCTCAACAGTAATTCTTTCTCACTTAGTTTGACCCTTTCTCATTCACTCTTAATTTTTACTATTTTTTCACCTTCCTTGTCTCAACTTTCCTAATTGTTCCAATCATTATTGTTCACTCTTCATATTGTTTTCTGATGACTTTGATCACTGTTCTTTCACATTCTTTTCAGTTCTGAATACAAAATAAAATCAGTATAGGCCTACATTTGAACATACATGGGGAAATATGAACTAATTTAATACATAACTGGGAAGCTTGATGCCTTGCGAACCCAGACAGTTAAGTACAAGAAAAGACACTTTCTTTCACTCACTTTTTGTGCTACTTTCTAATCTCATCCTTTTCCCCCAGTTTCAAGATTTTCAGAACATTCACAAGCTTATAATGAAATAAATATATGAATATAAATTCACAACTGAAAGACTTCACCTTCTGAAATTTATTCGTGATCATTTTGTCTTTACAAATATAAATATTCAATTTCCAATTTTCATATAATAAGTTGATCTGCAGCAGATCCAGCAGATCACCTTGATTTCGTCAAAATCTTTCAGTACGTTTTTTGTGGTAAGATTTTTTCAAAACGCACCATCCGATCACCACTATTAAATTCCCCTTGGTCGGGAATAGAAAACCAGCCCTCTCAGTGTGATCACTAAGCTGAGTTGTATTAAAGCTGAGAGGCCTGATGACCGTTCGTGAGATGCCATCTGACGATCACTTCTTCTTCATTCAGATCAGATTTATCTGCTGTAGATCACCTAGTTTGTCCGCAGTGACAAATTCAAATCTGCTGGGTTTCCTGCGATAAAAAAAACACAGAAGGAAAACATGAGAAATGAAATAATCTGGGCCTCCTTATTAAAACTTGAAATTAATCACAACACCCATCTCTCTAGTACACAGTTGCGATCAGATTATATTGATTTGAATCAATCGCAACTCTTTATTTTGCAGGGCCCTAATGACTACATCATCATCATCATCATACAAGTCACACGACCCCGTGATGTCGTGGTAATTTTCTAATGGTAATCCTCAGTAAAGTTGCGACACCGGTATGTTGGATTTGTTGGGTTTGTGGGATTTCATTTGGCAGAATTAAAACCATCATTCAAATACCACACCACACCACTTTTAAATACTCTCCTGATATCTACATTTTAAGATCATATAATATAATTTGTTGGTAGCAATATCTGTTTGTAGTTTATATGAAAATATTTTACCATTTAATGTGCTTGTGGAACAGATGCAAGGATGTTTGAACAAAATGTAGGGAAGTCAACCTTATATACAGGGCCCCTTGGCAGGGCAGCTGTCTTAAAAATCGAATCCATTAAAATCAAATGTTTTAAAAGCAATACATAGAAGTATGAACCTAATGAATAATAACCTTTAGAGATATTGAACGTATCACCCCGGTCATCGGATTCATGCAGGCTTACTCGCACACAATGTAAGCACACTGTCAACTCCCTGTTGAGCAATCCGCAGCCAGGCGTTATTTTACAAGCGCTCATCCAACCATATCAACTTTCGCATCCCTGTTTAAACACCTTGGTGGAATGTGGCAATTAAAGTACAAGTCCACTCCAAAAATATCCTACTTTCAATAGAAGCAGAAAAATCAGACAAACCAATCAAAAAAGGTTTGAGCAAAATCGATAATTAATAAGAAAGTTATGATTTTTTTTTTAAAGTAAGTAAAACTATAGAACAATGGAAATCACTACACAAATTGCCAATTTGGTTATCAGTTTGTGACGTCTTGTCCTCACCATTTATTAACTGCATTATATTGTTTAATCCCATTAATTTCTCTTTTTATCCCCCGAAACTTGATTCCCCCATGCCTTTATTTGACCAGGTTATATGATATGTTTCATACTGCGTGCATGACATCGCACAAAATCTGTTATGAACTTTGAAGAATTTATATTTTTTTCTGAATATTGTATATTCACAATTATTGATTGTTATCTAAATAGTTTATCAAAAGTCACATTTTTCATGATTCAACTGAATTTGTTTTACTCTATTTTTGTGCATCCACTCAAAAACATATTACTATCAATCTAACTTGGATGCTGGTGTGAAGAAATAAGATTCTTAGGGGGAAAATAGGAAATGTATATTATCAATATAAAGAAAACAATCAGTGGATAGTGAGGACATGGCGTCCCAGACTCATGAGTGAATTTCAAATTTGTCTTGTGATTTTCACTGTTCCATAGTTTTACAGACTTTTTCAAAAAATCATAACTTTCTTATTAGATATTCGATTTTGCTCAAACTTTTTTTGATTGGTTTGTCCGATTATTCTGCCTCTATTGAAATTGAAAGTAAAATATTTTTGGAGTGGACTTGGCCTTTAATGATTGCCAATTAAAGGATATTAGTGCCATGGCGGGACTCGAACGACGTACCTTATAATCTGCAGTCGGGTGACTTATCCACTAGACCACTACACCACGATCTATTACAGCGACCCTTCTCTGGTATTATGAATAGGGACCCTTCTGAATAACGACACCCAATTGTAGGTGTCATAAGGGAGATATATAAAGGGAGAGGAGAAACACGAATAAGAAAGAGTAAGAGATCAGAATGGAAGAAAAGAAATGGCGGAAAGGAAAAAAGGATGAGATGAAAGTAGCAAGGTAAATGCTTAATACAGCATAATTAATGACCTTCCTTACATTAATGTACTTCTGATATTTTACCAAGTTGAGTTCCAATGTGTATCATCCTACAGTGAATAACAAATATCAGGTACATATAGTGAGCCGAGTATTTGGCAAGTGAATTATACAAATATGACCGTACCAAACAGTACCAGTACCAGTGTTATGTTATCAGAGAAATGTTTATGAGTGGGAATTCCCACCCCTAAGGGGGGGGGGGGGGGGGGGGGGGGTCATAAACATTTAACTTGTCATAACGAAAGTGATTGCTGAGATGTGTGTGGGTGACGGCTCGGTTAAGCGGAAGGATAACAAGTGCAGAGGTTAACATAATACTTCCTGTTATGAATGTCAGTGGGAATTCCCACTCGATACAAAATGAGATTTTAAAAAAGTTCATTCAACTATATAGCTGAATGAAACATTATCGTTCGCCTCTCATTGAAAGCGAGTGTAGCCCGGCCGTGCCTGTTTGAGCTGAGAGGAGCAATTTCATAAGCTTACACTTATGATAATGGCGTTCACATGGATCAGGTTAACAAACTGGAAATACACAAGTTGAACCCCAAGAAAGTGAATTAAGTGTTTGTAAAAAGGTTAACATAAAGGAATTTTGCAGATAGTGAAATAAAGAATAGTGAAATATAATAATCGCCTCATTATGAGCTGGACAAAATGTGACGTGAAACTCGCAATCGATTTTGATAGTCCTACAATATGGGAGGTGAGCAGCTGCCTCCTTCCAATTGCTATTTGAAATACTGAAAATATCCTCTAAGTGTTCATGGTATCCCGACATGGTCCTATTGTTTAGTTCTCATGTATATTCAGAACACCTCATGATCACTCTTCCATACTGTCCGTCTATTGGTTCTTCCTTTTCCCTGGATTCTTCCATTATGTTGGACTATTCCATTTTTCTGATTTATTAATGATGTCATAATTTTGTCATTCTGTTATCTGTTGAAATTGATTTTCCTTTTATAATTATATCCAGTGCAACTCAACATCTGATCTGGTCAAGACAGTTTTTTTTTTTCGTCCCGTTTTCATAAAGCTGTTTATGGAGAGCGAGAGTTTATAATTTGACTTTAGCAGGAGTTCAGTATTTGACAGCAGAGATTGAGAGGAGCAATTTCATAAGCTTACAATTGTGATAATGGCGGAGTCTGCTATGCCTATGCAATGTGTGCGTGTTGTAAAATCAGCTACTTGTGGGCGAGGTTTGGTCTTCACTTCAAAATTTGCGAGGGGACAATGTATCCTTGAAGAATTGCCATATGTATATACACTGCTCGACAACAAAAGGGGACGCTACTGTGAATTTTGCCTAAAAAAATGGTATTGATTTTTAATTTTTTGTTATAATGTGATAATAAGAAGTGATAGGGTCTTCATGGCTTATTTTAGGAGTCCTATATAATATTGAAATCCATGTGCTTTCTTTTTATATACTTTTCTTCTTTCTTGGCCAATTAGCGTTAAATCCACTGAGTGTAGAATATCATTCATCTCACTTTAATGACAATATGATATTAAGAATAAATAATATTTATTAAATGCTATGTCCATGATTGAATTAAACATCGTAATTATTATCATGATAATAATATAGATCTAATATAGAAGTCTAATAATGATTAAATTAATCATCATTATGCTGACTTTTGAAATAAAAGTAAGCATTACTTTATTAATTTGCACAAAACTCAAAAGAGGTCAACATGAATCATTTAAAGTTTGTAACTTTTAGTAAAGTTTCTACTCTTGTTTTTTTCATTTAAGGTATTTGTTTGGACCTAGTAAAATACTGCATTATGTTACAATCTAATGACATTTGTTTAGGTTTGAAACTGTTTTGAATATTTCAAGAATGATATTAATAATAATAATGATAACAAAAACGGTGCTTATAAAGCGCTTATTACCACCGAAGTCTCTAAGCGCTAGATTCAAGTCAACTCCAATATTCATCTTACTTTCAGTTCAACTCTAAAGAAGTGTTCCAGTTGCAATTATGTAAGCTACTGCAATAAATCATGTCAGGTAAAAACAGATCTTTTGTTTTGGTTCCCTCCAACATAAACCCATTACCTATATCAGAAATGAATGATTCCTGAATTAAGTCTATGGAAATATTAGAATCTAAGCAGTCAGTGTCCCAGGGAAATATGTCCATTTCTGGGAAAATATTAAGATTTTTTGTGTTAAGTTGCTCAGCATTAATTACAATAAAGTTTACGGAGTTTGGGGCTATGTTATATTTAGTATAGTTGGCCATTAGAAACAGAATGGTTGTTTGAAATTAGTGGTCATTGCAGGAACTAGTATGCAAAAAAAATCATCAGAAATAATCAATCAACCCTGAAATGCCTAAACTTCTATGAACAGTTAAATGAAGTGATTTTTACACATAATTATGATTTAAAATGTATTAAAGATATCGAGTATCTTTAAAATTGACCGGTAACACTGTTGAAGGTTGGTGGAAAAAACTATGTAATTTTTGTATAAAATTTTTCTTATTATATATATTCCTTCTATTGTACTAACACTCTAACATGCAAAATATTCTCAAACCACAAAGATATTTATGGTTTTGTTTGAAGGCGTAACTGTGCAACATCCTCTCTAACAGTTAATTAATTTTCCCATTTTTTTCTTCCCAACCGTTTTTTCATGAAAATAAGACATAAAGCAGGCTTTTTAAAATCTTTCAACACTTCAATGTTTAAAATCATATATCAAGCCAATTCATTGCTTTGTGACGATTTACATTCACCTAAAATGTTATTAAATTAAAATAATATAGATCACTTTTTTCGCAATTTTGATCATTAATAATGGTCTGTTTACACTCAAACTTTCAGATTATCTTTAATTGTACATCTAGCATTGAAGTCACTACTTTAGCACCATTTTCTCTCATTTAAACAATGTTACCAAGTCCCTTTAATGGCTGTTGGTAGACTAACTTAGATTGTCGTTTGGTACGGCTAGTACATTCTTATTTTTATGTTTGTACCCCGTGCAGCGAGGAGACTGGGCAAGATGTCACAAGCAAGACTGCAAAACACTGAAGAGAAGACATCCCAGGATACCTCCAGACTTAGCTGAGTTAGTTCAGCTTCTATCTCATATTATCCAGAAGCAAAGACGATCCCCTCCATGCACTCAGGATGATGAGGATTGTTTTCCAACCACCGTAGACCAGTTGGAATCCCATCATGAGAAGCTGAGCGGTCGGAGAAGGGATGCATTTGAGATATGGTTGTCTTCGTTGAAGGATTGCAAAGATGATGTCTTACCTGAGCTAAGCAGCTTGTTGAAGATGTTTGGGGCGACTATCTGCAATTACATCTCAATATGTAATAATGATCTGAATGACATTGCAGTTGGGATATACTTGAGGTGATTTCTGTTACTATAATGATTGATAATTGTTTTACCTGACTCTAAGACAAGTTTGAGCAAAATCGGAACGACTAATAAGAAACTAAAAAGTTTTTGAATTGTTAATGACATGAAAAACTTTGAAAATCACAAGACAAATTGGCAACTCACTCATGAGTCTGTGACGTCATTGCCTCACTGTCCACTATTGTTTTCTTTATATTGATAATATAAATCTCCGATTTCCCCCCTAAAAATATTATTTCCTCACACCAGCACCCAAGTTATATTGATAGTAGGTCTAGTATGTTTTCATGTGGATGCACTAATTAAGAGTAATTGTTTG
Organism: Strongylocentrotus droebachiensis; assembly: GCA_035222895.1. NCBI lineage: Eukaryota > Metazoa > Echinodermata > Echinoidea > Camarodonta > Strongylocentrotidae > Strongylocentrotus > Strongylocentrotus droebachiensis. The sequence continues at coordinate 208,572 of JAVYIG010001546.1, read as the reverse complement.
TATTCTGTTTAATCGTGAAAAATATGAATTTTAATAAACTATTTATATGAAAATTAATAATTATGAATAAACAGTATTCCGAAAATAGTCTCAATTTTTCAAAATTTGTAAAGGATTGTGAAATGTCATGGATGCCATATATGATACAAATTATATAACCTGGGCAAAAGCATGGGGAAATCAGTTCTTGGGGATAACTTCGTAACCTCGGCGTCACTGTTGATAATGTACTGAACATGAAACAACATATCAGGAATACTTGTCGGACTGCTGCTTTTGGCATCTCCAGAATTAGTAAACTTCGAAAATATTTGGACAGACAGTCTACACAACGATTGATCCACGCTTTTGTGACTTCTCATTTAGATTATTGTAACGGATTGTACTTTGGCTTACCGAATTCCACCATTTCTCCACTGCAACGTATTCAGAACATGACAGCCCGTCTCATTACCCAAACCAGAAAATACGAACACATAACTCCTATTCTTAGATCTGTTCATTGGCTACGTATTTTAACTCGCTTTCAGTTTAAGATTCTTTTGTTGGTATTCAAAATTAAACATGGGTATGCTCCATCATATTTAAACAACCTTCTCAAACCTATTGTTCCATCACGTTCATTACGGTCAACTACACATGCTAATTCCCGATACGCCCCTGGTCCCCGAACCAATACCTGTAACGGTGATCGTACTTTTGCTGTTGCAGCCCCTAAATTATGGAATAGTTTACCAATTAGTATCCACCAATCCCTATCTGTAGAGTCTTTTAAGGAAAGTTTAAAGTATTTTTTGTTTAATAGTAATTTATAGGGCAGTTTTGTTTAAAGTAAGTCTATAATTATCTGTTATGTTATTATTATAATTATGTATTATTATTGATGTATGTTTATTTTACGTTGTACCTTGTTTTTTTAAGCGCTTGAAAACATTGTATTAAGCGCTTTAAATGTAATTTTCAGATGGGATGTATATAATACAGACCACCTAATGTTTTCGTTAGATTATTTTTCTTATTTCTAACCACTTTTTTGTTAGCAAGATAACTTGAAAATGGCTCAATCAAATGCCTTGAAATTTAGCACACATTATGTATAGGCATATGGACAAAGCACAATAAGGTTTTCAATCTTGACCATGAGTGATGACGTCATCTAGGCGCCATTTTGGAATTTTTTTTTTCTTCTTCTGAAAATCAACTCATGATCATATCTTCATAATGGAAAGTCCTTTCTCATTCATATTTATCATAATCAAGTTCAATATCCGTCCGGTCAATTCCAGGTTAAAAAAAACGCGCTCGTACGCCATTATAAGCATTGGCCAGGGGTGTCGATTTGTATCCATGGTTGGGGGGGGGGGGGGGATGATAGGTGCCAAAATATTTTCGGCAATGGATCAAAGCAGCCAAGAGGTAGAAGCGTGTGGCAGGTTGCACCCCTCCCTTCCAAGTTATTAACTTTTTCAAGCCACCCCCAATACAGATAACATTTCAGAGAATATGGGACCTATGTGGGTCCCACATGGGCTTGCTACCTGGGTTATTATCCTCTCAAGCGCGTAGCCAGGAATTTTTTTTAGGGGGGGGCGGTAGTGAGCACGCAAAGCGCGCTCCCTGGGGGGGGGGGGGGGTAGGGATGGCTCGACTCTTAATCCTTGAGTGAATCAAGTTCCCCTTCCTCCGCGTGTAGCGCGGAAGCTTTGACGTTTCATTAAATTATTAGAGAAACAAGACGATTCCGTGTACCATTCTCGACTCTTAACCTTGTCTGAATTCAGTTTCCCCCTCCCCCGGAAGCGGAAGCTTTGACGTTTCATTAAACTATTAAAGAAAAGAAGGCGATTCGTTGTACCGTTCTCGACTCTTAACCTTGTCTGAATTCAGTTCCCACCCTCCCCCTCCCGCACGAAGCTTTGACGTTTCATTAAACTATTAAAGAAAGAAGCCGATTCGTTGTACCGTTCTCGACTCTTAACCTTGTCTGAATTCAGTTCACCCCCCCCCCCCCCTCCCGCGCGAAGCGCGGAAGCTTTGACGTGTCATTAAATTATTAGAGAAACAAGACGATTCGTTGTACCGTTCTCGATTCTTAATCCTTTTTCTTCCTACCTCTTCCTCTTCCTCTTCCTTTCTTCTTTCTCTCTCTCTGTTTTTGGCCGCCCCCGGGCCCCTGGCTACGTGCCTGTATCCTCTCTGTTTCTCATTATCTCTCTCTCCCACTCTCTTCTTCTTTTTTGCCCTTTTGCGCTTCGCGTTTAACATTTAGCTCGTTGCTTTTTAACGCTGCGGCTTTGCATTTGGCGCACTGCATTTCTATGATGCTGTTGATTGAATAAATTGAATAAATCCATCAATACCTGATGAAACCGTATGAGCGAGAATTCAATTTATTCTTGTTTCATATACGGATTTTTCATTTACTTCGTTTTCTATTTATATATGTATGTATTATGAAAATGAGATAGCAAAATGTGTATATTAATTGATGGTCATCTCGCGAGTAATAACCATTAACTACTCTCATCGGGCTCTCATCATTAATTTTTGTCTTCATTTTTTTTTTTTTTTGTGATGGTGAATTATTGGGGGGGGGGGGGTATATCCCCCCATCCCCTCGGTGATCGACACCCATGGCATTGGCATTTTATTTTTGCTCGCGCGTTTTCGTTCGTCACGGCCGAACGCAAAATAATTCCTCCTTTATTTGTTTTGACACGATATTTCTCATTTTTTCCCGAACAATTTGATACCATGTTTATCTCTTTATGACCATTATTAAGGGAATGAGCGTCCATTCAAGTTAAATGTCCGTGCGCGCGAGCTCGTGTGTAACATAACATATATGGGCAAAAACATGCCTATATAAAATCTATTTTAGCTCTTTTGGATGCACTGGAATCCTCAATTTGTTCTTATATTTGAATAAAATATGAGTCGGAGATATGATTTCATGTCTCATTTGGCCGTTAAGTAAATCGTGACATCATCATATTGACCTTGGAACTCAAAATACGAATTTGCTTATTATGACGTCAGCATATTTATGGAAAATTGATTGTATCTCTGTAAATATTGAACTATTTTCTTCCTAATGTTGATATGTTGTTGCTAGGAAAATCTTCTCCAATACACGTTATTTTTTATTTTGATGACGTCATCATAGTGAAAATTGCGATTAAAGGTATCATGACAGAATTGTCTTAATTTGCGTGTTATGCCCCAGGGAACGTGAATTTCGTTCAAATCATGAATCTACATGACATTAATCTTTGAGCACTATCAAGCATATTTGTGCTCTATGTTCTCCCAAATGTAGGTATGTTATAGCTGAGACTATGAGCTATAGAAGCAGTGGCTTTTGTTTTTTAATCAGGTGTTGGGATCATGTCAACATTTTCAATTGAAAGTTGTAATTGCGGCCATGCCAAGGCCGTTTTTGCATGTAAAGTCTATCAGAAATATTTTGGTCTATTGGTTAAAGATACTATGTCCCTTCTGCAGCCAACATCGAATTATATCGAACTTTGCAGGAATTATGAATATGCCATGTATGTCCTATCTGTGAAATTTAAACGTTAGCGGTGTCCTAATATTCAAAGTATGCAAGGAAACCCGTTTACTTGCTAAACTTCACTGTTAGACACTATTAAGTGACTGACTGGCTTTTTTTCTTCTTTGGTAATAACATACATAAAATGCGCTGTAAAGGGTACATGAGCCTTTGTCTATATCAATAACCCACTATTTGTAATGGCCAAAATTAAACTGATTGAATCTTTGCGCAGTTCAAAACGTACGACCATTCGGTACAATGGTCTGAAAATCAGACTCTTTCTTTTTTTACTTGGTAGCACTTAAGTCGTAGTCGTTATTTTCCAACTTAAAGACATTTTCAAGCCCCCTTTGTTTAGGAAAGTTCTAAATTAGTATTATCTTTCACATGCCGTTGGAATTTTACCTTTTTTTATTTTCTTTGTTGGCCTACAAATAGGACAAATACCTTTAAAGCACTATCGATAATGTCATCCAATTCTAAACAACCATAATTTTCATCGTTTTGATTGTATGTCGTACTTGTATGTTAAGCATGATTCCATTAGCATAATAAACTAGTACCTTTTCTCTTCCCAATCCCATACATTATTTATTTTGTGTGTGTAAATAAATGTGTCATTATTATGTCTCTGTTTTAACTGTTCCTGTTTTAAGAGCATCTATGTTGAACCATTCCTGTGATCCTAACTGTGCATGGGTGAGTGATGGGAGAAAACTTCAAATCAGGACCATTAAAGATGTCAAAGAAGGAGAAGAGGTAAGACCACATATTTTATTCTCAAATACCTCATTTATTTTATTCCCTATGTTCTGGATATGCACATGAGAGGAAATACCCTAAATATTTTTAAAGAAAGGTCATTGACTGTTTTTTTTTTGTGTAAAATAACCAATTCAGGTCTTCTTTATTTTTTCATAATAATATAAACATATTCACATTTCTTGCGTTTGCTTCCATTTCTGGAGAGACATGGTTTTCTAATATTTCTTATATTTGTAAACGATAATTTAATAGATAAATAAATATATGAAGAAGTCTCTTTTTTGTTGTTTTCTTTTTAAATTATTTTCCAACAAAGCTTTTCAAAACAGTAAAAAGTGGATCATTCAAAATAATATCAACAACTTTTTCCTTCTTTGAATTAAAATCAATACCAAACAATAGATGACATGGTTTAAAATTATAATTAGACATGAAATATTTCTTTAAATTTCTTTCAACTTTATTCTAAAACATACTGACTTCGTTACAAAAAATAACATGTGCATACAATCACCTGTTTTATTACAATTTAACATTGATCATTGACATTAACTTTCCACTTAAACAAATTATGTGGTATTGCTAAAATATTATACATGAATTTGAAATTGAAATTAATTAGTAAGCTGTCTTTTATACTTTTTACCTTAAATAACCAAACATCTGACCATACAGGTGTATATTAAATTTCCAAAGTATTACGCCAAAATTCCTCCGCTCTAGATTCTTCGATTTTTGTTTTAATAACTCATGATATATTCTTTTAACTGTCAACTGTCTAACTGAAATCATATCCTCAATCAATATTATTTCATCATTTACAAACGCTGCGGATCTAAATTTCATATACTCTCTATGTTTTACATTCATATCTGCAAGTACTAACATATTCCCAAGTGATTGAATCGCTCTTCTAATACGTGCATATTGACTATACCACCTTCCATCCTTAAATAATATTTTTGCACTTAACTCATTAACTGGTAGAAAACCTTTCCCATCCATTAAATCCCCAACAAACAAAATGTCAGAATGTATCCAATTCCTATAAAAAAGCATTTTCCTTTTCATACGTTACATTTTTATTCAGCCGAATCATTTCTCTACGATAGCTGTCAAAAGTACATGATCGAACCTTTCTTAGGTAGTAACCGCTTTTATACAAGAAAAAGGTCATGATTAAATTATAGTAGAAATGAGGCATCTTGTTTTCCAGAAAACTTGCGTTTTTTGTATTAGATTTACAATTCATTATAACCTTTATACCACCAATTTGCTCAAACCAATAATCAAACATACATTTGCAACCTGCATTTAATTCATCGCTTAGATATTTACAAAACCAATTTATATTTAACGATGCAACGTTTGTTTGAACATTTAACATATCTAAACCACCTTCTCGAATACTATTTAATACACTTGACCTTTTAAACTTTGCAGGTCCCCCTTTCCATAAGAAATATAAAATACAAAAAAAACTTATCGAGCTCCTTAATTATCTCTTTAGGACAAGACAAGACTTGTGATGTATAAATGATTTTCGACATTATCAATTATTTTAATATCATTATTTTCCCTTTAAGCGTGAGATTTCTCTGTTTCCAAAGATTTAACAATTGTTTTATTTGTAATATCCTCTCTTCAGACCAGTTCATTTCTAAGCCTATATCTTTATTTTTTTACAAAAATAAATACCGAGTGACTTAACATAAACATCTTCCCATAACATATTTCCAATAGTATTTGTTGGATTGTTGGTTCCCAACCAGAGGGCTTTTGCCCTGTTTTCATTTAATTGGATTCCAGAATACTTTTGACATAACTGTACGAACAAATAATGTCATGTCATCTGCTAACTGTAATATTTTTAATGTTTTCTCATTACAACCAACACTCAAGCCTATGATATTGTTATTTGTCTAATCTCATTTGCAAGAGCTTCAATGCTAAGGATAAATAATAATGCAGATAGGGGACACACCTGTCTTATACCTCTAGATGGTTTTATATATTTTGTTATCAACCGTTCATTAGGATATTAAGATGACGATCACAATACATCACCGAGACCCACTTCCTGAAGTTATCATTAAAACCATAGCTCTTCAAACATGAATCATCAAATTTCCATTTTATAGTATCAAAAGCCTTTTTTAAAATCGGCAAATATGATTGCACCATCATTCTTATTAAATGCACTATAATCTATTATATTACCATATTATTATAATTATAAATGCCACTGCTGCCTTTAAGATACCCAACTTGGTCTTCACTGATTAAGTGTGTTAAAACTTTTTGGAGCCTGTTTGCCAACACAGTTGCAAGTATTTAAAAATCGGTATTAGGTAATGTAATGGGCCGCCAATTTCCTAATTCCATCGCATCACCACCTTTGAATAGCAAAGTAATGACTCATTTCCTTTGCAAATAGCTAAGCTTACCCTTTGTATAACTTTCATAAAAACTGTTTAAAACAAGATCTTGTATTTCAACCCAGAATTCCTTTTAAAAACCCACCGTTAGGCCATCTATACCAGGAGCTTTATTAATATTCATCCCTTTTAGAGCATTTGTTGCATCTTTAATTGAAATTAATCCCTCACATTCTTCGGCTTCACTACCAGATAAATAGGGATTATGTATTTTCTTAAAGTAGACATTAATTGCTTTTAAAAACTAACTTTATTTTCATTACTGAAATTTGAAACTTTGATTCGACAAGGTTATCAAAGTTCAATGCTTGGAAACATTCAAAATAAAGATTATTATAAGTTAAAAAACGCTCAAATACAGCCCCGGTATAGCACCTGAAGAGCTCTCCGAACGCTGCTGAGTTGTGTGAGATCACAGTATGGATATGATTTGCACAAGCAGACGATGTCCCATGACATCTCACACATTTTCAGTGCCTGTATTTTCATCTTCTCTTACTTCACTACCGTTAGACTAAATGTATAATCTATTATACAAATGCAGTGATACAAAAATAAAGGAAGCTTTCGCTTGTAAACAAAATCAGACGCCATTGTATATTAAGCTGCACACACCGCGGTATGTTCGGCGTTTCAAGAGTGCCGTCCTTAATATCATTCCGGGGGGTCTTCAATTTGAAAGTATGTTTTTGTTTATTGTTAATTAACCTCTATCCTGTGTATTTACAAGCAAAATATTTCATTTATCAGAATCGGGTCATATCCCCTTTTGAATGGTTCTTCTTCTTCTTCAAGATAATCTGCCTCCTTCAATACTGAAGATTCTTGCAGATGCCGTAAACTCGGCCTGATTGGGGTGTGCAGGTGGACCATTACACCGAGGTTTCCCCCTACTCTTATACGAATAGTGCAATGGGTTCTTAACGTGCAAGGGTGGTGACTCTCCTGTACACGGGGCCTCCATTTAACGTCCTATCCGAGGGACGGAGTGTTTTCCACTTGACATAACCTGCGTCTATGAACAAGGGAAGGGGCACGTTAACACACAACGCAGACTTCAGTCATCCGCCTGAGTGGGAGTCGAACCCGGGATCTTTGGTTCGACAGGCAGACGCTTTACCGACTGAGCCAACTCGCCTCCTGACATGCCATTACATTTATATACACTAAACTCATTATAATTTGACAAATAATAGCTTTGCAATTATGTTCATTCTTTATGGGATGTCGTCTGCTTGGGCAGTATTGGTCCATATAGTGACGTCATTAAAACATCGTTATTTTTCCGGCGAATCTCTCGTATACCCCAGTTGCTATGGAGGTGGTTGTATTTGTATTTTTATAAATCACCCGATATGTAGCTGACCTTTAAATTTGTACGATGGCCATCTGTTAGCAGTTTCTAGTGATATATAAGTTGACATATTTGTGATTTTCTTTGAATTTCACCTTTAAGTCATTGACTGTTGCTTTATATGGATTCTGCCAGGATCATTACCAACTCATTTCACCATACAAATTTTCAGGATTAGTCTACCAGTATTAATAAGATATGAATCAACACACCCAAATGGTTCAGTGTAGGCTATATGTGGGAATCCTAAGATACAATGTATATCGGTTCTATATTTTGGAGTGAAGGACGCTTCAACTGTTATGAAGAACTGATGTTTATTCTTTAGATTCTTTAGATATTCGTCACGATTGGAAGATATCACAATGGTCAACATTCATCAATTTGCTGGTAAGTCTGGTCATTTGAAAAAGAATCAAGCAAATCTATGACCTTGAAAACATGATTGGTCTTTACTTGTACATGCACTATAAGAATAACATGTGCTTATAATTTAAGATCCTTACAACCGGTTTTCGTTTGGTTTTAGTGTACAATCACCTATGTAGATGTCATGGACCCAGCTAAGGTGAGACAGGCTGATCTGAAAGAGACATATCATTTCACCTGCAAGTGTGTGAAATGCATCAAAGAAATCAATGTGAGTCTTTACTCTACAGTTTCATTCTTTGTTTTACTCTTTTCAAATGCTGCAAAACATCCTGAAAATAAAATTCAAGTTGTATACCGGTAGGTACTTTTCTTTCAAACTACATGTACTCGATATCTTTGAATTTAAATTGTATTAATGATCTCGAGATAAGGTCTGCGGTTTCATTAATGATTGTGCACCATAATAACTTCAAATGTTCAAAGTAGTGAACAATATATTGGGCAATAATACGATCTACGCGCTGCTTTACTTTCTATTTATACTCAAATATGAAATAATGATATAACTCTCAAGTAACCTATGTTCATGCATGCATGCATTAAGCCAAGGCAGTCGATACCTGCATGGATCTATTCTCGGTAATGCACTAGATAATAAGTAGAGTCCATATAGAAATTGTTTCACATAACTTGCAATATATGCATTTCAGTACAAAACGAAAATGTTCTTATTGTCAAGCTTGTCTTTTTTACATTCTGATTAAATGTTTTCTGTATATTTCAGGTATTGGGGCCAGATGATGGTTTAGGTGAAGAGCTCCGAGATCTGAAGAAATCCTTGGAGCGAATAAAGGATGCAGAGAAGGCACAAGATATCCTTTATCGACATAATTTTTAATATACAATGACTATATACTACTATATAACCTGTCAATAAGTTGAAATACTAGGAATGAAGTCAATGAATGTTTTTTTTTCTTTTGTGTTTGTTTCATTTGTCGTTATCATAGAGTTATTAGGACGCTTTTTTATTTGCATAATTCACATTCTACAATACCTTGCTCTCTTTTCCCCCCTTTTCTACTTGTCTCTGTCTGTCTATCTGTCTGTCTCTCTCTCTCTTTCTCTCTCATTTACCCTTTCCTCTATGCTCCAAAATCACTGACCCCATGTTAGTCCTCTCAGTTTTTTTAGCTTTTTGTCCCCATCTCGATCAGTTTTCATTGTATGGGTTTATTCTTTCTTAATCGTGATATTTACATTGGGCCAAAGTGTTGCAGCTGTGTGCACCCTACCTGAAGCCGATGGTCTCCTCTAGCAATATTCCAGCCAATCATCATCTCCTGTTCCAGGTCAGAAATGCGGCATTTCTAGCATGCATCGACTCACAAGCATGGCAGAAAGCTGTTGAGACTGGACAGCTGAACATAGAGCCTAACGGGTAAGACTAGGTTCATTATACTCATTATACACATTACACAGAATAGGGGGCGCGATAGCTCAGTCGGTAGAGCAGTGGTCTCGTAATCCGGTGACCCGCGTTCGAAACCATTAATTCTCACTACTAGGTCCCCTCGGAGAGGGACCTAAAACCGTCGGCCGTCTGGTTGCTTACTTACAAGTATTTATGCTTTCTTAGCAGTCAGATAAAATAACCATCACATTTATAGAACAATTAGTGATATTCAGATCAGATACATGAATTATCATTTTTTTGGTTAAGATAATGAACAGACCTTAAATGGTATATTGATTAAGCCTTTATAAATACTGATCAGACTGAGAAAGTGTGATATTATCAGCAGATCTTCCCCCTAATATGTCTTTTTTATACATGGCGTTTGGCGTTTTGGGGGTAATCTTGCAAGAATACTAAGGATTAAGATATGGGTGGATGCCATGCATAAATTTATTATTGCATGTGCAAGGGTGTTGTTGTTCTTGAGGGGTAATTGTCCAGGGGCTAATTGTCATAGGACCCACTGTACATTTAACAAAACTGTAGTGTTATGCCTGAATTTGACTGTTATTTGATTTAGATATCTCTATAAAGGACCACACAGTGCCTGTCTAGGGATTTACCTCCTGAGAATGACTAGAATACTAGTTGAGCTGGGGAGACTTGAAGAAGCTAGAAAATATCTCACAGAGGTAACTAACTATTCTTTTTATGAATTGATGGGACGTTATTTCAATGAAGACTACAAAAGTGGGTGTTTAAAAAAAAAATTACTGAACTTTTATATATTTATTTTTCATTCTGCATGCTCTTTTGACAACATTTGACATTAGTATCTGAGTAGAACTGTAGAATTGTGCACTTATTAAAGTTGACTGTTAATAAGTGCGGGCATTATTCCATCTTCAAGGATGGTGGGTTGGGGGTGGGGGTGGGGGGTGGGGGGTAGACGATGGTAATTAAATGCGACTATACGATACACAGTGAAATCCAGAATCATCTGAGGTACGCAACCCCACTCAATCCCATTCGACCATACTGTTTAATTAGTGAACAAGTGAACAAGCTTTATACCTATAGGTGTAGTTGTTTGGGCTGGAAAAGTCTCATAACCCCTCAGTATATACATCAAAAGCAAGTTTGTTGCTGGCTGGACATTCGTATTCAGATTCTAAACCGAGTCATTCGCCTTGATATAAATTAGCAAGGACAAAAGATGAACAATTTCTCAATCAATAAGGAATGAATTTGATCTGCTTTAATCCATGCTCTTACAAAAAGACAGAGAAAGTGACCTTGCTGGCATGCTAGGAGCATGTATGATGATGTAGATCAATACATGTTTATTTTCTTTTCATCGCATCGAACCAATAAACGTATCCCTTTATGTCATCCATTTGAATGAAAAGTTGTTTGTCTCTTGTATTTTTGATCAACTTGTTCATGCTCTCTCTCGCTATCTCTCTGACTCTCTCTCTTTCTCTCTAGACTCTCGTTGAACTTTTCCTGACTTTTTCTGCTTCTGATTTAGGAGGAGGTTAATTTGGTGCGAAATGTGTCTGTTATTTTGTCATAAGTTTGTATTAATTCTTTTGTTTTTCAGACAAAGAATGTTTTGGAGGTAACGCATGGCCCAAAGCATTCACTGATGTTAGAAGTGCAAAAACTGTTCTTTTTCCTGGGAATACGAAAGACATAAGGACAGAACAACAGAGATAAAGATCGAAAGGAAACAACAAGAGACATAAGTTTGAGAAGCTGGCATACAATCGATTCGAAATTTAGTCATCGTAGTTTGTAAATCTAGAAATTTGAACACAAGGGCATTATTTCATAAAACTTTTTGTTCATTAACATGTTACGATCATTGTGATATTAAGCTTCTGAAATCCTTGCATTGGATTGACTGTGAGCAGATTTATCATACATATGTGGCAGTTGTTATTGATAACAAGTTTGATAAAACAGGGCCCACTTCTATTAAAGGAGGTTTTATATGGAACTCATTACCTAGTACTTAGCAGAATTTAACGTCTATTTCTTCATTTAAACACCTTTATAAAACAATTGCATTTTCATTAATGTACTAAATAACCAGTGACGCCATGGATGTATATGTGTTGTGTATATTTTCTACCCATTTGAATACGAATTTACTTTTGTGTGCCCTAAGTATTATACGTCACCGGATGGGTGTGTTGTGTCTTGTTTCCTACGAGTGTGCTGGGTGAGATTAAATACTATTTTTCAAATCGTTGGATAACCTCATTTTGTGATTCTGGGAAAATCTATAAATTGATATCCATGTCTCTATTCGCTGTTTATTTCATATAATGTTATTTAATATCCCTGTAAAATGTCATCCTGTATAAATATTATTAAATAAATAAGTTTGAGAAATGGTATAATAATTATTTTGTCGAGAAGTCGAAGAGAAAATACATTTACATGTAGTGTCATGTACATGCTTTCCTCTAACTGAAGAGATAATTGGTCCAAAGTCTATTTAATAGTAATATATTGTCATGTTTGCCTCATTCCATTGATATTTTGTATGTTACCATGAATATACGGTACAGGACCAATGTGAAAAACAGCTTTGGCCAACATTGTCATCCTGTATAAATATTTTCAAATAAATCAGTTTGAGAAATAGTATAATATTTTGTCGAGAAGTCGAAGAGAAAATACATTTACATGTAGTGTCATATGTACATGCTTCTTCTAACTAAAGAGATAATTGGTCCAAAGTCTATTTAATAGTAATATATTGTCATGTTTGCCTCATTCCATTGATATTTTGTATGTTACCATGTATATACAGGGCCAATGTGAAAAACAGCTTTGGCCAACATTGTCATCCTGTATAAATATTTTTAAACAAATAGGTTTGAAAAATGGTATAATATTTTGTCGAGGAGTCGAAGAGAAAATACATGTATATGTAGTGTCATGTACATGCTTTCCTCTAACTAAAGAGATAATTGGTCCAAAGTCTATTTAATAGTAATATATTGTCATGTTTGCCTCATTCCATTGATATTTTGTATGTTACCATGTATATACAGGGCCAATGTGAAAAACAGCTTTGGCCAACATTGTCATCCTGTATAAATATTTTTAAACAAATAAGTTTGAAAAATGGTATAATATTTTGTCGAGGAGTCGAAGAGAAAATACATGTATATGTAGTGTCATGTACATGCTTTCCTCTAACTAAAGAGATAATTGGTCCAAAGTCTATTTAATAGTAATATATTGTCATGTTTGCGTCATTTCATTGATATTGTGTATGTTACCATGTATATACAGGACCAATGTGAAAAACAGCTTTGACCAACATTGTCATCCTGTATAAATATTTTTAAACAAATAAGTTTGAGAAATGGTATAATATTTTGTCGAGAAGTCGAAGAGAAAATACAATTACATGTAGTGTGATGTACATGTTTTCCTCTAACTGAAGAGATAATTGGTCCAAAGTCTATTTAATAGTAATATATTGTCATGTTTACCTCATTTCATTGATATTTTGTATGTTACCATGTATAAACAGGACCAATGTGAAAAACAGCTTTGACCAACATTGTCATCCTGTATAAATATTTTTAAACAAATAAGTTTGAGAAATGGTATAATATTTTGTCGAGAAGTCGAAGAGAAAATACAATTACATGTAGTGTCATGTACATGTTTTCCTCTACTGAAGAGATAATTGGTCCAAAGTCTATTTAATAGTAATATATTGTCATGTTTACCTCATTTCATTGATATTTTGTATGTTACCATGTATATACAGGACCAATGTGAAAAACAGCTTTGACCAACATTGTCATCCTGTATAAATATTTGTAAACAAATAAGTTTGAGAAATGGTATCATATTTTGTCGAGAAGTCGAAGAGAAATTACATTTACATGTAGTGTCATGTACATGCTTTCCCCTTACTGAAGAGATAATTGGTCCAAAGTCTGACTTCGAAATACATCGTACATGTATTTGTATCCTTTTTGCAGGTATATTTTAAAATAAATTGTAATGCAACTCGAGCTAGAAACGCATACTAAATGGAAACAACGTTAGACTGCACTTAGTTATAATACACAATAATCAAGATTCCACTTGGTGTCTTTTATGTAAAGAACATTTTACTTGTACACAGACATGCTGTATTCGCATGCCTTAATAAAGAAACAGCCAACTTGAACTGTCGTGTTGGTTTTTAATTTGTTTTTTAGAGAGAGGGGGATGGGGGAGACAATTGGATCAGGAATTGAGAGCAAGAGATATTCAGATGCAATTTTGGTATCAGAGAAATATACAATGTTAGTCATAGAAGTCGAAGAGAAATTACATTTACATGTAGTGTCATGTACATGCTTTCCCCTTACTGAAGAGATAATTGGTCCAAAGTCTGACTTCGAAATACATCGTACATGTATTTGTATCCTTTTTGCAGGTATATTTTAAAATAAATTGTAATGCAACTCGAGCTAGAAACGTATACTAAATGGAAACAACGTTAGACTGCACTTAGTTATAATACACAATAATCAAGATTCCACTTGGTGTCTTTTATGTAAAGAACATTTTACTTGTACACAGACATGCTGTATTCGCATGCCTTAATAAAGAAACAGCCAACTTGAACTGTCGTGTTGGTTTTTAATTTGTTTTTTAGAGAGAGGGGGATGGGGGAGACAATTGGATCAGGAATTGAGAGCAAGAGATATTCAGATGCAATTTTGGTATCAGAGAAATATACAATGTTAGTCATACTTGTAAGAAAGGAATTGGAGATGAAGAATTATAGGAAGTGGAGACTGGAGAAGGAAGAGTGGAATAATCCAAGTATGAGAAAAGATAGATAGAACAATTTTACCACATAAATACATGTACAGTGAAAGGGAAAATGACATGAGTGAAGATGAAAGTTTATGGACACACTAACAAGTCAAACAGACTGCAGATTTAGTTCCTTTCAATACATTCGATCAATCTTGCATGAAGGGTTGTCATGTGTTCATCCCATTTTCTTTTTTATAAATTGAGATTTTTTTTTCCAATCATTGAAATTCCCTTTCGTATAATTTCTCACCTTTTTCCTTATGCTTTTTTTATCGTCACTTTTGCTATTCCTTTCTATCTTGTATATATTTGGCGACTCCTCCCCCGTCATTCTTTTTCACTTATTTTGACCATTTCTCATTTACTCTTATTTTTTTTTACTATTTATCACGTTCCTTGTCTCAGCTTTTCTAAATTTTCTAATATTGTTTACTCTTCATATTGTTTTACAATGATTTTAATCACTCTTCTTTCACTTTCTCTTAAATATTTATTTTTTTCCATTTCTGAATACATAATCAAATCACTATACTTTTACATGGAAAAATATAAACTTTATTTAAACAGAATTGGCCAGGGCTCCAAGATAAGCAAAACTTGATGCCTTGCGAGCCCTGACAGTTAAGTAAAAGCAAAAGCCACTTTCTTTCACTCACTCTTTGTGCTACTTTGTAATCTCATCCTTTTTCTCCACTGTCATGACTTTCAGAACATTCACAAGCTTAAAATGACATAAATTAACATAAAATCCACAACTGGAACAATTCAATTTCTGATAATTTATTTCTAATCATTTTCTCTTTACAAATATAAATAATCAATTTTCAATATTCATATAATTAGGTAGCCTGCAGATCACCTCTTGATTTCGGGGAATCTGAGAGACCAGTTTATCAGTGACAATTTTGACCATGCGTAAGATGCCGTCTTGCGATCGTTTCTTCGTCGTTCAGATCAATTCGATATTCGCTGCAGATCACCTAATACATCAGCGATGACAAATTAAAATCGATTTATCTTTGTGTTTTAATGTGATTTCTAGAAATCTAGATATAAAGGAATTATGTGAAGTTTCCGCTTTCTGGTCTACCAAGTGTATATCAGCCGCTCTAAAACTGAGTTTCAAGATTTCAGCAATCTTCAATAAATGATCGATTAATTAACTCCAGATGAAATCAGTCCAAACATACAGCAATGAAGGATTAGAAAAATACAGAAACAGTGAGAAACAAACACCTTTTATTGAAACTTGCCATTCCTATATTCTAATCACAGCTTGCACGCAAGCCTTGATTATTTTTCTTTTAACTAACTAGATTTGATATATTAGTAAATATCTTGGTCTAATGCATCACCACCATGATGAAGAAGTACTACAGTATATCTGAATTCCAAAAGGCACATTAAAACTGCTGAGCAATAAGACATTATCACTATTACTATACGGTTAAGCATCCATAACATAACTCTTTTCTAACAATAAAATTCCGAAGATCAGCATAATACATCACCCCTAAACTTTCCAAGTACCTTAAGACAATGTTCCAAGGAGAAATCAATGGAGTTGTTACAAGTATCAGATTGAAGAATATCATCCATGCACTGGTGTGCTTTCAGATAGAGAGTTCAAGACGATCAACTAGAATCATCATGTTCTCGTAACAGCTCCATAGCAATCACTCAATACACTTACATGTTGTAGACTCTGGAAATCATATTTTGTTGTACTTGTTCAGTTCCTACCCACTGGAAACATCTCAAAGAGTTGTCTTCATTTGAGATAAATGTATGATTTATCATCAAACATAATGTAGACCCTGACAATCATATTCTGTTTTACATGTAATTATTTAGTATATACCCACTCAATACATCTCAAAGAGTTGTTTTCATTTCAGTTAAATGTATGATTAATCATCAGCCATGTGTCTCTAATACATTACACCTCAAAATTGTTTCCAGTAAAAACAATTATTATGCACCTCGCTTCAGTAATGAATAAGGGCAAAGAAAAACATGTCCATACCTTGTATGATAAGAGTTCCTAAAGACTGCAATGAGCTCCCAAAACCTCAAACTTGCTTGGTTTCCTGCGATTAAAAAACAAACAGAAAATATGAAAACTAAAATAATCTGGGCCGCCTTATTAAAACTTGAAATGAATAAAAACTCCCATCTCTTCAGTGCACTTATTTCCACGATATTAACTTAGGATATTTATCTTGTACCTCTGACATTTTATACCTCTGGCACTGTTACCTCTGACAATTTTTCCTCTGACAGTTTTTCCTCTGACACTTTTAACCTCTGACATTTTTACACCGAGGAGAGGGAAGGACTGTATATCGAAAATCCGAGAGATAAAGGATGAAATGAAGCTTCCTAAGTATCAAAATAACTTTCCGGAACTTTTTTACGAGGGCGGGGGTTACCGTCGATAATGTCAGACTATTGGGTGCACAAAGAGCTAACAGAGAGAAGGAGTTTTCTGAACAAACAATTAAAGCATTCACATTCCTCGATCATCATTTTTAATTTCAGTTTGATTTATTGGTCATGCATGCGCGATACAAAAGTACGATTGGCATTAAACAAAAAATTCTCTGGCTGTTTTCATGAAATATCAAGTTTCATATTAGCATATATAAACATGGAATCAGAAAAGAGAATGACAACTTTCAAATACATAGATGTCTAAAAATACGAATGATTTAAGATAACAATATACAAATATAATTATGCATGACATAGTAAACAGGAAATAGAAAAAACACCACATATCACACACAACAAAGTCCATAATAGAATACATTACATGGACTGGGACACCAGTAAACAACAGATAGTTAGAAATAGAGAGAAGCAATGGTAACTAGACTCAGGCGCGGATCCAGGGTTTCTTAGGGGGGGGGGCCCAAATTTGAAATTATGCGAGCCAAATATTGGTACGTAATGGTGACCAACAGTGACGTAATGCGGGGGGGGGGTCGGTGCAGGGAGGGGCGAGTTTTCCCCACCCTCCTCCACGAAACGCGGAAGCTTTGACGTTTTATTAAATTATTAGAGAAAGAAGACGACTCGTTGTACCGTTCTCGACTCAAAATCTTCGTCAGAATTTAGTTTTTCCCCGAAGCGCGGAAAATTTTACGTTTTATTAAATTATTAGAGAAAGAAGACGATTCGTTGTAGAGTTCTCGACTCTTAATCCTTGTCTAAATTCAGCCCCCCTCCCCCTCCTGCGCGAAGCGCGGAAGCTTTGACGTTTCATCAAACTATTAAAGAAAGAAGACGATTCGTTGTACCGTTCTCGACTCTTAATCCTCGACTGAATTTAGTTTTTCCCCTCCCGCGCGAAGCGCGGAAAATTTTACATTTCATTAAATTATTAGAGAAAGAAGACGATTCGTTGTAGAGTTCTCGACTCTTAATCCTCGTCTGAATTCAGGTTCCCCCCTCCCGCGCGAAGCGCGGAAGCTTTTAAGTTTCATTAAATCATTAGAGAAAGAAGACGATTCGTTGTAGAGTTCTCGACTCCTAATCCTCGTCTGAATTCAGGTTCCCCCCCTCCCGCGCGAAGCGCGGAAGCTTTTAAGTTTCATTAAATCATTAGAGAAAGAAGACGATTCGTTGTACCGTTCTCGACTCTTAATCCTCGTCTAAATTCAGTCCCCCCCCCCTCCCCCTCCTGCGCGAAGCGCGGAAGCTTTGACGTTTCATTAAACTATTAAAGAAAGAATACGATTCGTTGTAGCTCTCGACTCTTAATCCTCGTCTGAATTCAGGTCCCCCCCCCCCTCCCCCGCGTAAAAGCTTTTAATTTTCATTAAATCAATAAAGAAAAAAGACGATTCGTTGTACCGTTCTCGAAAATAATTCTTGTCTAAATTCAGCCCCCCTCCCCCTCCTGCGCGAAGCGCGGAAGCTTTGACGTTTCATCAAACTATTAAAGAAAGAAGACGATTCGTTGTACCGTTCTCGACTCTTAATCCTCGACTGAATTTAGTTTTTCCCCTCCCGCGCGTGGAAGCTTTTAATTTTCATTAAATCAATAGAGAAAAAAGACGATTCGTTGTACCGTTCTCGAAAATAATCCTCGTCGGAATTTAGTTCCCCCTCCAACCCCGCGCAAAGCGCGGAAGCTTTTACGTTTCATTAAAGATTATTATTACCGTTCTCGCCTCTGAATCCTCGTCTGAATTCAGGTTCCCCCCTCCCGCGCAAAAGCTTTGACGTTTCATAAGATTATGAGAGAAAGAAGACGATTCACTGTACCGTTCTCGATTCTTAATCCTTGTCTGAATTCAGTCCCCCCCCCCCTCCCCTCCTGCGCGAAGCTTTGACGTTTCATTAAATTATTAGAGAAAGAAGACGATGCGTTGTACCGTTCTCTATACTCTTAATCCTTGTCTGAATTTCAAAGATGTTCTTTGTCTGCTCCTTTTACTTCCTACGTCCTCTTCCGATTTGGGGGGACCCCCCCCCCCCCCCCCACCCCCCTGGCTACGCGCCTGCGGTCAGATAAACACAGTTTGATAACTTCTCCGGCCCCGGAAGCTTAGGGGTTTTAGGCGTTTAATTAAGGTCAGATGATCATTTTTTTTAATACCTATTATTTTGTGACACTGGCAGGTCACTATTTGGCGTGGGGTCCAGGGGGCGGATCCCCCCCAAAAAAGAGGGGTTTTAGGCATTAAATTACCGTCAGATGAGCATCTAAGGGCCCGCCGTAGCGCCCTAGGTGGAATCCAGGGGGCAGATCCCCCGGAAGCTTAGGGGCTTTAGGCATTTAATCACGGTCAGATGAGCATATTTTGATGCCTCATTTTTTAACACTGGCAGTTAACTATTCTTTCTTTCTTGCTCTCATTCTAATTTTTTCTCTTTAATATACTTTTTCAAACAAAGTGGGGGAGGGGGAGGGAGCTCGAGGCTCCCGATCCCTGCCGTACCTCGGGTCCTGTCATGTAGGAATCTCAAGAATCATATTTCTTGCCTGGCTGTAAATTTAGGAATTTGTCATTTTCCAACAAACACATATACAAACGTATACTTTACTAATAAGTGAGGACAAATCTCGGAAATTATGTCATTTCAGCATTATTTGTAATCCACCGTTGTGGAATTAGAAATAAACAACGTTTGGATTTGATTTCCTTAAAGCCCCCCCCCCCCTATTAGTACGCCAGTATCTCCTCTTTTCCTTTTTTCTTTCCCTTTCCTTCCTTCTCTCTTATTTTTTTGATTGGGGGGGGGGGGGGGTTAACAGCCTGGGAGGCAAGGCCCTTTCGGTCCCCCCCCCCCCCCCCGATCTCCTTCTTCCCCCTTTTCTTTTCTTCTTCTTCTTCTTCTTTCTTTCCCTTTCTCTCCTCTTTCCCTTTCCCTTCTTTTCCTTTCTTCTCTCTTTTTTTTTTTTTTTTTTTTTTTTTTGCGGGGGGGGGGGGGGGGGCCAAAGGCCCGCTCGGCCCCCCCTGGATCCGCGTCTGACTAGACTTTAATTCGTCACTTTTACGATTTAGGTGATACGTATGCTCATGTGTAACATAATGAAGAACGCATTTTCACGATTTCATCTTTCGTTATAACATACTACTCCCATTATGGTCTATAAATGAGTCGAGTTTCAACTGTGTAGGGCAGAGGGAGACAGAGCAAGAGAATAAGAGGGGGGCAAGGCAAGAGAGAGAGAGAGAGAGAGAGAGAGGAAGAGGGTGAAAAAGTAGAGAGAGATATAGATGCAGAGACAGACCAAAAAAGAGAGAGGGGCAGAACATGAGAGGAGAAGGGAAACAGAGCAAGAGAGAGGAGAGAGAGATGCGATTGGGAACAATGCCTTCCATATTTCTAGCATAAATAAGCTGATTATGAAAAGTGTTGCCGATAATCAAAAAATCAATTATGTTCATGAATACGATGATGACGATATTAGAATGATGACCGTGATTAAAAGTGGCACAGCGCCCCCTTCAGGTTTTCGATAGAGGATTAAACTGTTTAATTATACTAAACAAGCTCAAAACACTTTTTTTATAAATATTACAAAATGTACATATGGATTTATTTAGTCCTGATTTAAAGGGAAATCCAACCTTGATAGCAAACTTGTCTAGAATAAAGCAGAAAAATCAAAGAAGCATACTGATGAAACTTTGAATGAAATTGGACCAAAAATTAGAAAGTTACGCGGAATTTTTGAAAGTTGCAATTACTAGGTATGGGCTCTTAAAATTGGCTGATTTGATAATGTATATGTGATCTAGTGGCGGTCAACTTTCCCATTTGCTCCAATACACAAAAGGACTAAAAATTTCAACTTTTCATAAATGTATGACTCGGGATGGTTTGTTCTTTTAGAGGACTTGTAAAAATGTACTCTCCATGATATATTTCTACACGACAAACGGGAGAGTAATCTGTCACTACGTCACAATCCACTGACAAAATTGCCAATTTGAGATTTGCACAGCTGTAATGATCTCATATTTCAAACACTCATAACTTTCTTAATATTGGTCCGATTTATTTCAAACTTTCGCTTTTCTGTTTCTCTGATTTGTATGCTTTCATTCAAATGAACTTATTAGAAAGGTTGGATTGCCCTTTAATATAAAATATGAGTAAGATATTAATATTGTACCCATCCATAACCCAACATCTATGATGTTAAATCTAGAAACGATTGTTAGTAAGCATGTAAGCAAACGATAGAAATTGCCTCGAATTTCCTTGGATTAAATTGTTATACATAATTATAAATGAGACAAGCTGAGATGATGCAGAGAGAAAGCGGAGAGAGTAGAGAATGAGAGAGAGGCAGAGACAGAAGGAGATAGATCAAGAGAGGAAGAGGGAAAGGGAAACAGTGAAAGGGAGAGGGTGAAAGTGTAAGAGAGAGGGAGAGAACAAGAGAGATGCAGATGAGAGAGACCAAGAGAAGGAGAGGGGCAGAACAAGACTAGTTGAAGGGAGACAGAGCAAGAGAGAAAAAAGAGAGAGAGGGGAGAGATGCAATTGAGAAAGATGCCTTCAATATTAAAAGTGGCATAGCGCTCCCTTCAGTTATTCGATTGAGGATTGTTATATATAATAACTGACATGTCATCTATGATTGAATTTTTGACTATGATAACGTCATGATAATGTTAAATAGTCTACATAATTCTTGCTGGAACTTGTCTCAGCTACAATATACTCAAAAATCTAAAAAATCCAAGCAGAAATAACGGCGATATCGCTCACAAAAGACAGGAATGTAGAATCCAGACTTGAGAAAAAGTCATCTCCCGTAGAGATTACACGCAAAAAGTAATGTATTAACTGTAAATAGGGTAATAATAAAGCAAATAGGGTTGTTTATTACATTATTTGCTTTTCTACGTGTTTTAATAATCAAAGGATATGGTACGGTGAAAGATCAACAACAAAAAAAGTGAAGAAAAAAAAAGGTTGGATACGCCCGGATTCGAACCAGGGATCTCAAGGTCGGAAGTCAAGTGCGTTTATACCAAAACATTTCCCATAGCAATTACACGTGAACGGAAAATGGAATTCTCAAAACCAACTTTACAAGTGAAATATGAGCATGATCCCAGCATCTGATCGAAAAATAGGGCACTTTGAAATAGCTTATTGTCTCAGCTACAACATAACCGAAGCTAAGCCAAAATGAAGCTAAAACAACGGAGATATTGCTCGCGAAAGACGGGAATGTAGAATCCAGTTTTGAGAAAAAGTCATTTCTTATAGAGAATACACGCAAAATGTGATAAATTGACATGCCTCCTTTAATCGCTAAAATACGCCATGAATCCATTGTCAAAATGAAAAATTGTGGCCACTGCATTTGTAGAAAATTGTCTCAGCTAGAACATATCAAAATTTGGAAGAAAAACTATCAATATTTACAGAGATACAATCAATTTTCCAAAAATATGCTAAAGTCATAATATGCAAATTAAAATTTTGAGATCGGAGGCCATTATGATGACGTCATGAGTTAATTAAGGGTCAAATGAGAAATGAAATTATATCTCCAACTCATAATCTATCCAAATATGAAAAAAGGAAGAGGTGGTATAGTTAGAGAGGAGAAACAAGCGTGTACGTACAAGAGAAAGATTAGGATGTGGGAGATCAGAATGGAAGAAAAATAGATGGAGGAAAGGAAATAGTATAGTGTAGTATTTATTTTCCGTTTTTAAAACAAACATATAATACAAGTATATACATAACGTCAATAAAACGGCTGGATAGCCCATATTCAGCTGTGCCAGGCACGACACTGCTGGTCTTCCATGGGGTCCAGAATTCATATACATCAATAAATATAAAACATGACATGTGATTATTTACTAAACTAAAGGATATAAAGAAGGTACAATACACAATTATAGATGCTTAAACTCTACAAAAAGGTAGTTGTGTGAAAGGACTCCGAAATTCCTCCTCCCTCCCCCCCCCCCTCCCGATACAGAGCATACAATATTCCGAGTCTTGAAAAGGTCAACATTTTTTCAAGGTCTGGGTGTTTAAGCATTTGAGTAGAACAACGTTAATTCGCGCTTAAAATTATTCAGAGTGGAGGCATTTCTTACAATTACAGGGAGATTATCATAAGCAATAGCTCCTCTATACTTAAAATTTCTTTAAAAAAAAAATCAGTATTAGGCTTAGGCGTATACAGTCTTCTGCCAAAGCGTAAGTGGTATTCGTGCACAGAGATACTAAAAAGGTCTGAAATGTAAACAGGGGTCATCTCATTAAGTGATTTAAACATATAAGTTAGCAAATGCTGATTTCTCCTGTCGTGTAACGATTCCCAGTTAAGGGCATTGTGAATTTCTGAATTGGGCACATGAGAGTCACGATTGATATTTAGAATCAAACGCCCAGCACGATTTTGGAGCTTTTGTAATATTTCAGTTAAATATTTACAGGCCGAACCATATACAACATCTCCGTAGTCGAAGTGGGGAAGAACAACTGCATTATATACTAGTTTTAATATAAATTCATTCAAGGTGCTTCTTATTCTACCAAGAAAGCTTACCATTTGACCTATTTTTTTCACCATCTTATCAGTGTGAATGTTCCACTTAATTTTCTCATCACAAATGACACCTAAAGGGGCTTTCACACCGGGCCTTGCGTAGAGTTGCGTAGAGTTGCGTAGCGACTACGCCGATCGTACGCAACCCTACGCAACTGTACGCGGAGGGACGCAAATGGGTACGCGAGATGAACGCAAAAAATTAAACATGTTTAATTTTTTTCGCGTACCTTCGGCGTAGACTTTTTACGCAGAAACTACGCAACTGTACGCCAAGCCTACGCAACTGTACGCCAAGCCTACGCAACTCTACGCCAAGCCTACGCAACAATACGCTACCCTACGCCAGTCCGACGAAACATTAAAAACGTATAAGGATTTTTTGTTGTATATACCTGGATGTAAACTTGGCAGGTATTGATCATTATTTTGAAGGGAAATGCTATTTTTGTTTACATGTGTGCGTTCTCACATTTATTCTGTTCATGAAGAAAAAGTGTTTCTTTGACTTTATTTTGTATTCTTGCTTGTAATTCTGTTTGTACTACTACAAGGATTTTCAGACTGACATGTTTTGCTTGTTATGGTTTATTCAATGTGTGTTGACATCTCAGGCTGTTGATATAATAAACAGAGATAAGACTCACAAACTGATGCCTCTTGCGAAATGTTATTATGTTTTGTGGAAATCTGTATGTACTTGTGTCGGTTTGTTTGCTCGTGTGTACGTTTATGGCCCTGTTTTATATGTTTGTAAAATAATTTTGTTTAATTGAAATGAGCAACGAAATAATTTTGTCTCACTCTGTTAGTGAGACTGAGTGAGTGTGTATGTCAGAAGTAATAAATGACTAACATTTATATCATTACATTGTCACACACATATACGCTATACGGACAAAGGACAACAGCTATCGTCTTCAAACTTTCAGGAAACTGTTATGGAATGATATTTACAAATGAGTGAAAAAAAGGGATATGGTCAACAAATATCAGACTTCTGTCCACATTTATTCACAAATCAAAATAAGCGCTCTTTTGTTGGCGTTTTGAGGTATCGAATCACATCACGTGGCCTTGCAATGTACATCAACATTTGTGAATGAGTATAAAAATGAAGTACATCCACACAAATGTCTGCATTTTTTGGAAAATAATATCTTGAACAAATTAACATTACTGCAAAATAGCCTCAGCAGTTGTTAATACCTACTAAAAAATTGAACATATAACGGTCAAAACCGTGTACCAAATGCCACTTTTGGCAACCCTACGCCAGACCTACGCAAGCGTACGTAACCCTACGCCAGGCCTACGCAAGCGTACGTAACCCTACGCCAATTGCCTACGCCGTAGGTACGCGGTGCCTACGCACAGGGTACGTAACTATACGCAAGCCTACGCAAAACCTACGCAGGGACTACGCCGAAGCATCAATTTATTCATGAGTACGCAGCTTAACTTCGGCGTAGTCGGTACGCAACACTACGCAACTCTACGCAGATCCGGTGTGAAAGGGGCTTAAGTACTTGACATTTTCCACTTGTTGAATTTTGGTCTTACAGAGTGTGACATTTAAGTTTTTTCTTTTGACAGCATGTATATCGACTACCAATTAGCATACAAACTGTGTTTTCAAAATTTACACTTAATCTATTTTCCTTCATCCACTGGTGTAGAAGAAGTAGGTCACTGTTCAGAGTTGACTAAATTTGGCGTACTGAGGTATCGGAGGAATATATTACTGTGTCGCCTGCATATAACTTTAGACTGCTTATAATTAATTTGATATATTTGGCAAGATCGTTAACGTATATAATAAATAAGAGGGGCCCTAAAAGTGACCCTTGTGGGACCCCGCATGATATGAATTTGGAAGATGAAAGAGAATGATTTACAAGGGTTTTACATGTTACAAAAGGATGGGATGAAGGAAGCAAGTAATTATTTGTAAATTGTAATACAGCATTATGAACTTCCTCACAATGTACTTAGATATTTCATCAAATTGAGTTCCAATGTGCACATCATATCCTGGCCACAATAACTTACAGATATTAGGTACGCATATATATACGAGTATGGCATAAACCATACGTGAATACGGTGAATTATACAAATACGTAATTATGACAGTGTTATGGGAACCAAGACATATTTACGAGTGGGAATTTCCACCCCTAAGGGAGAAAAAAATCATACTCATTTAACCTGTTATAACGAGAGGGATTGATGGGCGTGGGTGCACCTGCTCCGTTAAACATAATAGTACTATCCTTTTGTTATGAACGTCAGTGGGAATTCCCACTCGACAAAAAAAACGTACTCATATACAACTGCATAGCTAAACGAAATATTATCATACACCTCATATTCAGCAGGATGGTCGCCCGTGCCTGTTTCAGCTGAGAGAGCGAAATTTTATAAGTTTACACTAATATAATGGCGGTGCCTGCTATACCTATGGAACATGTGCGTGTTGTAAAATCAGCTACTTGTGGGCGAAGTTTAGTCTTCACTTTAAAATTTGCGCCTGGACAATGTATCCTTGAAGAATTGCCATATGTTTATACACTGCTCGACAACAAAAGGGGACGCTACTGTGATTTTTGCCTCAAAAAATGGTGTTGATTTTTATTTTGTTGTTATAATGTGATAATAAGAAGTGATAGGGTCTTTCTGGCTTATTTTAGGGGTCCTATATACTATTGAAATCCATGTGCTTTCTGTTTATATATTTTTTTCTTTCTTGGCCAATTAGCAAGGGTTAATTCCACTGAGTGTAGAATATCATTTATTTCACTTTAATGACAATATGATATTATGAATAAATAATGTTTATTAAATGCTATGTCCATGATTGAATTAAACATCGTAATTATTATCATGATAATAATATAGATCTAATATAGAAGTCTAATAATGATTAAATTAATCATCATTATGCTGAATTTTGAAATAAAAGTAAGCATAACTTTATCAATTGGCAAAAAACTCAAAAGCGGTCAACATGAATAGTTTAAAGTTTGTAACTTTTAGTAAAGTTTCTACTCTTGTTTTTTTTCTTCATTTAAGGTATTTGTTTGGACCTAGTACAATACTGCATTATGTTACATTCTAATGACATTCGTTTAGGTTTGAAACTGTATATTTCAAGAATGATAATGATAACAATAATAATGATAATAAAAACGGTGCTTATAAGGCGCTTACCACCGAAGTCTCTAAGCGCTAGAATCAAGTCAACTTCAATATTCATCTTACTTTCAGTTCAACTCTAAAGAAGTGTTCCAGTTGCAATTGTGTAAGCTACTGCAATAAATCATGTCAGGTAAAAACAAATATTTTGTTTTGGTTCCCTCCAACACATCAACCCACTACCAATATCAGAAATGAATGATTCCTGAATTAAGTCTATGGAAATATTAGAATCTAAGCAGTCAGTGACCTAGTGAGTTGAAATGACTCTAAAAATCTTTCAACACTTCAATGTTTGGAATGGCATATCAAACCAATTCATTTCTTTGTGACGATTTACATTCATCTAAAATGTTATTAAATTATAATAATATAGATAATTTTTTTTCGCAATTTTGATCATTAATAATGGTCTATTTACACTCAAACTTTCAGATTATCTTTAATTGTACATCTAGCATTGAATTCACTACCTTAGCACCATTTTCTCTCATCTCAACAATGTTACCAAGTCCCTTTAATGGCTGTTGGTAGACTAACTTAGATTGAAGTTTGGTACGGCTTACATTCTTATTTTGATGTTTGTACCCCGTGCAGCGAGGAGACTGGGCAAGATGTCACAAGCAAGACTGCAAAACACTGAAGAGAATACATCCCAGGATACCTCCAGACTTAGCTGAGATAGTTCAGCTTCTATCTCATATTATCCAAAAGCAAAGACGATCCCCTCCATGCACTCAGGATGATGAGGATTGTTTTCCAACTACCGTAGACCAGTTGGAATCCCATCATGAGAAGCTGAGCGATACGAGAAGGAAGGAATTTGAGACATTGTTGTTTTCGCTGAAGTATTGCGAAGATGATGTCTTACCTGAGCTAAGCAGCTTGTTGAAGATGTTTGGGGCGACTATCTGCAATTACTTATCAATAATGAATAATGATCTGAATGTCATTGCAGTTGGGATATACTTGAGGTGATTTCTGTTACTATAGTGATTGATAATTGTTTTACCTGATTCTAAGAAAGAATGTATATGCTGGTAATTAAACAACCAGGGGACCGACAGCCTTAAGTCCTCTCCAAGAGACTTGGTAATGAGGATTAAAGGGCAATTCCACTCCAATAAAAACCTACTTTTAATAGAAGCAGAAAAATCAGACAAACCAATCAAAAAAAAATGAACTGTAGGAATACAAATGCTGTTTGAATAACTGATTGAATTTTATTAGTAAACTTCATTCAGGTACATTAATATTTTGTTTCACAATATATTATATAAACAAGAAAATCAACAAGTTGTATAGTTTCGCGAGTAATCACAAATTAACAATAATAAACATCGTAGCTTGTATTTACTGTGGTAAATGATATCATAACAAATACTTATATAAAACAAGAATTCAACAAGTGGTATAGTTTCTCGAGTAAAAACATTTAGCAATAAACATGGTGGCTTGTACCGTATATACAGTGGTAAATGATATTAAAACAAATAATTATATGACACGTACCAGCCTATGTTTGACAATACAGATACATAACAAATGGGAATAATAATTTCGATATTGATGTTTTTAAAAAAACGGGTGGGATGTTTAAATTCCCCTCGAGTATTTATGATTGTTTTAATATACTTACAGAAGTGATTAATTATATTTTCATTCTCAAGTTTCATAATGCTTACACATTTCTCTTCATCGCTAAGATCTTTGAACTGTCCCGATATTTCAGCAATTTTATTGAGAAATACCCCCCCCCCCCCCTTTCAGCCTTATATACAGTACAATCAATTATGGCATGACATTCATCCCCAACCCTTCCCAAGTTACAATCATTACAAGATCTTAAGGCCCGGTCACACCGCCCGAACTTTGTTGGAGCGTTCCTTGAACGGTAGGGAGAGGGGGCCGACTTTCGACAACGCTCGTCACCGCGCACAAAATGGGAAACAAATCGAAAACACAGGCGTTGCCTTAGCGGTGCACCGCTGAAGCCGGCGTTGCTTTAGCGTTGGTTTAGAGGTACCAACGCCAAACCAAAGTTCATCACCGCAATGGATCGCTGCTTCAACGCCCGACACCGTTCCAGCAATCCCGTGTCCGCTCGTAAAACGCTTACAACCGCTCCACCAAAGTGTGTGCAACGTTTAATCACCGCCCGGGCAAAGCTGGCGAAGCAGCGATGGTCCAGCGGTCAAGATTTCTGCGTTGGCGTAGCGGACCAAAGCGTCCACGAACTTGCGGCAGGAAGGACCATCAGCGGTGGCCGAGCGTATACGGCGTTGCCTTAACGGGGGCCAACTTCTGTTAAACGGTGGTGAACGGTTACGAGCGGTGATGATTTTTTTTCACCGCTCCAGGAACGCTCCAGCAAAGTTCTGGGGGTGTGACCGGGCCTTTAAATGTGAAGGTATTTTTTCAGGACGTCTAAGGGCGCGTTTATCGGGGCTTGCCACTAGATATGTACATATCGCACCCCACTATCATACCCCACTATCGAACCCCACTATACGATCTTGATTTGCGGGATGTCGCGTTTATCGACTCTTCACGATTCACAATAAAGGCCTTGTCTCTTCGCAGCTGCTCAGCGCTATTTCTCCGAACCGGAAACTAGCCTGGGAATTCCTATTCGTATGTGAGGTTCAAAACAGCTTTGCATTTATCGATCTCATATAAACGTGATTCTGGCTGTATGTCACATTAAAAACACACCTTTTTGCGTCTTTAGATATGCCCATATCTAAAGCCCTTTAAAAAAGGCTTTGCGTTTATCACCTTCTAAATTTGCCTGAAAGACGTTTGAGAAACCTGATTCTAGCCAAAAATCTGGTCGATAAACTCAACCTATATGTCTTCCAGTTTATATCGGTAGGTTATGTGAACTAATTCTAAATCGGCAGATATTTGTTCGTAGTTTACGGTTTTTAACGGTTAATAAATATTTCTCTGTTTGTATACAAAATAGATTATATGTTCTCAATTTATTTGTTCATTGCCATTTACAAAATCATTACATAATATCGATCAAGAACTTGCGGTGGTAAAAGTCTTCCATTTGGGTTTCTATTTCTTCTCCAAGTACTCTATCACTATCGTTAAAGTCATCCAATTCTAAACAATCATCATTTTCATCATTTTGATTGTACATGTATGTTGTACTTTACATGTTAAGCATGATTCCATTAGCATAATATACTAGTACCTTTCTCTTCCCAATCCCATATATCCATTTTCTTGTTTGTGTAAATAAATGTGTCATTATATTATGTCTCTGTTTTTACTGTTCCGGTTTTTAGAGCATCTATGGCGAACCATTCCTGTGATCCTAACTGTGCATGGGTGTGTGATGGAAGAAAACTACATCTCAGGACTGTTAAAGATGTCAAAGAAGGAGAAGAGGTAAGACCACATATTTTATTCTCAAATACCACATTTGTTTTGTTCCTTATGTTCTGGATATGCACGTGAGAGAAAATATCTTAATATTGTTAAAGAAATGTAATTGACTGTTGCTTTATATGGATTCTGTCCAGATCATTACCAACTCATTTTACAATAAAAAAAATCAGGATTACTCTACCAGTGTTTACAAGATTTGAATCAGCACACTCAAATGGTTCAGTTTGTATGTGGGAATCCAAAGATACAATGTATATCAGTTATAGATTTTGCAGTGAAGGACGTTTCAACTTTTATGAAGAACTGATGTATATTCTCTAGATTCTTTAGATATTTGTCACAATTTTGGAAGATATCACAATGGTCAACGTCCATTAATTTGCTGGTAAGTCAGGTCATATGAAAAAGAATCAAGCAAATCTATGACCTTGAAAACATGATAGTCTTTACTTGTACATGTATAATAATAATGACATGTGCTTATAATTTAAGATCCTTGCAACCGGTTTTCGTTTGGTTTTAGTGTACAATCACCTATGTAGATGTCATGAAACCAGTTAAAGAGAGACAGGCTGACCTGAAAGAGAGATATCAATTCACCTGCAAGTGTGTGAAATGCATCGAAGAAATCAAGGTGAGTCTTTACTTTACAGTTTCATTCTTTGTTTTACTCTTCTCAAATGCTGCAAAATATCCTGAAAATAAAATTCAAGTTCTATACCGGTAGGTAGTTTTCTTTGAAACTACATGTACTAGATATCTTTACACTTGAATTGTATAATATTGACGGTCTCGATAAGGTCTGCGGTTTCATGAATGATTGTGCACCATTATAACTTCCAATTTTCAAAGTAGTGAACAATATATTATGCAATAATAAGATCTACGCGCTGCTTTACTTTCTATTCATACTTAAATTTGAAATAATGATATAGCTCTCAAGTAACCTATGTCCTCGCATACATTAGCTAAGGCAGTCGATACCTGCATGGATCTATTCTCAGTAATGCACTAGATAATAAGTGATTACCAAAGTCCATATAGAAATTGTTTCACATAACTTGCAATATATGCATTTCAGTGCAAAATAAAAATGTTCTTATTGTCGAGCTTATCTTTTTTACATTCTGATTTAATGTTTTCTGTATATTTCAGGCATTGGGGCTAGATGATGGTTTAGGTGAAGAGCTCCGAGGTCTGAAGAAATCCTTGGAGCAAATAAGGGATGCAGAGAATTCACAAGATATCCTATGTTGACATATAAAGTTTATTTTTATATACCATGACTGTATATTGCTATATAATCTGTCAATAAGTTGAAATACTAGGAATGAAGTCAATTAATGTTTTCTCCTTTAGTGTTTGTTTCTTTTGTCGTTTTTATAGAGTTATTAGGTCGCTTTTTTATTTGCACAATTCACATTCTACAAATACCTTGCGTTGTAATCTATTTTTCTCTTTTGCTCTCCCTTTCCCTCCTTTTCTGCTTGTCTCTGTCTGTCTGTCTATCTGTCTATCTTTCCCTCTCAGTTACCCTTTCCTCTATGCTCCAAACTCACTGACCCCATGTTAGTCCTCTCAGTTTCTCAGCTTTTTGTCCCCATCTTGATCAATTTTCATTGTATGGGTTTATTCTTTCTTAATTGTGATATTTACATTGGGCCAAAGTGTTGCAGCTGTGTGCACCCTACCTGAAGCCGATGGACTACTCTAGCAATATTCCAGCCAATCATCATCTCCTGTACAAGGTCAGAAATGCGGCATTTCTAGCATGCATCGACTCATACGCATGGCAGAAAGCTGTTGAGACTGGACAGCTGAACATAGAGCCTCACAGGTAAGATTAGGTTCATTATACTCATTATACACATTACACAGAATAGGAGGCGCCATAGCTCAGTCGGTAGAGCAGTGGTCTCGTAATCCGGTTAGCCGCGTTCGAAACCATTAATTCTCACTACCAGGACCCACGGAGAGGACCTAAAGCCGTCGGCCGCCTGGTTCCTTTTTACAAGCATTTATGCTTTCTTAGCAGTCAGGTAAAATAACCATCACATTTATAGAACAATTAATGATATTCAGATGCATGAATTATCTTCTTTTTTTTTTAAATTGAACAGATCTTAAATGGTTTATTGATTATGCCTTTATAAATACTGATCATACTGAGGTAGTGTGATATTTTAGCAGATCTCCCCCCCCCCCCCCCCCCTATGGCGCTTGGCGTTTTGGGGTAATCTTGCAAGAATACCAATAGTCAGGTCAATATACGGTAAAAAAAAAACACCCCTACCCCAAAGAATTGCAACAAAAGGTTTTTCAACGGTTTCTAGTAGTATTCGACCTCAGAAATAACATACTAAAAGTATACCAAAATCGAAGGTTCAGAAAGCTGTTATTTTCAAGATGACGTCCAAGATGGCCGCCGATACCTAAAAATGGCCATAAATCACTTATTATCCATCCTAGAGACAAAATGTTGGTGTCTATCCCATGGTTTTGGGGGTCAGAGAATCCATTGAGACAAATAAGAATGGTTTGTAATGGTCTTGGAAACCCCAAAATCCAAGATGGCGTCCAAAATGACCGCAATAACATAAAAATGGCCATAAGTCACTTATTATCTATCCGAGAGACATAATTGGGGTGTCTATGCTATGGTTTTCGGGGTCATAGAATCCATTAGGATAAGTAAGAACGTTAAGCAGTGGTTCAGGAAACCACAAAATCCAATATGGCGTCCAAAGAGCCACAATACCACTAAGATTTATCAATAGAGGGCGCACTTTATAAACAGGAAATGAAGTTATAATGTTTCTCTCTCACCCTGAGGTAAAATCCTACTAGAAACCGTTGAAAAACCTTTTTTTGCAATTTTTTGGGGTCAAACCATTTCTTGACCTGACTACAAGGATTAAGATATGCGGGTGGATGCCATGCATTAATTTATAATTGCATGTGTAAGGAGGTTGTTGCTCTTGAGGGGTAATTGTCCAGGGGCTAATTTTCCTTGGACCCACTGTACATTTAGCAAAACCGTACTTGTATGCCTGTTTGTGTGTTTGCTTTTATTTCCGTATAAAATCATCACAACATACAAATACATACATAAATGAGATATACGTCGGATAGCCCATTTCAGGTGTATTAACAAAATACGCCTGTTCTTCCATGGGGTCCGGATAAAAAGGCTGTTACATAAAAATCAGATATTTTATACAATCATGGGAAAATTAGATTTATATAAATTCAATATAACATTTCATTAAACAAAACATAAACGATAAACTGAACATGTATAATATATTTTCGAGTCTAATAAATTCAATTTACATTTAGAATTCATATTCAGTGGATTTTATAAGGGAAACAGAACCGCACGAACCCTGATCAAATAAAGTAAAAGAGAGGCAAACAGATTAATAAGCACATTTCTAGGATACTGTGAAAAAAGTTGTCAGATTGGATCTGAAATTTTGAATCGTACAAGCACTACGGGTATTAGCTGGTAATTTGTTGTACAATGAAGCTCCTCTATACAAAAAAGTTCTTTTACAATTATTTGTTCTCGGTCTAGGGAGACTTAGATTACCTATAGAACGGAAAAGGTACCTGTCTGCTTTGATTGGTATGGGACGTTTGATATATTCAGGAATAAGATTATTTAAAATTTTGTACATCATAATATATATATGTTCTTCTTGGCGGACAGTAATTTCTAATTTAAAACTTCATGGATATGAGAAGTGGAAATATGAGAGTATGGATTGATTTTCAATATGATTCTTCCTGCTCTGTTCTGAAGTTTTTGCAACATATCTAGATATTTTTTGGGGGCAGACTGCCAGATTATATCGGTGTAATCAAAATGGGGAAGAATAATTGAGGAATAAACAATTTTTAAAATAGATTCATTTACAGAATGTCTCAGTCTACCAAGAGAACCTATCATTTTACCAATTTTAGAGCACATTTGTTCAACATGAAAATTCCACTTAAGCTCTTTATCAATAAAAATTCCAAGGTATTTTACTGTGTCTACATTTTTAATATACGTATTTTGAATTCTTAAATCTAAGACATCGTGCCTTGGTAGCATTTGTCTTGTTCCAAAAGACATGCATACAGTTTTAACACAATTTATTTTCAACTTATTGAAACTATTCATCCATTTACTCACTTTGATAAGTTCGGAATTCAAAGTTTTCTCTACAACTTTTGGATCTTTATCAGAGAAATATAAAACAGTATCATCTGCATAAAAGTGAAAAGCACATTTGTCAAATACAGAAGCTAAGTCATTAATAAATAATACAAAGAGAATTGGCCCAATCAAACTCCCCTGGGGCACCCCGTTGTTAATAGAATATTCATCCCAAAATGTATTATTTAAAAAAAGTAGTGATTTTTCTTTTCGACAAATAACTTGAAAACCAGTCCAAAGTTTTACCAACTATACCAAGCCGAGCTAGCTTAGATAAAAGTAGCTCGTGATTGACCATGTTAATTGTTTTTTGATTTAGATACCTCTATAAAGGACCATACCATGCCTCTCTAGGGATTTACCTCCTGAGAATGACTAGACTACTACGTGGCCTGGGGAGACTCGAAGAAGCTAGAAAATATCTCACAGAGGTAACTAACTTTTCTGTTTATGAATTGGTGGGACGTTATTTCAATGAAGACTACAATCGGGTGTTTTTTATTTTTTTTACTGAACTTTTATCGATTTATTTTCCATTCTGCTCTTTTGACAACATTTGACATTAGTATCTGAGTAGAACTGTAGAATTGTACACTTATTAAAGTTTACTGTTAATAAGTGCGGGCATTATTTCATCTTCAATGATGGTGGGTTTCTGGGTGGGGGGGGGTAGACGATGGTAATTAAATGCGACTATACGATACACAGTGAAATCCAGAATCATCTGAGGTACGTAACCCCACCCAATTCCCTTCGACCACCCTGTTTAATTAGTGAAAAAGCTTTATACCTATACATGTAGTTGTTTGTGCTGAAAAAGTATCATAACCCCCAGTATATACATCAAAAGCAAGTTTGTTGCTTACTAGACATTCGTATTCAGATTCTGAACCGAGTCATTTGCCTTGATATAAATTTAACAAGGACAAATGATGAACAATTTATCAATCAATAAGGACTTTAATCCATGCTCTTACATAAAGACAGAGGAAGTGACCTTGCTGGCATGCTAGGAGCATGTATGATGAGGTAGATCAATACAGGTGTATTTTCCTTTCATCGCATCGAACCAATAAACGTATACCTTTATGTCATCCATTTGAATGACAAATTGTTTGTCTCTTATATTTTTGATCAACTTTTTCATGCTCTCTCTCACTATCTCTCTCTTTCTCTCTCTTTAAAGAGAAGGTTGAGTTCTGGGAAGAGGTAAAAAATAATTTGTGAGCGTTATCATTGTTATTATGCAAGGGTGGAAGAACATCAGATTAAACATGTTCCCTGAAAAGCATGGCTCTTCAAATGCCTTCATATTCTAAATATAACATGAAACATCGTAAAAATCCGGGATAGGTTTTTTTCGCCATGTACTCGTGTAGTCCCATATACATCGTTCTGTGTACAGTGCTTGTAACTTTGCCAAGTTTTGGCCAAATTTCTTATCATTTTGATGATTCCAGAACCTTGCAATACACACGAATACTTATATACTAGATGATCAACCTTTTCTGATAGATTCCACATCGTTTTTTTCACGATGCAATCACATGACCAGAACTCAACTTTATCTTTAAACTCTCGTTGAACTTTTCCTGACTTTTTCTGCTTCTAATCTAGGAGGAGGTTAATTTGGTGCAAAATGTGTCCGTTATCGATTTTAAAAAAAAAAATCAATTTTAATACTTTTGTTTTTTCAGACAAAGAATGTTTTGGAGGTAACGCATGGCCCAAAGCATTCACTGATGTTAGAAGTGCAAAAACTGTCCTTGTTACTGTAAACACTAAAGACAAAAGGACAGAGCAACAGAGAGAAAGATCGAAAGGAAACAACAAGAGACATAAGTTTGAGATACTGGCATACAATCGATTCGAAATGTAGTCATCGTAGTTTGTAAATCTAGAAATTTGAACACAAGGGCATTGTTTCATAAAACTTTTTGTTCATTAACATGTTACGATCATTGTGATATTAAGCTTCTGAAATACTTGCATTTGATTGACTGTGAGCAGATTTACCATATATATTATGTTGCAGTTGTTATTGATAACAAGTTTGATGAAACAGGGCCCACCTCTATTAAAGGAGGTGTTATATGGAACTCATTACCTAGTATTTAGCAGAATTCAACGTCTCTTTCTTTCATTTAAACACCTTTTTTAAACAATTGCATTTTCATTAATGTACTAAATAACCAGTGACACCATGGATGCATATGTGTTGTGTTTAATTTCCACCAATTTAAATAAAAAATTACTTTTGTGTGCCCTAAGTATAATACGTCACCGGAATGGTATGTCGTTCTTGTTTCCTACGAGTGTGCTGGGGGAGATTCTGATTTTAATGGTGAAATAATTAATTACATTTCCGGTGAAGTTAAATTTTGTTAATACTATTTTTCAAATCGTTGGATGACCTCATTTTGTAAATGTATACATTTATATCCATGTCTCTATTCGCTGGTTATTTCATATAATGTTATTTAATATCCCTGTAATATGTTTTCATCCTATAGAAATATTTTTAAAGAAATAAGTATGAGAAATGGTATAATATTTTGTCGCGAAGTTTAAGAGAAAATACAATTACATGTAGTGCCATGTACATGCCCTCTCTAACTGGAGAGATAATTGGTCCAAAGTCTATTTAATAGTAATATATTGTCATGTTTGCCTCATTTCATTGATATTTTGTATGTTACCATGTATATACAGGACCAATCTGAAAAACAGCTTTGGCCAACATTGTCATCCTGTATAAATATTTTTAAACAAATAAGTTTGAGAAATGGTATAATATTTTGTCGAGAAGTCGAAGAGAAAATACAATTACATGTAGTGGGTACCTGGTAGGAATTTATTCCTTGAAATGCAGCGCGCGTAACAGCTGCACTGCTAAAGCCAGGGTAATTATGCTGCATTATTGTAGAGCGCTTAGAGACTTCTGATAAAGTAAGTGTTAGGCGCTATATAAGCAAATATAATTATTATTATTCTCTAACTGAAGAGACAATTGGTCCAAATTCTATTTAATAGTAATATATTGTCATGTTTGCCTCATTTCATTGATATTTTGTATGTTACCGTGTATATACAGGACCAATATGAAAAACAGCTTTGACCAACATTGTCATCCTGTATAAATATTTTTAAACAAATAAGTTTGAGAAATGGTATAATATTTTGTCGAGAAGTCGAAGAGAAAATACATTAACATGTAGTGTCATGTACATGCTTTCCTCTAACTGAAGAGATGATTGGTCCAAAGTATATTTAATATCCCTGTAATAAACTGTTATGGTTGCCTCATTTCATTGATATTTTGTATGTGACCAATGTGAAAAACAGCTTTGGCCAACATTGTCATCATCTATAAATATTCTTGAATAAATAAGTTTCAGAAATGGTATCATATTTTGTCGAGAAGTCGAAGAGAAATTACATTTACATGTAGTGTCATGTACATGCTTTCCCCTAACTGAAGAAATAATTGGTCCAAAGTCTGACTTCGGAATACATCGTACATGTATTTGTATCCTTTTTGCAGGTATATTTTAAAATAAATTGTAATGCAACTCGAGCTAGAAACGTATACTAAATGGAACCAACGTTAGGCAGCACTTAGTTCGAATAAATATTACCATGCCTTCATTATGTCTTTTCAAATTATTGCTATCACTGATATAATGTGTTAATTTCCAAGGAATTTACATGTTTTGTTAATTTCGTTAGTAATGTTAGCAATGTTTGATCTTCTTGGTAATTTAAGTAATGTTAATTCGTTAAGTTATGTTAGAAATATTTTGTTTTCTTGGTAATTTGAGTAATGTTAATTAGTAACATTGATTTTTTGTTTGAAGTAATTTTGATGTGTGTACATGTACAGCGCTTTGAAACTTTTGTCACAAGCGCTATAGAAATATGTCATATTATTATTATTATTAGTTATAATACACAATAATCAAAATTCCACTTAGTGTCTTTTATGTAAAGAACATTTTACTTGTACACAGAAATGCTCGCATGCCTTAATAAAGAAACTGCCAACTTGAACTGTCGTGTTGGTTTTTAATTTTTAATTTTCTTTTGAGAGAGAGATGGGGGGGATGGGGGGAGAGAATTGAATCAGAAATTGAGAGCAAGAGATATTCAGATAGAATTTTGGTATCAGAGAAATATACAATGTCAATATACTTGTAAAAAAGGAAGTAGAGATGAAGAAATATAGAAGGGGATACTGGAGAAGGAAGAGTAGAAGTATCCAAGTATGAGAGAAGAAAAATGTTACCACATTAATACAGGTACAGTGAAAGGGAAAACGAACAAGAGTGAAGATGAAAGTTGATGGACACACTAACAAGTCAAACTGACTGCATATTTAGTTTCTCTCAATACATTCGATCAATCTTGCATCAAGGGTTGTCATGTGCTCATCCCATTTTCTTTTTATAAATTTAGATTTTGTTTCCAATCAGTGAAATTCCCTTTCGCATAATTTCTCACCTTTTTCCTTATGCTTTTTTATCGTCACTTTTGCTATTCCTTTCTCACTTTCATATCTCTGGCGACTCTTCCCCCGTCATTCTTTCTCACTTATTTTTGACCCTGTCCCATTCACTCTTAATTGTTTACTATTTCTCACGTTCCTTGTCTCGGCTTTTCCATTTTTTTCTAATATTGTTCACTCTTCATATTCAATTGTTTTCTGATTGATTGATTTGATTGATTTTATTTTATTTCTGCATTTTTTCCAAATAAAATATAACTGAATAACAAAGAACATAATATACATGTAAGGTATAATACAACATAAACAAACAATAATTTCTTCAAGTCAAAATGTTTTTTTACATAATATATGTACATATAATAACGAAATTTATTATTTCCATAACATATTATCATAAATTTAAAGTATTATCCGAACTATTCTGTTGGAAAAGTGCAGGAGACCGCAATCATAAGCAAAGCTTGACAAGGATGGCGGCCTCAAAAAAAAAACAAGAAAAAAAAAATCTTAAGATAAAACTTAAAATGAAAAAGTGTTCAAACGATCTTTGTGTATGAGTTGGTGAGTGTGTTGTGCAAGTGTATATATATATATATATATGGTGATGATGATTTTGATCGCTCTTCTTTCACTTCCTTTTTTCAAGTTCTGAATACATAATCAAATCAGTATACCTTTAGATATAGATGGAGAAATATAAACTTATTTTAAACAATTTGGCCAGGGCTCCAAGATCACCAAAGCTTGATGCCTAGTGAACCTCGACAGTATACAATCAAAAGACACTTTCTTTTACTCACTCTTCATGCTACTTTCTAATCTCAATCTTTTTCCCCACTTTCATGACTTTCAGTACATCCACAAGCCCATAATGAAATCAATAAATGAACACAACTTCACAAATTGTCGCTCGCATCACGACCCGTCCTCTCTGCGCATTTCCTAGCGAAAGTCAGTTTTGCAGAAAACGCGTTTAAAAGATAGGACTTTTTGAAACGGTAATTGTTAGACTTTAGAATAGATTATATTAACAATCAATGGGACTACTTGAGAGCTTAGGTCTTAAAGTTGTATACAGTGTGTTTATATTCTCTTGAGTTGGAGGATTTTTGCTACAATTGGTTTGTAAACAGAGAGGACGGTTCGTGGAAAAATAAAATCACGATACGCGATTTCACCACGAACCGTCCGCTCTACTTGCGCGCAACCTGACAGTGTACAAATTGAATGGAAGGCTCTGGTACTGCGCGCAACAGAGGACGGTTCGTGGTGCAGACAAATCCTATAATCGCTGAGCGGACGCTTTGGGATGATTACGGTATTA
This sequence comes from Strongylocentrotus droebachiensis, assembly GCA_035222895.1. Taxonomy (NCBI): domain Eukaryota; kingdom Metazoa; phylum Echinodermata; class Echinoidea; order Camarodonta; family Strongylocentrotidae; genus Strongylocentrotus; species Strongylocentrotus droebachiensis. Next base: position 168,099 of record JAVYIG010001546.1, on the reverse strand, counting down.
CGTAACCAAGCATATTCACACTCTGAAATTTTTACAGTATGTAGGTAATCATGAGTACATGCACAAAATGAGGAAAAATGGAGAAAAAATAGCAAATTTTGCTAGAGAGGACGGTTCGTGGTGAGAACGACGAAATGAAAGACTTCACTCTCTGAAATGTATTCTTTTAGTTACAAAATTAAATACTCAATTTCCAATGTTCACATAATTAGGTGGTCTGCAGCTGATCCTCAGATCACCTTTTGATATCGTTAGAATTTGTCTTCTTTCTTTCTGTACGATTTTTGTGTTCAGATTTTCTCAAAAACGAACCATCAAATCACCATCAATTTTTCACTATTAATAAACCTTGGTCAGGAATAGAAAACCACCCTCTTCTCAATGTGACCACTGCAAGCAAGCATGATATAAGACTTACTGCATTAACTACAACCATGCTTTACGATTGTTATTTTTCTTTTAAACAGCTTGATTTAATAGATCTCAAAATATCTTGGTCTAATGCATCTCCACCGTGATAAAGTACATCAGAATTTCAAAAGGCACATTAAAACGGAAGGGCAGTAAGGCACTGTTATTATTACTTATGGTTAAGTATCCATGACACATTGTTTTTCTCCAAACCTTATAACATTCCAAAGATCAGGTTACTACATCACCCCCTCAACTTCTTGTTCCAGACAGAAATTAATGGAGTTGTTACAAGTATCAGATTGAAGAATCTCATCCATGCACTGGTGTGCTTTTAGATAGAGAGTCAAGAGGATAAACTAGAATCATCATGTTCTCATAACAGCCAGGCGCGGATCCACGGGGGGGGGGGGGCCGACGGGCCCGGGCCCCCCCCCCCCCCCCCCGAAAAAAAGGAAAGGAAAGGAAAGAAAAGGAAAGGAAGGAAAGGAAAGGAAAAGGGAAGAAAGAAGGGCTAAAACACGAGTTAGGAGTGGACCCAGGGCCCTCACCTATCCGTATATAGGCCAAGCTCCCGCGGTTCAGCTGGACATGCGCCGAGCTTTGGGTTGTTTTCAGGTCAAAACTAGCCCTAATTCGTGTTTTAGGCCTATGTATTATGATAGAAACAAAATGCCGATGATCTCTCTACACTAGGGCGTAAAGTTACAACGTTCAAAAGTATTTCAGGACTCGGTTAAATTCAGGTCCATCTGTCAAATCATCATGCTGTTACACAGTGTACAGGGTCCGCGGTATGGCGGGGCTCGAGCCCCCCCCCCCCCCCCTCTTATTTGAAAAAGTATTTTAAAGAGAAATAGAAAGAAACCAACCAAGGGCAAGGCCCCGGAAAAAAACTTTTTTTTTCCTGCAAAATGCGAGACCACATATTTTATCTACATAAAAGCGCGACTTAGCAAACGTAATTAAGGAAAAAAGCACGAAAAAATAGCAAATGCGAAAAGTAAAAACACGGAGACATCGTGAAGCATATCGGCAAAGCTTCCAAATTCGGCAGTTCGCGGATTCATAAAATTAGTTCCGTAAAAGTGGTCGTAAAAGCCTGATTTATTCAGAAAATTACCCATTTTTATCGCCAGAATCTGGGTAAAAACATTGCATTCAGTTGAACAGGTGCACAGAAGACGACCTATCAGTCTAAATTTTTCTTTTTCAATCTGCCCATAATATTTATTATATGTAAATTATACCGAATAAAATTAGTCTCATGCACATCGTGTATTAGTGTCACAGATGGGTTGTTACTGTTACACTATATGGACAGATTGGATAGATGCGTAAATCATTAAAAAATTAAAATCAGTATACGATGCGAAAAGGATTCTTCTCCAGCTTCCGGAAACCAACCTAGGATTTGTATTGTGTCCTGCAGGACGTAATTACTCACCTCTTTTGCATAATGTGTGCGTGAGATTTGGTTCTTTCTTATACGTGCCCCTTTTCATCTCAGATGAGTGCATGCCCTTATTAAAATTTGAGAGGTGCCCCCTTTAACTCTGTAATAAGTGCCCCTTTTCATCTCTGATTAGTGCCATTTTTCTTCTGAAAATTGCGCTTTTTCCGTTGTCATAAGTGCCTATTTTCATCTCTGGTGAGAGGCCCTTATTAAGTGCGAGGAGTGCCCCATTTTCACCTCTGGTAATTCCCCTTTTTACTTTGACATGTGCTCTTTTTCATTTCAAATAAGTGTCATTTTCCCCTTTGGATATGTGCCCCATCTTCCTTTCACCATAAAAAGTGCTTCTAATTTAAAGGGATTAAGAGGAACTCTTCTTTAATTTCACCCAACTTGGCAAGTGTGGCTGAAATCGCTCGCTCGTATTTAATGTTGATATAATTATGGTTTATATTAAAGATCTTTTCAGTCTTTCATGATTAGATTGTGCTTAAAAACCCCATCAGGATTAGTTTTTCCTTCTTTATAAGATGTAATATTTTTTTGTAATACCTCACAAATCCAAATTTTGTGCTCGCTCGCTTCGCTCGCTCGCAAAAATTATTCTTACCATCACGAACCAACTACAAAGTAAATGTGTGATGCTTGAACATTATGGACCATATTAAGAGAGAAACAGACATTGAAATCATCCCTGTAATCACATTGTAGGGGTGTATACCAATGTCTAAAAAAACTGTAAATTTTCGCTTTGAGGTTAACTTTCCCTTAGTAGGTGCCCCTTTCTCCCGGAAAGTGCCCTTTATTGTTGATGCCCCCCACACCCTTTGAATGACCTCATTTGCCCCTGGCCTGCTCAAACCTCCGAGCTTCCAGGGGCGCCGCCCCTGGACCCTACGCCAATTTACGCTACGCTCTACCTGTTCAAAAATACTTTAGCCCCCCCCCCCCCCACTTTGAAAAACGTTCACCGGGGCCTGAGGGGTGTAAAGCTGCAGCCCGAATCAAGTTATTGCTGTCTGCCCATCACAACTGCTGCACTAGTCTTGTACTGACTGATTTTGACAATCAAGTGATACCCGAGGTATTAGGAATCTGTACCGTGTCAATTGTGGTTGTCAACATTGTTGCAATTGAAGATCATGTTTAGAAATGAAATAAAAAGGCCGCTGAATAAGCGGGGGGGGGGGGGGGTCGGGGTGGTAAGAGGACATTTAAACAAAAAATCGCCGAAGGGGGGAGGGGGGTTGTTCTAAAATACACACTTAAAACAAACTAAAGGGGGGGTTAACCCCCCCCCCCCCCTGCGTACGTGCCTGCCTAGAGGTACCGGTGCCATTAATACCAGTGTCCTAAAGACTTTTTGTCACAACGGGGTACTATGCGGACTGCACACATAGTCCCACTTCTTGTGTTTACAGTCTTTTCCTCCTATTATAAATTCATGCTGGAAAAAGTCACAGATTTTAAATGATATCCTGGCAAAAAAGTATACACGAAATCGCACAAATTGAGTTTACAAACTCGATTTTTCTTCAGCTTTTCAGGGGGACACATCCCCCCCCCCTCAGACTCCCCCTGTCCGCGCAAGCGCGGAACGCGGCGCTGACGCGCCGCTCAATATTTTCTCACAAATTGGCCCCCCCCCCCTCGACGCCGGCTGGATCCGCCCCTGATAACAGCCACATAACAATTACTCAATACACTTATTGCATATTGTAGACTCTGGAAATCATATTTTGTTGTACTTGTTAAGTTTCTACCCACTGGATACATCTCAAAGAATGAAAGTTATGATCAATAATATACCATGTGTCTAGAATACATAACACCACACAATTGTTTCCCGTAAGAGTATGTACTAAAATGTTGCTTCAATAATGAATTGGAATAAGGAGAACATGTACACACCTTGTCTGATTAGAGTTCCTCAAGACCTATGAGCTCCCAAAGCTCAATCTTGATGGTTACCTGCAATACAATTAAAAAAAACACAGAAAAAATTAAAGATGAAATGAATCCATCGTAACTCTTTATGATACAGGGCCCTCATGATTTTAAGTACCAATGACCATTTTTGCCGCTTCATTTCCTTTTGTATGTATTTATTCCTTATTTCATCTATTTCTATAAACGTGATGTACTTGTTTTTCGTAATTATGTATTTTCTTGAATATTACTGTAACGCCAGTGGAAACCAAAGTTCTTTGTATCTTGTTTGCAAAGACCAAATAATATATCTCGTATCTTGTATCTCGTATGACTACATCATTCCTTAATCATCATACACTCACATGATCACATCATGTAGTGATAATGGTATTCCTCAGTTAAGTCGCGAAACGGGATTGTTGGAATCATGAAGGCCATCTTGTGGCTTTCATTTGGCAGAATCGAAATCATCATTGGAATACACCACCACGTTACTATCAGTCTCCTGATCCTAATTTGAAAATTACAAAACAAATATTTTAATCTTATAATTCCATTGAATTTGTTAAAAACTTGTATATAAAAAGATATTTCATTTTTCGGTTTCCGTAAGGAATACGGAAAAAGAAGAACATATCCATACCTTGTCTGATAAGAGTTCCTCGAGGCCCACTAGCTCCTTATAAAGCTCAAACTTGCTGGTTTTCCTGCCATTGAAGAAGAAAAAATATAAACACATGAAAGTTGAAATAATCTTGGCCATTTTATAAAAAGTTGGGATTGGTTTAAATCAATCGCAACTTGAATTTAATTACAACTCCTATCTCTTTAGTACACAGTTTCGATTAATTCTTGATTGATATAAAGGGCCCTGATGACTACATCATTTCTTCTTCATCATCATACATTCACACAGGGGCGTACGAAGGATTTTTTTCGAGGGGGGGGGGGTTAAAATCGAAAATCGCGCCGAAAATTTCCCAACGACTCAGCCAGCCGCTGAATAACCGGGGGGGGGGGGGGGTAAGAGCACCTTTTTTTAGGGGGGTCCAGGATTTGATGAATAGTTTCTAGTAAAAGCCACATTCATGACTAGTTAATAGGGCACAGAGTACAACAAGATGATACATAAAAATGGCTGAAGAAACCAAAAGCTTTGTCATATGAAGGGGGTATTGTAATCAGTGGGCAAAGCATCACAACATAATGTTGCAAGGTCTCTGGGTAATTCAAGGGCTGTATATATGCATACATCGGTAATAATGTTTCGATATAACTACATACTCTTCTTTTCCCTTTGGCTTGTGTCAGAACAGCATGTCTATGCCTAAAATGTTATGCTATCCAAGAATAATTTGTGAGTGGGAATTCCCACCCCTAGGCGGAAAAAAAAAATCATACTCATTTAACTTGTTATAACGAGAGGGATTGCTGAGATGTGCGTGGGTGAACTGTACAGTGACAGCGGAAAGATCACAAGTACAATTATGTTAAACATAATACTTCCTGTTATGAATGTCAGTTGAAGTTCCCACTCGATTTAAAATACTCATACAACTTGTTATAACGGGAGTGATTGCTGAGATGCGCGTGGGTGAACGGAACGGTTTGGTTATAGCGGAAGGATCACCGTAGTGGAAAGGTTAACACAATACTTCCTGTTATGAATGTCAGTGGAAATTCCCACTGGATGAAAAAAAAAAAAAACATACTCAAACAACTGCATAGCTGAATGAAACGTTATCATTCGCCTCTTATTGAAAGCGATTGTAGCCCTGTGCCTGTTTGAGCTGAGAGGAGCAATTTCATAAGTTTACACTTATAATGGCGGATTCTGCTATGCCTATGCAATGTGTGCGTGTCGTAAAGTCAGCTACTTGTGGGCGAGGTTTGGTCTTCACTTCAAATTTTAGGAGGGGACAATGTATCCTTGAAGAATTGCCATATGTATATACATTGAAGAACCAAAAAAGGGGGCGCTTCTGTGATTTTTGCCTCAAAGAATGGTACTGATTTTTAATTTTTGTTAAAATGTGATATTGACTTTAAGAAGTGATAGGGCTCTTGTGGCCCACTATAGGGGTCCTACATATTGAAACCAATGTGCTTTTCTTTTATATATTTTTTTCTTTCTTGGCCAATTAGGTTAAATCCACTGAGTGTAGAATATCATTCATTTCACTTTAATGACAATATGATATTAAGAATAAATAATATTTATTAAATGCTATGTCCATGATTTAATTAAACATCGTAATTATTATCATGATAATGATATAGATCTAATAAAGAAGTCTAATAATAATTAAATTAATCATCATTATGCTGACTTTTGAAATAAAAGTAAGCATTACTTTATCAATTTGCACACAACTCAAAAGAGGTCAACATGAATTGTTTAAAGTTTGTAACTTTTAGTAAAGTTTCTACTCTTGTTTTTTTCATTTAATGTATTTGTTTGGACCGAGTACAATACTGCATTATGTTACATTCTAATGATATACGTTTAGGTTTGAAGCTGTTTTGAATATTTCAAGAATGATAATAATAATAATGATAATAAAAACGGTGCCTATAAGGCACTTACCAACGAAGTCTCTAAGCGCTAGAATCAAGTCAACTCCAATATTCATCTTACTTTCAGTTCAACTCTAAAGAAGTGTTCCAGTTGCAATTATGTAAGCTACTGCAATAAATCATGTCAGGTAAAAACAAATCTTTTGTTTTGGTTCCCTCCAACACATAAACCCATTGCCTATATTCGAGATGAATGATTCCTGAATTAAGTCTATGGAAATATTATAATCTAAGCAGTCAGTGTCACAGTGAGTTGAAATAACTCTAAAAATACAAAAAAAATCATCGGAGATATTGTAGTGAAATATGTCCATCTCTGGGAAAATATTAAGAATTTTTTGTTAAGTTGTTCAGCATTAATTACGATAAAGTTTACGGAGTTTGGGGCTATGTTATATTTCGTATAGTTGGCCATTAGAAACAGAAGGATTGTTTGAAATTAGTGGTCATTGCAGGAACTAGTATGCAAAAATAATCAACAGAAATAATCAATCAATCCTGAAATGCCTAAACGTATATGAACAGTTAAATGAAGTGCTTTTTACACATAATTATGATTTAAAATGTATTAAAGATGTCGAGTATCTGAAATGAACCGGTAACATTGTTGAAGGTTGGTGAAAAAACTGCGTAATTTTCGTATGAAATATTACTTATTATATATATATTCCTTCTACTGTACTAACACTCTAACATGCAAAATATTCTCAAACCACAACAATATTTATGGTTTTGTTTGAAGGCGTCACTGTGCAACATCCTCTCTAACAGTTATTTTTTCCAACCATTTTTTAAATTTTCCCGACCGTTTTTTTCATTAAAATAAGACATAAAACAGGCTTTTTTTAAAAATCTCTCAACAATTCAATGTTTGGAATGGTACTATATAAAGCCAATTCATTACTTTGTGACGATTTACATTCACCTAAAATGTTATTAAATTATAATAATATAGATCAGTTTTTCGCAATTTTGATAATTGATAATGGTCTATTTACACTCAAACTTTCAGATTATCTTTAACTGTACATCTAACATTGAAGTCACTACCTTAGCACCAATTTCCCTCATCTGAACAATGTTACCAAGTCCCTTTAATGGCTGTTGGTAGACTAACTTGGATTTCCTTTAACTGTACATCTAACATTGAAGTCACTACCTTAGCACCAATTTCCCTCATCTGAACAATGTTACCAAGTCCCTTTAATGGCTGTTGGTAGACTTACTTGGATTTCTCGTTTGGTACGGCTTAAATTTTTATTTTGATGTTTGTACCCCGTGCAGCGAGGAGACTGGGCAAGATGTCACAAGCAAGACTGCAAAACATTGAAGAGAATACCTCAATACTTAGCTCAGCAGCCTCAGCTTCTGTCTAAAATCATCCGAAAGCAAAGAAAGTCTGTTCCATGCCCTCAAGATGATGAGGATTGTTTTCCAACCACCATAGACCAGTTGGAATCCCATCATAAGAACCTGACCGATACTAGAAGGAAGGAATTTGAGAACTTGTTGTTTTGGTTGAAGTATTGCGAAGAGGATGTCTTACCTGAGCCAAGCAGCTTGTTGAAGATGTTTGGGGCGACTATCTGCAATTCCTTCTCAATAATTGATAATGATGCAATTGGCATTGCAGCTGGGATATACTTGAGGTGATTTCTGTTACTATAATGATTAATAATTTGTTTACCTGACTCTAAGAAAGAATGTATATGCTTGTAAGTAAACAACCAGGGGACCGACAGCTTTAAGTCCTCTACAAGAGACTTGGTAATGATGATTAAAGGACGAGTCCACTCCAAAATTAACCTACTTTCAATTGGAGCAGAAAAATCAGACAAACCCATCAAAAAAAGTTTGAGCAAAATCGGATGACTAATAAGAAACTAAAAAGTTTATGAATTTTTAATGACATGAAAAAATTTGAAACTAACAAGACAAATTGGCAATTCACTCATGAGTCTGTGACGTCATTGCCTCACTATCCACTATTGTTTTTCTTATATTGATAATATAAATTTCCGATTTTCCCCCTAAAAATCTTATTTCCTCACACCAGCATCCAAGTTATATTGATAGTAGGCCTAATATGTTTTCGTGTGGATGCACTAATATAAACTATTTTTTTGTATTCTGTTTAATCGTGAAAAATATGAATTTTAATAAACTATTTATATGGAAATTAATAATTATGAATAAACAGTATTCCGAAAATACTCAAAATGTCATGGATGCAATATGATACAAATTATATAACCTGGGCAAGAGCATGGGGAAATCAGTTCTTGCAGAAACTTAGTGAGCGCATCTCCGATGTCATGTCTTGGTCTTCTTAGAATAAACTCAAGTTAAATCTATCTAAGACGGAGGTACTACACATCACATCGCAGTTTAGAAGTTATTGGAGTCTGCCGCTTTTTAGATGATGCTGGCGTTGAAATCGTATCTTCAAAAGTTGTTCGTAATCTCGGCGTCACTAGTGATAATGTACTAAACATGAAACAACATATCAGGAATACTTGTCGGACGGCTGCTTTTGGTATCTCCAGAATTAGTAAACTTCGAAAATATTTGAACAGACAGTCTACACAACGATTGATCCACGCTGATGTGACTTCTCATTTCGATTATTGTAATGGATTGAACTTTGGCATACCGAATTCCACCATTTCTCCACTGCAACGTATTCAGACAGCCCGTCTCATTACCCAAACCAGAAAATACGAACACATAACTCCCGTTCTTAGATCTGTTCATTGGCTATCTATTTTAACTCGCTTTCAGTTTAAGATTCTTTATTAGTATTCAAAATTAGACATGGTTATGCTCCATCATATTTAAACAACCTTCTCAAACCTATTGTTCCATCACGTTCATTACGGTCAACTACACATGCTAATTCCCGATACGCCCCTGGTCCCCGAACCAATACCAGTTACGGTGATCGTACTTTTGCTGTTGCAGCTCCTAAATTATGGAATAGTTTACCAATTAGTATCCGCCAATCCCTATCTGTTGAGTCTTTTAAGGAAAGTTCGAAGTATTTTTTGTTTAATAGCAATTTATAGGGCAGTTTTGCTTAAAGTAAGTCTCTAATTATCTGTCATACAAGCGTACATCATGCGCATGCGAACGTTCGCGCGATAGCGCGCGCCCATAACTTAAAAATGCTCCAAATCGTCTCAAATTCATTTTGAATACGTTTTAGCGTGCCATTTTAAGCATTTCGCAAACAAACCTAACAGTTTTTTTTAACAGTATCTCACTTATTTTTGCTCAATTTTCTCTCAAATAAGATGGAACAGCCCGGCCACCTATATTTGTTCCAAACAAGTACTACTTGTCTAGTTATTGATGTATGTTTATTTTACGATGGACCTTGTTTTGTTACGCGCTTAGAAACATTGTATTAAGCGCTTTATCAATGTAATTTCCAAGTGGGCTGTATATAATACAGACCCCCTAATGTTTTCGTTAGATTATTTTTCTTATTTCTAACCACTTTTTTATTGGCAAGATAACTTGAAAATGGCTCAATCAAATGCCTTGAAATTTGGCACACATATGTTTAGGCATATGGACAAAGCACAACAAGGTTTTCAACCTTGACCACGAGTGATGACGTCATCTAGGCGCGATTTTGTGAATTTTTCTGAAAATCAACTCACGATCTTCATAACGGAAAGTCCTTTCTCATTCATATTTATCATGATCAACGTCAATATCCGTCCGGTCAATTCCGGGTCAAAAAACACGCGTACGCCATTATTAGCATTTCCATTTTATTTTTAAAAATCATTCGTCACGGCCGAACGCAAAATAATTCCTCGTATATTTTTTTTTGACACGATATTTTGTTCTCATTTTGTTCCGAACAATTTGATACCATGTTTATCTCTGTATGACCTTTAACAAGGGAATGAGCGTCCATTCAAGTTAAATGTCCGTGCGCGCGAGCTCTTGTAATACATAACATATATGGGCAAAAACATGTCTATACAAAATCCATTATAGCTTTTTTGGATGCACTAGAACCCCAATTTGTTCGCATATTTGGATAGAATATGAGTCGGAGATGTGATTTCTTGTCTCTTTTGGCCATTAAGTAAATCGTGACATCAACATATTGACCTTGGAAATCGAAATACGAATTTGCATATTATGACGTGATATATTTAAGGAAAATTGTTGTGTCTCTGTAGATATTGATCTATTTTCTTCCAAATGTTGATATGTTGTAGCTAAGAAAATTTTCTACAAGCTTAGTCACCAACGTTTTTCATTTTGATGACGTCATCATAGTGAACATTTTGATTAAAGGTCACCTTCAGAAATTTCTTAATTTGCGTGTTATGCCTATGGAAGGTAAATTTCGTTCACATCATGAATCTACATGACATTTTTTTTTCTATTTAGCAGTATCTCGCTTATTTCTGCTCTATTTTGTCTCAAATTTTAGTTGGAACAGCCCACCTATACTTCTTCCAATTAATGGGATGAAAATATATAAAGGAATTGTAAAATAGTGAGGCAAAGACATCACAAACTGATAATCTACGCCGTCGCTCATGTAGTTGGAATATTTTTGTTTAACCCCGATTCATGAACTTATTTTAAAAATAATTAAAAAATAATAAATTTAGATATTAGAATACATTCTCAGATTTCATTGAAAAATAATTTGCCAATGTGTGTTTTGCGTGACTGCTAAAGCATGTGTATGCTACTATGCTTATCAACTAGGGGACCTACGCCCTTAAGTCATAAATGACAGTAATGAGGATTAATGCCCCACAAAAGGGCACTAATATAGCACATCGACACGGTTTTGATCCTGGGGCCTTACAGTTACGAGGCCATTGCTTTGTCAATGAACCATGACTATACGCAGCGGGGAATAGGGTAGAGGGCAGTTTTCATAAATAAAAAAAGAAAACAAAAAATATGCAATAAATTTTCAATAATTTATTGCATTTAACCCCGGTCCCTAACATAACAAAAATCCTCTGGACGGCCATTCATCATGGCTCAAGGCATGGGCACACAGATAATTGTTTATGTTGGGAACCGGGGTAAAATGCAATAAATTATTGAAAAATAACCCCCCCCCCCCCCTTGAAAAAATCCTGCGTACGCTACTGATTTCACCCCATGCCATTTTGTGCCCCCCCCCCCCCCGTAAGAAATTCCTGGGTCCGCCACTGAAATAGATTTACACAATCACTGCATATATCCATCAAGAACTGGCGGTGGTAAAAGACTTCCATTTTGGTTTCTATTTCTTCTCCAACTACTCTATCATTATCTGTAATGTCATCCAATTCTAAACAACCATAATATTCATCATTTTAATTGTATGTTGTACTTGTATGTTAAGCATGATTCCATTAGCATAACATACTACTACCTTTTCTCTTCCCAATCACATACAATAATTTGTTTGGGGGTGTAAATAAATGTGTCATTATTATGTCTCTGTTTTAACTTTTCCTGTTTTTCAGAGCATCTATGTTGAACCATTCCTGTGATCCTAACTGTGCATGGGTGAGTGATGGGAGAAAACTTCAAATCAGGACCATTAAAGATGTCAAAGAAGGAGAAGAGGTAAGACCACATATTTCATTCTCAAATACCTCATTTATTTTATTCCCTATGTTCTGGATATGCACATGAGAGAAAATACCCTAAATATTTTTTAAGAAATGTCATTGACTGTTGCTTTATATGGATTTTGTCAGAATCATTACCAACTCATTTCACCATAGGAATTTTCAGGATTAGCCTATAAGATTTGAATCAGCACACTCAAATGGTTATGTTTATATGTAGGAATCCAAAGATACAATGTATATCAGTTCTTGATTTTGCAGTGAAGGACGCCTCAACTTTTATGAAGAACTGATGTTTATTCTTTAGATTCTTTAGATATTTGTCACAATTGGAAGATATCACAATGGTCAACAATCATAAATTTGCTGGTAAGTCCGGTCATAGTAAAAAGAATCAAGCAAATCTATGACCTTGAAAACATGATTGGTCTTTACTTGTACATGTATTATAAAAAATAACATGTGCTTATAAGTTAAGATCCTTACAACCGGTTTTCGTTTGGTTTTAGTGTACAATCACCTATGTAGATGTCATGGACCCAGCTAAAGAGAGACAGGCTGATCTGAAAGAGATATATCGATTCACCTGCAAGTGTGTGAAATGCATCGAAGAAATCAATGTGAGTCTTTACTTTACAGTTTCATTATTTTATTTATTTATTTATTTATTCATGTCTTCTTTATAAAGGCAGGGTGGTCCCATTCAAGCCGCAAGGCCTGCTTTCCAAGGGAGCCCTGCTGTAAAAAACATATTACATTTCAAATATCTTACAATACACATAAAAATACACAAAATATACAATAAAAACATAATATAAACAAATTATAAAACATTACATATAAATATGAAATTAGATGAAAAAGGAAGAGGAGAGAGAGTAAACGAAAGAGAGAGAGAGAGAGAGAGAGGGTGGTAGGAATACTTAATGTAAGCGATCGCAAATTCTTTGTTTTACTCTTCTCAAATGCTGCAAAATATTCTGAAAGTAACATTCAAGTTGTATAGTTGTATAGTTTTCCTTGAAACTACATTTACTAGATATCTTTGAACTTGAATTGTATAATATTGATGGTCTCGGGATAAGGTCTGCGTTTCATGAATGATTGTGCACCATTATAACTTCCAATGTTCACAGTAGTGAACAATACATTGGGCAATAACAAGATCTACGCGCTCCTTTACTTTCTATTCATACTCAAATTTGAAATAATGATATAACTCTCAAGTACCCTATGCTCATGCATACATTAGCCAAGGCAGTTAATACCTGCATGGATCTATTCTTAGGAATGCACTACATAAAAAGTAATTTCCAAAGTCCATAAATAAATTATTTAACATAACTTGCAATACATGCATTTCATTGCAAAATAAAAACGTTCTTATTGTCAAGATAATCTGTTTTACACTATTATACTTAAAATAATGTTTTCTGTATTTTTCAGGCATTGGGGCCAGATGATGGTTTGGGTGAAGAGCTCCAACGTCTGAAGAAATCCTTGGAGCAAATAAAGGATGCAGAGAAGGCAGAGGATATCCTTTGTTGACGGTTCTAGGACAATTACCCCCTGGGCAATCACCCCCGGAAAATTAACCCCCTGAAAACTACCCCCAAGGACAATTACGCCCCGGAAAATTACCCCCGGAAAATCACCTTCCAAGGACAATTACCCCCCGAGAACAATTACCCCCCGAGGACAATTACCCCCCGAGGACAATTAACCCCAGGAAAATTCCTCCAGAGGACGATTACCCCCCCGGAGAATACCCACCCCCCATGGAAAACTACCCTCTAGGACAATTACCCCCGAGGACAACTACCCCCGTGGGCAATCAGGATTCAATAGCAAAAGACGATCTAACACATTGAGAGATGGCTACGAGCACATAAGATCCCATACCTGAACCCATATTCGTTCAAATACTATTACTATACAGGCGCGTATGCAGGATTTTTTTAGAGGGGGGGGGGGGTCAAACTTTGAAAATCAAGCCGAAAATTTCGCAACGACTCAGCCAGCCGCTGAATAAGCGGGAGGGGGGGAGGGGGGGGGGGTAAGAGGACATATTTTTTTAGTTTTTTGGGTCCCGAAATATTCGCAACGACTCAGCCAACCGCTGAAAAAGGCGGGGGGGTGGGGGAGTAAGAGGACATATTTTTTGGGGGGGTCTCAAAATTTGAAAATTTGGCCGATCGATATTTCGTTTCGTTTTTTTTTTTTTTGGGGGGGGGAGGGGTAAGGTCAGCTTTTTGGGGTCACCCATAGCCACAATTTTTTGGTTTAATTATCATTATTATTATTATAGGATTTTCCGGCCAAATTCGCGAGTTTGTCATTTAAATTAATTTTTCTTGCGTTCGAAATCGACGGTTTTAGTGCTGTCACATGCAGATACATCTTGGGTTTATATTCCTTTTTCTTGATTTCGAATCTATGAAGTGTTCGTTAGAATTTATGTATGTTTCATATAAATTAAAGAATAATGTGTTACTTTCGCTATTTGGTCATTCGATTTGGCGCAACACGATTTCTGACATCGTGAAGGTGTACTTTTAGTATTCGAATTCATCTGTAGCATTGAAATTAGCACTTTGTGCACCTAATTGAAGAACAATATACATTTGTCGTTTATTACACACTTTTTAAAGCTCATCAGTTCTTTTTCTTTCAAGATTTTTTTTTTCCATGTGCATTTTATCATATTTTCTTTTCTTGCATTTATACATTTTATATACTTTTAAATTTATCTGATGTTCATCATCCTTCATGTTTGATTGTTAAGAGGAAAAAAAAGACTTACATCTACGGACCCGATGGTCTCAATATTTTTGAAAATTTTCATGTAAGGAAGTTGTTTGTCTGGTGCCAGGTAAAAATGTCAGAGGAAAAAATGTCAGAGGTAAAAATGTCAGAGGTAAAAATGTCAGAGGTAAAAATGTCAGAGGTAAAAATGTCAGAGGTAAAAATGGGGGCGGGGCAGACAACAAAATCCGCATTCCCCCACTCCTACATGGTACATGCATGCCCCGCGGATAGTTTTTCAAAGTGGGTGTAGGGGGGGGGTGGCTACAGTATTTTCGATCAGGAAGAGCAAAGCGAGCGAAGCAAGTGGAGCGTAAATTGGCGTGGGGTCCGGGGGCGTAGCTCCCGGAAGCAGAAGGAAAAACCATGCCATTTCAGCAACATTTTGTCAATCTCTGGTATCGAATTAGGAATAAACAACATTTGAATTTTATTAGGGGGCAACAAGCCTCCCCCTTCCCTAATCATAACGCCAGTGCGAGGGAGCAGAGTGAATTAGAGGGAAGAAGGTGATGGAAGTGAAAGGTTTTTTAAGTTGTGTTGTATTAACAAATTACATTCCTTAGCAAAACAATAGTATAAAAACAAGCATTATACCTTTTTCATACTTCACTTTTCTACAATATTTACTCGTACACTATGAAGAATATTGTGCGAGGAGCATAGCTCCCGAGCGAGTAGATTTTTGCATTTTCTTTTGTCTAAACGCTGCACTCGTGGGCCCTCTTGAGCCTAAAAAATTGTAGCAGTCTTTAGTCAGTATTTGCTATACACTTATTTGTGTGCACTTTTTCAAATTATCAGGGGGGGGGCGATCCCCTCTAAAAAAAATTGAGGGGGCGTGTACCCCCGCTCCCGTCCCCGCGGGATCGCCGCCCATGGCCCATACATACAAATAAAAATACACGATCAGCTGATTATAAACCTTACAGAGGATGCATGAATTAAATCTTACATCCTAATTTAATTGTTGTGCCATTGTTGCTGTAACGCCTACTCGTCTGCGCGTAATGTATTGTTAAATTTCTAAGAAATGTAATTTCTGTTGTTTGCTCGGTGGCAAAACTACGGGGAAATAAGTGAGTTCGTAAATAGCTCTGGACCGCATGACCCCAAAATATCCACAGATCTTTGACACGATGGATACTTCCCACGTGTGCATTTTAGAATAATTACTGCCGAAGTGATGGAGGTGCTTCATGAATACCTTTTGTTTGCCTCTTGAGAAGATTACTTCCACCTGTGTATCTCATAAATGTACTGTTGGTGCATACAAGAATACTGATTACATAACTTTCATGAGCACGATCCGAGTATTCGTCTAAATGGTTTAACAATTTGGGTACGAATGACCTTGATCTGCCCATGCGCAAATCCTAATTACGAACTCGCTTATTGGAAAACCTCAACCCCCCCCCCCCCCACATCGAATTGCATAATTTGAAAAGACTGAAATGAACTTCATAAATAACTAAGAAAATGAAAGTTTATACAATTTTCGGTAAATAGCGATTCGGAGAGAAGCTCGCATTGTACGTCAAAATATTACAATTTCCTCGGGGGTGATTGTCATTGGGGGGTAGTTGTCCTCGGGGGTATTGTCTTAGGGAGGTAATTGTCCTCGGGGGTAGTTTTCCTCTGGGGGTAATTGTCCTCGGGGGTAGTTGTCCTCGGGGGGTAATTGTCCTCGGGGGTAGTTGTCCTCGGGGGGTAATTGTCCTCGGGGGGTAATTGTCCTCGGGGATAGTTGTCCTCGGGAGGTAATTTTCCAGGGGGTAATTTCCCGGGGGGTAATTGTCTTTGGGGGATATTTCTCCGGGGGGGGGTGAATTTTTCGGGGGGGGGGGAATTATCTTTGGGGGAAGTTTTCCGGGGGGGATTTTCCGGGGGGTGATTGCCCAGGGGGTAATTGTCCTGATACGTTTGTTGACATATAAAGTTTATTTTAATATACAATGATTATATATTACTTTATAACCTGTCAATAAGTTGAAATACTAGGAATGAAGTCAATGAATGTACTCTCCTTTAGTGTTTGTTTCATTTGTCGTTATCATAGAGTTATTTTTATTTGCACAATTCACATTCTACAAATACCTTGCGTTGTAATCTATTTTCTCTTTTGCTCTCCTTTTCCCCCTTTTCTGCTTGTCTCTGTCTGTCTGTCTATCTGGCTCTCTCTCTCTCTCTCTCTTACCCTTTCCTCTATGCTCCAAACTCACTGACCCCAAGTTAGTCCTCTCAGTTTCTCTATATACATTCGTCCAAGCTTTTTGTCCCCATCTTGATCAGTTTTCATTGTATGGGTTTATTCTTTTTTAATGGTGATATTTACATTGGGCCAAAGTGTTGCAGCTGTGTGCACCCTACCTGAAGCCGATGGACTCCTCTAGCAATATTCCAGCCAATCATCATCTCCTGTACAAGGTCATAAACGCGGCATTTCAAGCATGCGTCGACTTACAAGAATGGCAGAAAGCTTTTGAGATTGGACAGCTGACCATAGAGCCTATCAGGTAAGTCTAGGTTCATTATTCCCATTATACACATTACACAGAATAGGAGGCGCGATAGCTCAGTCGGTAGAGCAGTGGTCTAGTAATCCGGTGACCTGCGTTCGAAACCAAGGCGATGTGCCCTTTTGTAAGGCATTGATCCTCACTAGCAGGTCCCTCGGAGAGGACCTAAAGCCGTCGGCCGTATGGTTGCCTACTTACGAGCATTTATGCTTTTTTAGCAGTCAGGTAAAATAACCATCACATTTATAGAACAATTAGTGATAGTTATATGATATTCAGATACATGCTTTATCTTTTGTTTTGTTAAGATAATGAATACAAATACTGATCTTCCCCCTAATATGGCTTGTTAACACATGGCGCTTGGCCTTTGGGAGGTATAACCCCGGCCGCGTCATACCAAAACACGTTAAAAGACGGGAGTTGTTGCTACCTTATTTGGCGTTCAACAATAAGGGATAGAGCAACGTCGATCTGGCCTGCTCAGTGGCTGCCGGGTTCACGATCAATTGGGCAAAAGAATTTCCATTTTCGGTTTAATAAAATTTGGAGTGGACTTTAAAGCTTATCTGCCGTAGTTTACAGGACGGATTAGACCGCTCTGCAAGGTCACTGGACAGGTGGTTATCTCATCAACTCAGCTCTCAGTTAACATAAGAAAAAGAGGATCATGGGGGACCAATGGTCACCGATTAGGCGTTGTTTGTTATATAGCGGGCGCAAGTAGCTACCAGTAGTGCAGTGGGCCTTTAAAAAATTATTAGTATTAGGTGATACGTACGAAGTCTACGTATCACCTATTGATTTGGTCAAGATTTTTATTTATCATTATTCTTTCTCGAATTTGTTCGCAGGATATCTCAAAACTGAATAAAGCCATTATCATGAAACTTGCCATGACGATAGATTTTAATCTAACTTAGAACTGCGTGACTTTTCAGAGAGTCAAAATAATTGTGACGTCATCTTTTTGTTAAAATCAACTTATGATCACATTTTCATAACGGAAAGTTATTTCTCATTCAAAATTATCATGTTTAAGATCAATATCCGTCCGGTCCATTTCAGGTCAATAAACGTGCGCAAATGCGCGCGTCCGCGTTTGTCCGCTCGTTTACGCGCGCGCAAAAATTTATAATTCTCCAAATCATCCCAACTTTTGTTTACATACATTTTAGGCCATATAGAGCATTTGACAACAAAATCACGCACACGCGCATGCGCGCGCGTTTTTTGCGCGTACTAGCATTTTGCAACATAGAATAGCCGAATTTTCCCTGTCATCGTATTTGGCGCATTTTTCCAAGCATTTTAATAACGTGTTCACCTTTTAATAACGCAATGAGCGTCCGTCAAAGTTGACAGCACGCGCGGACCTGCGTTATCTTTATCCACAATACATGGGCAAAATTCATTGTAACTCTTCAGAATTTTGATTTGATTTGATTTATTTATTTAATCACTCAAATATCCACAAATTAAATGACATATATAAACCATACATTAATACAATATATAATAGAACAAATGAATTATACAAGTAACAAAATACTGACAAGTGTATGTTCGTATCAAATAAGTTTACAAAGTACAGTTATGCTTGAGAATTAGACAACATATTTTAAATTGCTTGATTTAACTGAAAGGGGAAAAAAGGGAATCTCAGAAAAGCTAGGCTTGTTGAGCGAGATTCCCAGTATAAATTAAATAATGGACCATCAACAACGTGCATCAAATTCTGCACATGTCCGCTCCCAGAGAGACCAGAGTCGCGCGAACCCACCGCCCGTGCCAGTTCCCCGGGTCTCCCCCACCAAGGCCCATTCAGCGTACAACAGTCTTCCGTTGCCAGGTCGAGCAAGCTCAAGGTTTGTCCGACCTAGCAACGAGCAACATAAATATTGCGCACCGAACAGGCCCCGACAAAAGAAACACAAAGATCCGGCATAGGCAGCCGAATCCGCGCGTCCGGAGACTCTCCGGGAACAAACACGCGAAAACCGGACAACACGCCGAAGATGGTCCAATAATATTTTGTACAAGCTTATAATGAACGATAGAAAAATAAAATAGATGACAAGAGAAGAAAAGAAAAGAAAAAAAAGCATGTGATGAAACACAAAAAAGGATGAGAAAGATTAGAGAAAAGAGTAGTGCCACGTAATAGGTAGTCTATTTGTATTTCTTTTAGAGAGGAAAGAAAGAAATTCACTGGGAGGAGTCGGAATGAATAGGAACTGAATATTTTGTTTTATATTTGGATAGATTATGAGTTGGTAATATGATTTCCTGTCTCATTTGACCCTCAACTAACTCATGACGTCATCATAATGGCCTCCAAACTCAAAATTTCAATTTGCATATTATTACGTTAGCATATCTTTGGAAAATTGATTATATCTCTGTAAATATCTCTGTAAATATTTATCGTTTTTTGATATGTTCTAGCAGCGACTATTTTCTACAAATATACTCTTTACAATTATTCATTTTGAAATTGGCATCATGGCGTATTTATGCGATTAAAGAAGGCATGTCAATTTTTCACATTTTGCGTGTATTCTCTAAGGAACATGACTTTTTCTCAAAACTGGATTCTACATTCCTGTTTTTCGCGAGCAAAATATCTGTTGATTTAGCACCGTTTTCGCTGAGCTTAGAGTTTGTTGTAGCTGAGACAATAAGCTATCAAAAGTGTGCCTTTTATTTTTCGATCAGATGCCGGGATTATGCTCATATTTCACTTGCAAAGTAGGATTTGAGAATTCAATTTCCCGTTTACGTGCAATCGCTATGGGAAATGTTTTGGTATATCGGTATTAAACGCACTAGACTTCCAACCTCGAGATCCCTGGTTCGAGTCCGGGTGTCTTCAACTATGTTTTTCCTCACTTTTTTTTTCTTTTTGACCTTTCACTGTACTATCTCATTTAATTATTAAAATGCGTAGAATCACAAATAATGTAATAAACAACCCTATTTACTTTATTATTACCCTGTTTACCCTTAGTCCATCATACTTTTTGCGTGTGATCCCTTAAGGAGATGATTTTTTCTCAAATCAGGATTCTACATTCCCGTCTTTTGTGAGCGATATCGCCGTTTTTTATGCTTGGATTTTGTCGATTTTAGAGTATGTTGTAGCTGAGAAAAGTTTCCACAAGACTTATGAAGATTATTTAACATTATCATGACGTTATCATAGTAAAAAATATCAATCATAGGTGACATGTCAGTTATTTTTTTTTTTTTTTAATGATATTTTATTTTCTCCATTGCTTTTCACAAACAAGAACAAAATTTATAATAACAAGCTATAACAAAATCAATACATAAAATAATCTGCATGTTAATATTATTCCGTAGAATATGATTTTACATTCACAGCTAAATAATACAAAAGAACTTTTACTATTTACATCGATACTTACATCAGTGTTCAAGACACTCCTATAATGTTTTAAACAAAAGATGGCGCTAGACCACATTTGACAAGTTTTTTTCCTTTTCTTCCTCTCTCCAATGATACTTCATTTTCTCCACTGCTTTTTCACAAACAATAACAAAATCAATACATAAAATAATCTGCATGTTAATATTATTATATAGAATATGATTTTACATTCACATCTAAATAATACAAATGAACTTTTGCTATTTACATCAAATAAAGGATGAAACATGCATGCATGAAAAAGGCATGAACATAAAAAGATATTTAAGAGAAGAAAAAAATGAAAAAAGGAAAAATACTTACATACACACACATACACACACGTGCACAGACACCCACTTAAAACATGCCTACATTTTGTGGGAATCTCGACCATTATATCAGCCATGTCCATTTCATTGCTTCTATTCGCTTTCCTTATTTTATCTATTCTGCACGAAGCTATTCTAAATTGTCCCACTTTCTAAAATGATATGTGAGTGTACCTCGGTCACCAGCTAATTTCTTCTCCTCCTTTCTATTTTCTAATAATCTTTTCTTAATCTCCAAATAAGTTGGTGGTTTTTGTCTATTTTTACTATCTATAAATATCATATATTTTATCAAAATTATGATATGATTTAATAACTGTTCCTTCCCTATGTTAAACTCAACTACCCCTACATGGATACCTTTCCAATTTATATTTGTAATCTCTACTAAATTAAATAAATTCCCACACTCTTCCCAAATTGGTTTTACTTTCTCACAAAGACAAAATAAATGCTCATAAGTTTCTTCATATTTACCACAAAAAGAACATAAATTACTATTAACCATTTTAAATGTATATAAATGTAATTTAGTATATATAATATTATAAAGCATTTTAAATTGAAATTCTCTAAGCTTACTATTCAATGTGCACTTTCTAAGTCTTAACAATATTAGTTGTATATCTTTTCCATGAATATTATAAGTCTGTTCTAAATGTCGTTCTGCATATGATTTTTCTACTCTCTTATTTAATAAAAAAGCGTATATAATTTTTGAGGTTATTTGATCTAACATATATACCTTTTCAAACATAATAATATCCATATATAATTCCCTATCTATATTTGAGTGAGTATTTTTATTTAAAAATTGTTTCCATGAAGACGGGATGCCAAGAAAAATATGTTGTATTTTACTAATTTCTAAACTATTTAAACCTTTTCTTTGAAATTCCTCATTAGATTTTATATTACCTTCCTTATCAACAATATGATGCAACTTATACACATTTTTGTTAAATAATCCCTCATCAAAAGGAACATGACCATCGATAAAAACAAATCTATTACTATAGATAATCTCATTCCTCCTAGAAACACTTTCCTTTAACAAAAATATTCTCGTAGCCATCCAAACATCCAACATGTCTCTATAAAATGCTGGTAATACTAATTCAGATATACCTACGGTTGCATTATTATAAAATATCAAAATTCCTCCAGCATCTTTAGTTAAATAATTAAAATATTGTTTCCATCCCATGTTTGCATCCCCCGTTAAAAGTCTCTTTACCCACATAATCCTCTGCACTAAAATAAATAAATGAAAGTCCGTTAATCTTAGTCCACCTCTACAATAATCCAAGAACATTACATTTTGCTTTATCTTATCATTTCCTTTCCACAAAAAGTCAAAAACCAGTTTATCCAAATCTGTAAATACCCAATTTGGTACTGGTGTCAGCGCCGATACATAAATCAATTTTGACAAAATAAACGTTTTTATCAATTGAATTTTCCCCATTAAAGTTAAATCTCTTTGTTTCCACCAAGACAACAACTTTTTTAGTTTACTCAAAATTTCCTTATAATTTGTCCTTTCCTGAATTTCAACATCTAAAGAAAAATATATACCCAAAATCTTGACCATTTGTACTACTTTACCAAATGGAAGAGCAATATTTTCATTTTGAGAAGGGCCTAACAATAATATAAAAGTTTTTTCTTTATTAATTTTTAATCCAGAATTTCTAGCAAAATTTTCAAACAGTTTCCCCACCTTTTTAAATGAATTTGAGTCCCGAATAAAGAGAGTAATATCATCTGCATAAAAAATTTGTTTTACATGTACGTTATTAAAAGTAAATCCTTGAATTTCAGGGTCTTTATATATTGAACGAGCTAAAATTTCAATACAAAGTATAAACAAATATGCGGACAGGGGGTCCCCCTGTCTAACACCTCTCTTAATATCAAAGTACCCAGTAGATGAGCCCCCATTAAAGACACAACTTTGAGCATTATTATATATTAATAGTCTCCACCCATCTACAAAATGATGGTCCAAAACCAAATGTAAACAAAACCTTCTGCAAAAAAGTATGTGAAACTGAATCGAAAGCCTTTTCAAAATCAATTATCATCATATATCCAGGTATTTCATTGACTGATGTATGATGAATTATATCATCTATCATTCTAATTGCTTCACCTATGTTTCGATCCTTTAGATAACCCACCTGGTCGACAGAAATTAAATCATTTAAAACTGTTTTAATCCTTATAGAAAGCACTTTAGTCAAAATTTTGTAGTCTACAATAGTTATCATATATAACAATCCTCAATCGAATACCTGAAGGGGGCGCTATACCACTTTTAATCATGGCCTTCTTCATCATCATCAATATCGTCATTATCGTATTCATGAACATTATCATTATATCATCATCGGCAGTTTCGGCACACTGTCATGATCGTAATTCAAGAACCTAGCTATTTATGCTAAAAATATTGAAGGCATCTCTCTCTCTCTTTTCTCTCTTGCTCTGTCTCCCGTCACCTAGTCTTGTTCTGCCCCTCTCCTTCTCTTGGTCTTTCTCATCTGCGTCTCTCTTGTTCTCTCCCTCTCTCTCTCTTACACTTTCACCCTCTCCCTTTCACTGTTTTCCTTTCCCTCTTCATCTATTGATCTGTCTCCTTCTGTCTCTGCCTCTATTCCCTTTCTCTCTGCATCATCTCAGCTTGTCTCATTTATATGTATAACAATTTAATCCAAGGAAATTCGAGGCAATTTCTATCGTTTGGCCATTCACTGCCATGCATACCAACAATCGTTTCTAGATTTAACATCATAGATGTTGGGTTATGGATGGTTAAAATATTAATATCTTACTCATATTTAATATTAAATCAGGACTAAGTAAATCACTATTTACATTTAGTAATATTTATTAAAAAAGTGTTTTGAGCTTCTTTAGTATAGGTAAACAGTTTAATCCTCTATCGAAAACCTGAAGGGCTGTGCCACTTTCAATCATGGTCATCATTCTAATATCGTCATCATCGTATTCATGAACATAATGGGATTTTTTTAATTATCGGCAACACTTTCATAATCAGTATTCACAAGAGCTTATTTATGCTAGCAATATGGAAGGCATTGTTCTCAATTACATCTCTCTCTCTCTCTCTCTCTTGCTCTGTTTCCCTTCTCCTCTCATGTTCTGTCCTCCTTTTTTGGTCTGTCTCTGCATCTCTCTCTCTCTCTACTCTTTCATTTTCAGTTTTATTTTAATATTTCACATGGTTTATTATAATTATGAGTCCATATCTGTTTTTTTTTAATATATTTCAATCAATTTCGATGCAGTCCTTATTTTGTGTAATGTCATATTCTTCTTTGCCGTTACTTGTAATTCAAAGTTTTTAATATGTTCCTTTAATAGTATTTCTCACTTTTCCTTCCTTATCCTTTCTTCTTTCTCTTTTGCTTAGAAACATTATATTAAGCGCATTGTAAATGTTATGTATTATTATTAAGATATGGACAAATGCCATGCATAAATTTATAATTGCATGTGCAAGGGGGTTGTTGTTCTTGAGGGGTAATTGTCCAGGGGCTAATTGTCCTAGAACCTACTGTACATTTAGCAAAACCGTAGTTTTATGCCTGAATTTGACTGTTATTTTATTTAGATATCACTATGGACCATACAATCCCTATCTAGGGATTCGCCTCCTGAGAATGACTGAACTACTATTTTTGCTGGGGAGACTTGAAGAAGCAAGAATATATTTCACAGAGGTAACTAACTATTCTTTTCATAAATTGGTGGGAATTTATTTCGATTAAGACTACAAAAGTGTTTTTTTGTTTTTTTCTTACTTAACTTTTATTTGTTTATTTTTCATTCTGCTCTTTTGACAACATTTGACATTGTATCTGAGTAGAACTGTAGAATTGTGCATTTATTAAAGTTTACTATTAATAAGTACGGGCATTATTCCATCTTCAAAGATGGTGGGTTGGGGTGACTTTTTCTGCTTCTGATTTAGGAGGAGGTTAATTTGGTGCCAAATGTGTCTGTTATTTTTTTCTTTTTTTCTTATTAATTCTTTTGTTTTTCAGACAAAGAATGTTTTGGAGGTAATGCATGGCCCAAAGCATTCACTGATGTTAAAAGTGCACAAACTGTTCTTGTTCTTGTTCCTACTAAAGACATAAGGACAGAGCAACAGAGATAAAGATCGAAAGGAAACAACAAGAGACATAAGTTTGAGAAGCTGACATACAATCGATTCGAAATGTAGTCATCGTAGTTTGTAAATCTAGAAATTTGAACACAAGGGCGGCCTGTTTCAAAACACTTTTTGTTCATTAACATGTTCCGATCATTGTGATAAGCTACTGCAATCCTTGCATTTGATTGGCTGTGAGCAAACTTGTCATAGATATGTGGCAGTTGTTATTGATAACAAGTTTGCTGAAACAGGGCCCACTTCTATTAAAGGAGGTGTTATATGGAACTCATTACCTAGTACTTTGCAGAATTCAGTGTCTATTTCTTCATTTAAACACCTTTTTAAACAATTGCATTTTCATTAATGTAATAAATAACCAGTGACGCCATTTTGATTCTAATGGTGAAATAATTCATTACCTTTCCGGTGAAGTTTATCTTTTTTTTTAATACTATTTTTCAAATCGTTGGATAAACTCATTTTGTAAATCTATAAATTTATATCCATGTCTCTATTCGCTTGTTATTTTATATAATGTTATTCAATATCCCTGTAATATGTTGTCATCCTGTATAAATATTTTCAAATAAATATGTTTGAGAAATGGTATAATAATTATTTTGTACAGAAGTCGAAGAGAAAATACAATTACATGTAGTGTCATGTACATGCTTCCTCTAACTGAAGAGATAATTGGTCCAAAGTCTATTTGATATCCCTGTAATATATTGCTTTATATACCTCACTTAAGAAATCCAGCCATCTGATTGGTCGAAATTGCATTCATAAACTTTAACTAATCCTGTTAAATTCCCGGTAAAATTCCAAACCCATGTAATAGTTTTTAAAAATAGTTATAAAATCCCAGTAACCATGGTTACCGTGAAAATAGTTCTTAAAAAAGTTCTAAAATCCCAGTAACCATGGTTACCTATAGGTTTACATGTTAAAAAATGGTTTGAGCGATCGAGGATACCATACGTGTGCGAAGAATTGATCGGTATTTTCATACAAGACAAGACAATTCCAAACAAGACAAAAATGGCTAAAGAAACTATCCCAAGATTTCAACTTATCAAATGCAAGACTCGCTAAAAGCAAGAACAACAAAAAGGGTACGTGAAATTATCCATAAACATGTTCGTTTAGTTGCTGAAAATGGAGTACCAGCATAGACTTAGACGAAAATAGATCTAGCTGGGTGTGATCGCGCACCCGATGTTGTGTG
This sequence comes from Strongylocentrotus droebachiensis, assembly GCA_035222895.1. Lineage (NCBI taxonomy): Eukaryota > Metazoa > Echinodermata > Echinoidea > Camarodonta > Strongylocentrotidae > Strongylocentrotus > Strongylocentrotus droebachiensis. Next base: position 141,614 of record JAVYIG010001546.1, on the reverse strand, counting down.
CTGAAATTCTTCCCATAGAGATTGCACGCAATGCAGTCTCAATGCAGTCTACGTGTATTGCGCGATCATGCAAAAAAAGTCAAGTTCTTTTTTTCAATTCGAGATTCAAACCTTTATCTGTTGTGATCCTGAAGGTGATACTCAATAAGTGAGGTGTCATATGCAAGCCCAGGGTTTTCTCCATATTTCCCACAGGGCCGGCCCACCCCCAAAATTGTAAAAATATCTTGCTTAGTCTTACTCTTAAACTAGAATCTAGATCTAGTCTACTCTCAAAGATACACTCATAAAAAACAACCGTGCAGATAAACTAGGGAAAGGCCAAGGTGGTGTCATTAGTTGACTCTTTTGTTTTCGGCATATAGTAGTATTAATGACTGCTTTAATATTCGAGAAATAGTATAGTATTAATGACTGCTTTGAGAGAAATAGTTGTTTTTATTCGCTCAAGGGAAGGTTAGAATTGTGCTATTGCCCCGAGGCGTGCCGAGGGCAATAGCCCAATTGCAGTCTTTTCTTATATATACATTAAAATGGATTGAAAACGGCTTCGCGTGGTGGAAGCTTCGCGGCTGCTCCATTAAACAGGCCCTTCTTTTACTTTTGCAATGCATATTGGCACAAATTTAGATCAAGATCTATCGGCAGATGTTGTTTTTTTGTTTTTGGAAGTTTATTTTCGTCTTAATGTCAACAATGCAAGATAAAATTGTCGGTAAGATCGATCGAGATTCAATTGTATTGAGAATACCGACCAATTCTTCGCACACGTACGGTATCCTCGATCGCTCAGACCATTTTTTAACATGTAAACCTATGGGGTAACCATGGAGACTGACCTATTTTCCCAATAACCATGGTTATTGGGATTTTGAACTGTTTTTTAACCATGGTTACCGGGAATTTTCGGGAACAGTTAAAGTTTATGAATGCAATTTCGACCAATCAGATTGCTGGATTACTTAAGTGAGGTATATAATTGTTTTTATACGCTCGTTTTATATCTCGGGAAGGTTACAACTGGACTATTGCCCTCGGCACGCCTCGGGCAATAGCACAATTCTAACCTTCCCTTGAGCGTATAAAAACAACTATTTCTCTCAAAGCAGTCATTAATACTATAATATTTGCCTCATTTCATTGATATTTTGTATTTAACGATGTATATACAGGACCAATGGGAAAACAGCTTTGACCAACATTGTCATCATGTATTGATATATTTTTTTTTAATAAGGTTGAGTAATGGTATCATATTTTGTCGAGAAGTCGAAGAGAAAAAACATTTACATGTAATGTCATGTACATGCCTGCTCTAACTGGAGAGATAATTGGTCCAAAGTCTATTTAATATCTATGTAATGAATTGTTATGTTTCCCTCATTTCATTGATATTTTGTATGTAACCATGTATATACAGGACCAATGGGAAAAACAGCTTTGGCCAACATTGTCGTCAAGTATTATTATTTATTTTTTTTAATAAGTTTGAGAAATGGTATCATATTTTGTCGAGAAGTCGAAGAGAAAAAACATTTACATGTAGTGTCATGTACATGCTTTCCTCTATAAACTGAAGAGATAATTGGTCCAAAGTTTCTTTAATATCCCTGTAATAAATTGTTATGTTTGCCTCATTTCATTGATATTTTGTATGTAACCATGTATATACAGGACCAATGTCTCGGGAAGGTTACAACTGGACTATTGCCCTCGGCACGCCTCGGGCAATAGCACAATTCTAACCTTCCCTTGAGCGTATAAAAACAACTATTTCTCTCAAAGCAGTCATTAATACTATAATGTTTGCCTCATTTCATTGATATTTTGTATTTAACGATGTATATACAGGACCAATGGGAAAACAGCTTTGACCGACATTGTCATCATGTATTAATATATTTTTTTTTAATAAGGTTGAGAAATGGTATAATATTTTGTCGAGAAGTCGAAGAGAATTTTTTTGTACATGTTGTGTCATGTACATGCCTGCTCTAACTGAAGAGATAATTGGTCCAAAGTCTATTTAATATCCATGTAATAAATTGTTATGTTTGCCTCATTTCATTGATATTTTGTAAGTAACCATGTATATACAGGACCAATGGGAAAACAGCTTTGGCCAACATTGTCATCATGTATTAATATATATATTTTTTTTAATAAGGTTGAGAAATGGTATAATATTTTGTCGAGAAGTCGAAGAGAAAATACAATTACATGTAGTGTCATGTACATGCTTCCTCTAACTGAAGAGATAATTTGTCCAAAGTATATTTAATATCCATGTAATATATTGTTTTGTTTGCCTTATTTCATTGATATTTTGTATGTGACCATGTATATACAGGTCCAATGTGAAAAACAGCTTTGGCCAACATTGTCATCATGTATAAATATTTATAAATAAATATATTTGAGAAATGGTATAATATTTTGTCAATAAGCCGAAGAGATAATTGGTCCAAAGTATATTTAATATCCATGTAATATATTGTTTTGTTTGCCTCATTTCATTGATATTTTGTATGTAACCATGTATATACAGGACCAATTGAAAAACAGCTTTGGCCAACATTGTCATCATGTATAAATATTTTTAAATAAATATGTTTGAGAAATGGTATAATATTTTGTCGAGAAGTCGAAGAGAAAATACATTTACATGTAGTGGCATGTACATGCTTTCCTCTAACTGAAGAGATGATTGGTCCAAAGTCTGACTTTAAAATACATCGTACATGTATTTGTATCCTTTTTGCAGGTATATTTTAAAATTAATTGTAATGCGACTCGAGCTAGAAACGTATACAAAATGGAAACAAAATTAGACAGCACTTAGTTATAAAACACAATAATCAAGATTCCACTTAGTGTCTTTTATGTGAAGAACATTTTACTTGTACACAGACATGCTGTATTCGCATGCCTTAATAAAGAAACAGCCAACTTGAACTGTCGTGTTGGTTTTTAATTTGTTTTTGTTTTTAGAGAGAGATGGGAGGGGGGGTGGGGGGAAGAGAATTGAATCAGGAATTGAGAGCAAGAGATATTTAGATGCAAGTTTGGTATCAGAGAAATATACAATGTTAGTCATACTTGTTAGAAAGGAAGTAGAGATGAAGAATTATAGGAAGTGGAGACTGGAGAAGGAAGAGTAGAAGGATCCAAGTATGAGAGAAGATGAATAGGACAATTTTACCACATATACATACATGTACAGTGAAAGGGAAAATGAACAAGAGTGAAGATGAAAGTTGATGGACACACTAACAAATCAAACTGACTGCAGATGTAGTTCCTTACAATATATTCAATCGTGCCAATTTAACCCACTAATCTTGCATCAAGGGTTGTCAAGTTTTCATCCCATTTTTCTTTTCATGAACTTAAATGTTCTGATCATTGAAATTTTCTTTTACATATATATTCCATCGTGCCAATTTAATCCACTAATCCTTTTTGAACATTTACCTCATGCTCTTTTATTGTCACTTTTAATAGTCCTTTCTCACTTTCATTTTCTTTATTTGGTTTATCCTCCCCTGCTATTCTTTCTCAATGATTTTGACCTTATCTCATTCACTTTTAATTGTTTACTATTTTTCGCCGTCATTGTCTCAACTTTTCTAACTTTTCCAATACTATTGTTCACTCTTCATATTGTTTTTCTGATTTTGATCACTCTTCTTTCATTTCATTTTTATTTCCTTCAGTTCTGAATACATAATAAAATTAGTATACCTTTGGATATAAATGTACATGGGGAAATATAAACTTATTTCAAACAGAATCGCCAGGGCTCTAAGATAGCCGGAGCTTGATGCCATGTGAGGGTGTACCCAGACAGTATAAGCAAAAGACACTCTTTGTGCTAATTTCTAATCTCATCCTTTTCCCCCAGTTTCGCGGGAGTCGGATGTACACTGCAAATGCTTCCTGGAAACTGCCTACATCGACACCCTGGGATGTCTATATCTGGAATTTATTCATGAATTTAGGAATGTCACCCTTCCTTCTCATGGCAGATTGAATTTTGTGTTCTTTTGGACCAATTCTGTCAACTGAAATCTAAGCTAGATTTTGCCACTCATTTCATTAAGAGTGCCATCAAAATCTGTAGTCCCACAGCAAGACTCTCATGTCTACAGCTTTCACATGGGATACAGTCATACATGTACGTCATGTACAGGGAACCACCTAGCTTCTAGTTCTACATTGTACAACTGGCAACCATGGTCAATAATGTAATGTATTATTATTATTACATTCCTTTCTCCACTATGAGTTGATTGAATTAATATGCCCAAGAAACCTAAATTTCCATGTGGTTCATGTGGGAAAAATGTGTCTTGGAAGTCAAAGGGCATTCAGTGTGAAGGTGAATGTGAACAGTGGTTCCATGCAGAGTGTATTAACTTTAACTCTACAGACTACAGTGCACTAGGCACCAGCTCAATTGTGTGGATCTGCAACATCTGTGGAGTACACAATATTAGCAGGTCAAATCTACTCCTTCCCAGTGCCTTCAGTAGCAACCTCAGCAGCCAAAATCTGTTCAGCCACTCTAGCAATATTCCAGCCAATCATCAGCTCATGTACCAGGTCAGAAATGCGGCATTTCTAGCATGCATCGACTCACAAGCATGGCAGAAAGCTGTTGAGACTGGACAGCTGAACATAGAGCCTAACAGGTAAGACTAGGTTTATTATACTCATTATACACATTAATCAGAATAAGAGGCTCGATAGCTCAGTCGGTAGAGCAGTAGTCTCGTAATCCGGTGACCCGCGTTCGAAACCATTAATTCTCACTATTAGGTCCCCTCGGAGAGGACCCAAAGCCGTCGGCCGTCTGGTTGCCTACTTACAAGTATTTATGCTTTCTTAGCAGTCAGGTAAAATAACCATCACATTTATAGAACAATTCGTCCCTATTTTCACGAAGTGACGGTAGTGAATGACAATCGCATACAATTTGCGTGCATATTTTCCTCACTACCGTCACTTCGTGAAAACAGGAACGAATTAGTGATATTCAGATTCAGATACATGAATTATCTTTTGTTTTGGTTAAGACCTTAAAGGTACTATGTCCCATTTGCAGGCCAAAAAAATAAAAAAATAAAATTCCAACTGCATTTGAAAGATAATACTAATTTAGAACTTCCCTAAAAAAGGTGGGGCTTGAAAATGTCTTCAAGTGGGAAAATAACGACTATTAGTTGTCAAATAGACTTTAGGGCTATAGAGCCCAAAAGTAATAGTCTTGATTTTCAGACAATTGTACCGAATGGTCATACGTTTTATGCTGCACAAAGATTCAATCAGTTTAATCTTGGCCATCACAAGAAGTGGGTTATTGATGTAGACAAATGCTCAAGTAACCTTTACAACTCTTTTCATGTATGTTATTACCAAAGAAGAAAAAAGCCAGTCAGTCACTCAATAGTGTCTGACAGTGAAGTCTAGCAAGTAAATGGTTTTCCTTGCATAATTTGAATATAATGACACTGCTAACGTTTAAATTTAACAGATAGGACATACATGACATATTCATAATTCCTGCAAAGTTCTACAGCATTCGAGGTTGGCTGCAAAAGGGACATAGTACCTTTAAATGGTATATTGATTAAGCCTTTATAAATACTGATCAGACTGACGAAGTGTGATATTATCAGCAGATCTTCCCCCTAATATGGCTTGTTAACACATGGTGCTTGGTGTTTTGGGGTAATCTTGCAAGAATAATAAGGATTAAGATATGGGTGGATGCCATGCATAAATTTATAATTGCATGTGCAAGGGGGTTGTTGTTCTTGAGGGGTAATTGTCCAGGGGCTAATTGTCCCCACTGTACATTTAGCAAAACCGTAGTTTTATGCCTGAATTTGACTGTTATTTGATTTAGATATCACTATAGAGGACCATACAGTGCCTGTCTAGGGATTTACCTCCTGAGAATGACTAATCTACTACTTGAGCTGGGGAGACTTAAAGAAGCTCGGAAATATCTCACAGAGGTAACTAACTATTTTTTTTTATGAATTGATGGTACGTTATTTCAATGAAGACTACAATAGTGGGTGTTTAAAAAAAAATTACCGAACTTTTATCCATTTATTTTTCATTCTGCTCTTTTGACAACAATTGACATTCTGAGTAGAGCTGTAGAATTGTGCATTTATTAAAGTTTACTGTTAATAAGTGCGGGCATTATTCCATCTTCAAGGATGGTGGGTTGGGGTGACTTTTTCTGCTTCTGATTTAGGAGGAGGTTAATTTTGTGCCAAATATGTCTGTTATTTAGTTTATTTGTTGTTATTAATTCTTTTGTTTTTAAGACAAAGAATGTTTTGGAGGTAACGCATGGCCCAAAGCATTCACTGATGTTAGAAGTGCAAGAACTGTTCTTGTTACTGGAAATACTAAAGACATAATGACAGAGCAACAGAGATAAAGATCGAACGGAAACAACATGAGACATAAGGTTGAGAAGCTGGCATACAATCGATTCGAAATGTAGTCATCGTAGTTTGTAAATCTAGAAATTTGAACACAGGGGCGGCCTGTTTCATAACATTTTTTGTTCATTAACTTGTTACGATCATCCACTGAAATCCATGCATTTGATTGACTGTGAGCAGATTTATCATAGATATGTGGCAGTTGTTATTGATAACAAGTTTGATAAAACAGGGCCCACCTCTATTAAAGGAGGTGTTATATGGAACTCATTACCTAGTACTTAGCAGAATTCAACGTCTATTTTTTCATTTAAACACCTTTATAAACAATTGCATTTTCATGAATGTACTTAATAACCAGTGACGCCATTGATGTATATGTGTTGTGTTTATTTTCTACCCATTTGAGTAAAAAGTTACTTTTGTGTGCCCTAAGTATAACACATCACCGGAATGGTGTGTTGTGTCTTGTTACCTATGGAGTGTGCTGGATAAGATTCTGATTCTATTGGTGAAATAACTAATTACATTTCCGGTGAAGTTTATCTTTTTTTAATGCTATTTTTCAAATCGTTGGATAACCTCATTTTGTGATTCTGGGTAAATCTATAAATTTATATCCATCTCTCTATTCGCTTGTTATTTCATATAATGTTATTTAATATCCCTGTAATATGTTTTCATCCTGTATAAATATTATTAAATAAATAAGTTTGAAAAATGGTAAAATATTTTGTCGAGAAGTCGAAGAGAAAATACAATTACATGTAGTGTCATGTACATGCTTCCTAAACTGGAAAGATAATTGTTCCAAAGTCTATTTAATATCCCTGTAATATATTGTTATGTTTGCCTCATTTCATTGATATTTTGTATGTGACCATGTTTATACAGGACCAATGTGAAAAACAGCTTTGGCCAACATTGTCATCATGTATAAATATTTTTAAATTAATAATTTTGAGAAAATACATGTACATGTAGTGTCATGTACATGCTTCCTCTAACTGAAGAGATAATTGGTCCAAAGTCTATTTAATATCCCTGTATTATTATACAGATAATACCCATCAGTGAGGGCATTAGTAAGAATTGCCCACACGAGGTACCTTTGGAACAGTCTGCGTTTGACTGTTTTGAAGGTACCAAGTGTGGGTAATTTTACTAATGCCCGAACAAAATGATGTGTATTATTTGTTTTATAAGATTGTTTTATTTGTTTCATAAAATGATGTTTCCTAACATGATTTTGATAATGACCGGTCATTACCCAAATTACGTGCAATTATGCGTTAGACAAAATAAATGCCTGGTCACTTGTACGCTTTCAACCAATCATTTGATTAGGATCCACGTCACCATCTTATAAATTGTTATGTTTGCCTCATTTCATTGATATTTTGTATGTTACCATGTATATACAGGAAATATGTGAAAAAAAGCTTTGGCCAACATTGTCATCCTGTATAAATATTTTTAAACAAATAAGTTTGAGAAATGGTATAATATTTTGTCGAGAAGTCGAAGAGAAAATACATTTACATGTAGTGTCATGTACATGCTTTCCTCTAACTGAAGAGATAATTGGTCCAACGTCTATTTAATATCCCTGTAATAAATTGTTATGTTTGTCTCATTTAATTGATATTTTGTATGTGACCAATGTGAAAAACAGCTTTGGCAACATTGTCATCATTTATAAATATTTTTAAATAAATAACTTTGATTAATGGTCCAAAGTCTGACTTCGAAATACATCATACATGTATTTGTATCCTTTTTGCAGGTATATTTTAAAATAAATTGTAATGCGACTCGAGCTAGAAACGTATACAAAATGAAAACAAAATTAGACAGCACTTAGTTATAATACACAATAATCAAGATTCCACTTAGTGTCTTTTATGTGAAGAACATTTTACTTGTACACAGACATGCTGTATTTGCATGCCTTAATAAAGAAACAGCCAACTTGAACTGTCGTGTTGGTTTTTTTGTTGTTGTTTTGTTGTTGTTTTGTTGTTGTTGTTTTTTTTTTGGGGGGGTTAGAGAGAGATGGGGGTGGGATGGGGGGAGAGAATTGAATCAGGAATTGACAGCAAGAGATATTCAGATGCAATTTTGGTATCAGGGAAATATACAATGTTAATCATACTTGTGAGAAAGGAATTAGAGATGAAGAATTATAGGAAGTGGAGACTGGGGGAGGAAGAGTAAATGAATCAATCAAAGTATGAGAATCAGAGGAGATGAATATAGAAGTAGTTTATAAGGACAAGTTTACCACATTAAGACACACATGTATAGAAAAAGTGAAAAGGAAAGAAACGAATGAAAAGGAAAGTTGATAGACACACATCAGATGTATAGTAGTTCCTTTCAATATTTTCCACCATGCCGATATAACTCATCAATCTTGCATCAAGGGTTGTCATGTGCTTTTCCAATTTTCTTGTTATAAATTGAGCTTTTTCCCAATCGTTTAAATTATCTTTCGCATAATTTTTCACCTTTTTCCTCACGCTCTTTTCTTGTCACTTTGAATATTCCTTTCTCACTTTCATTTTCTTCTCTTTGGTGACTCTTTACCAGTCAATAATTTCTCACTTATTTTGACCCTTTCTCATTCACTCATAATTTTCTTGCTATTTCTCACCTTACTTGTAATATTGCTCCGGTTGTCTCATTTGCGCTCGCTGGAACATTGCCATCACAAAACACTGACCTCTACCTCCTGGACAGATCATAGCCCATTCCCATTCCCATATAAAAATCATTCTCTGGCTGTTTCCATGAAAATATCCAGTTTTATGTTAGCATATATTAACATGGAATCACAAAAGACTATACAAATTACAAATACATACATGTATAAGACATAAATATGATTTATTTAACATAGCAATACATATGCATGACAAAAATAAACAGGAAATAGGTATAATATTAAGAGCGGAGATAAAACAAAGTAAATTGAACAAAGTAAATTGTAGTGAGAACGAAAAAAAGTCGAATGGAGCAAGCAGGGGCGTAGACAACGGGGGGGATGAGGGGGATGGCATGTACAATCATCCCCCCCAGGTTTTGGGGAATGATATTTGCTTACTTAATAAGTCATAATGATGATAATAATAGTAATAATAATAATGATAACAATTATAATATTAATAATAATAATAATTATGATGATGATAATAATAATCCTCATCATTATTGTAATTGTGTTTGTTGTTATTAGCCGCATTCACACGGTGAAAGCCAATTCAGACGGTAAAAAAAAGAAAATCTTACAAGTATTTTGTGGTTATCTTGTGGTTTGGAAACCACAAGATAACCACAAGATTAAACAGGCGCGGATCTACGGGGGGGGGTTAAGAGGTTTAACCCCCCCCCCCCCCCTTGGGCGGCCCAAAAAAAAAAAAAAAAAAAAAAGGAAAAAAAGAAGAAAAAAAAAGAAAAAAAGAAAGAAAAAAGAACGCACGCTGGAGAGAAACCCTTTCAAGTGCAAATATTGTGAGAAGATATTCAACTCATCTGGTAACTTAACCAAACACATGATAACTCTGGATATAACTGTGTATTTAACTGTTACTTGATTTAAAAAGACGTTATCATGCACTGCTTTTTATGGTCTCCATTGTGTTAATAGATGCCAGGAAAACATCACTTACGGGGTTCAAATAAACACCTCAAAAAAAATCGGCTCGCCGCTTCGCGGCTCGTGGACGATGCTCCGCATCGTCATTATTTTGGTCAACCCCCCCCCTTAGCAAAAAGCTAGATCCGCCCCTGAGTCATCCCCCCAGGTGTACGAACCTGTCTACGCCACTGGGAGCAAGAATTGAACAGAGTTGAAGTCAAGGTTGAAACATGAGGGAGCTTTATAGGGAGAGGTGGTAGAGTGGAGAAACAAGTATGTACTATATACATCAGAAAGATGAGGATATGAGAGATCAGAAGTCCCATTTGAACGCCAACAAATGAAAAGGTTAAATCCAACGGAATTTGAAAGATAATTCTAATTTTAGAACGTCCCTAAACAAACAACAACAACAAAAAGGGGGGGGACTTGGAAATGTCTTTAAGTGGGAAAATAACGACTATTAGTTGTCGATTCCACTTAAAGGTAATACAAAGTTTTGGGATATTTTGAAAGTTGGGTGGATAGTGATTCTTTACAAGTTTGATATAATTGGATGCCCCTGTGGATTCTGCTCCACTCTCACACACAGACCCGTTATTCGTTAATGGCAGACTATTAAAAACAAATGACCTGTATCTACTTCACTTAGGACAATTTATGTATAAGTATTCAAAAAAGACCCTTCCACATATATTTGATGCCATGTACCCCCTAAATCGGTCATTTCATGATTACCCAACTAGACGGTCAAACGAGTTTCACCTACCACTCTTTAGAACTTTATTAGCGAAGAAGTCTTTTATGTATGATGGTCCTAGATTTTGGAATTCTCTTAGTGAAAGTATTAAAAATAGTCCATCCCTAAATTCTTTTAAGAAAAATCTAAAAACATTTTTGCTCAAATCTTATAGTAATATACAAGAATAATCTGATAACAGTTGGTAATCATCTTCATTTTTCATTTAGGTCTTCATCATCTGCTCGATTAATTTAATATTTATTTGGTCTTGTGATCTTACCTTCCCAAAATTAACATTATAACTTACTTTTTCCAGTCATGATTTGTCCTGCTTCTTCTTCTTCTTCTTCCTTCCCCCTTTTCCCCTTTCCTTCTTATCTGTTTTACTTCTCCTTGTTCGTTTCGTGTTTGTAAATTGTATATTGTTTTGAAATATTGTCTTGTGTTTTCTAAGTCTTCGTAGGCAAAATTTAAAACATTTATATTTTTATTTTTTTCTGGGGGATCCACAACCTACAAGCACTGCTTTTTAGTGGATCCCCCCCATTTCCTCAGAAATTAAGAAATTCTTGTAATAATTTTATTATGTGCAAAGTTTATTTGTATAGTTTCTTGAAAAAAATGAATTATGTATGAAATCAAATGTAATATCTTTGTTTACCTTTCTGTTGAAAATGAAATAAATATGAATATGAAATAAATATGAATATGAATATTATAAGCACTAGAAAATGTATTCCGTAAAACACCTCTGCTTTTGAGAAAAATTGAATATACAAATTTAAAGAAAAAGAGGCTCTATTAAAGTCGCCTTGAATTAGGGGTACATGTTATGGAGAAAGGAAAAGTAGGCACTTTGCAAAAGGGAAAGGGACAGTTATGTTATAGAAAAGAAAAGGAGCCTTCATGGGTGAAAATGGCACCTTTTTGCAGTGCACCTGAAAAGGGGCACTCAACAGAAAATGAAAAATGGCACTTGTGAGAATGTAAATGGAGAATCTGTTAAAGGAGAAAGGCACCTATCAGATTTTAAAAGGGGCATTTATCAGAAGTTAACAGGGGCATTTTGAAAAGGGAGGGGGGCACGTGTCAAACTAAAAGGGGCACTTATGAGAGGTAAAAAGTGAAATTTAAGAGGAAGTGAGGGGGGTTCCTATTGAGAAGGAAAAAGTAATGGAAAAGGGGCACTAGTCAAAGTCATAAAGAGATGAAAAGAGAGGAAAAGGACAGTTATTAGAAAAGAAAAAGGGCACTTGTCCTATGTAAAAAGGGGCTTTTGTGGGGTACCTAAACAAATTGGGGGCAGAGTGCCCACCCGGAGTGCCGCCTCTGAGATAATGGGCAAAAATGAGAGAAAAAAAACGCAAAATCATGTCATTTCAGCAACATTTCTCAATTACTGGTATCGAATTAGATGTAAACCACGTTTGAATATTATTTAGGGGTCAACTGCCCGCAAGACCCCCCCCCCCCCCACCCCTCCTCCCATCAGTACGCCAGTGCATATACATATGATTTCAAATATGAACATTCGATATTCAATGCACATAGGGTAGGTGCAGGGAATTGGAGACCCTTAAGCACATTTACATAATTTACATAAACATGAAAAATGTTTTGTATTCTCTTCAGTAACTTCTCCTCTTTATTTGGTACAAAATTGTTGGCATGATGTAACTGAATAATAAGATAACAATGATTAATGACCTATGCAGCACCAAAGGTCTCTCATTATCTATATGTGCAGGTAATAAGAGACAGTTACAAATCAAGACATTTTAAATACAATTTGAATGAAAATGGGATTGTTACGGTTAGTTTAAACACTTTTTGAAAGAGATATACGCAGCCAATGAACTTACTGTAATTTTGAAACGATTTTAAAGCAATGTGGCCCAACATATGTTTGTACATGGACAATTAACCAACCAGCATTGTGTCATTGACTGTCTTCGGCATACTCGACATTCACAACAAACGACCCCCATCTCTCTCTCTCCCTCTTTCTCTCTCTTCAAATTTCTCTCCTTCTTTTTGTCTTTAAACCTTCCCTTTTCTCTCTTCTAGCATGTACTTGTATGATATTGTTGCTCGCCGAAATCTGACTCTCTTAATTTTTATTAATGTATTACATGTAATTAGGAATAATATGTTTATTTAATTATGATTATTCCATTCCCTGCTCTCTCTCTATCTCTATCTCTCTCTCTCTCTCTCTCTCTTCTTTTGTCTCTTTGTACCTCCCCTTTTCTCCCATCCTCTCTCTCTCTCTCTCTACTCCATTCGCTTTATCACTCTCACTTTCATGAGCCATATACCTTCCCCTGCTCTTGTAGATCTTCTGCTAGTACATCCTTTTACGTAATGTACATAAACGAACGCAATATAATCCTGCTGTATTGTCATCATGTTACAGATTTATTTACTATGTTTAATAATATTGTACATGTATATAATTTACATGACTGTACCTTTGTAAATTGACCCTTTCAGGCCTTGTGCTGCTGGTCGATCATTATATACCAATAAATGAATAATAATACAAATAATAATAAATCTTGGACCTGGTGTCCCCCATTGCCTACACACAATTCACAGTGTGCTGTGTAACACCCATGCACAACATACAGTGGCCATACATTTTCTGTGATGGTTAGCACACTTCATAAACTTCATTTTAAAACGACTTTTTAAGAGCCACCCCTAAATATCTGCATACACCACAACATTCAGTGAAAATTGTGTTTTTATATCTGAGCAAATTTTACGATCAAAATGGGTTACCTTGGTCAATTTTGTCAATTTTCTCGAAGAAAGAGCACATTGTAGTCTTCGAAATGAATTGGATATATTCAGTAGTGTTGTTAAAGGCCACAAATGGCGCTATAGCAATATTGGAGCCAACACGGACAGACAGTGATGGGTTCAAGCTTGGTGGTCTCCAATTCCCTGCACCTACCCTATATTATAAAGTTTTAAAAAACGGTTAACGGTGCGCATGTGTCCGCATGCGCATGCCATCTTCGGCCATCCTCTGGATATCCGTACTGCATGAAGCGAACAAAGCAGGAATGTCTACCCACGTCAGCGACGCGCGCGGTATATAAATATAGGCTGAACATCTCACATTTTTTTGCGATAAATAAGCAACAAGAACTGGTATAATTAGTGTTACACAAAGGCGATCTCAAAACGTAAATAAAAGAATCAACCCCCCCCCCCCCATTTGTAAACACCTGCAACACAGTTAAAGGGTGTCTTTGACATTCTAAACCCCTCCCCCCACCCCCCCCCCCCTTTGACAAGGAGGGTGTTGAACACCCAACCCCCCCCCCCCGATACGCCTATGTGCACATCCCACTGTATTTACATAACTCGAGTATATGGCAAGTGAACTATACAAATAAAACCGTGCCAAACAGTACTTTGCAGTACCAGATACTATTAGTGTTAGGTTATTCAAGAAATATTAATGAGTGGGGATTCCCATCCCTAATGTAAACAAAATCATTATCATGTATTGCTGAGATGTGCGTGGGTGAACGTTTCGGTTAAGCGGTAGGATCACAAGTACGGGCAAAGGTTAAACATACATGAACAGTCCTGTTATGAATGTCATTGGGAATTCCCACTCGATTAAAAAAAGATACTCATACAGCTGAATGAAACATTATTATAGGCCCTTTTAATGAAAGCGATTGTAGCCTGTTTAAGCTGAGAGGAGCAATTTCATAAGTTTACACTTATAATGGCGGTTTCTGCTATGCCTATGCAATCTGTGCGTGTTGTAAAATCAGCTACATGTGGACGAAGTTTGGTCTTCACTTCAAAATTTGCGAGGGGACAATGTATCCTTGAAGAATTACCATATGCATATATACTACTCGACAACAAAGGGGGACTCTTCTGTGATTTTTGCCTCAAAAAATGGTATGGATTTTAATTTTGTTAAAATGTGATAGGGCCTTCAGGGGTCCTACATATTGAAATACATGTGCTTTCCTTTTATATATTTGTTTTCTTCCACTGAGAGTAAAATATCATGTCATTCATTTCACTTGAATGTGATAATGATAATAAGAATGAATAATACTTATCAAATGGTACGTCTATGATGATTCAATAAAACATCGTTATAATGACTAATGATTACATTAATCATAAAATATGATAACTTTTGAAATAAAAGTAAGCATTCATTTCTTCATCAATTTGCAAAAACCTCAAAAGGGTTCAACGACTCAATGTAAATAGGTTAAAGTTGTAAACCTTTAGTAAAGTCTCTACTCTCGTATTGTATTTGACACTGTTTTAAATATATTTCAAGAATATTAAGCATTAATATTACTTCATCAATTTGCACAAAACTTAAAAGAGCCGGGTGAACCTAAATTGGTTAAAGTTTGTAACTTTTTGTAAAGTTTCTACTCTTGTATTTTCATTCAAGGTATTTGTTTTGATCTAGTAAAATACCAGTGGAGGATACATGGGGGCACAGGGGGCACGTGTCCCTCCCCCCCCCCCCCCCCGGCCCCCAAAAAAGTGTTGAAATCAGCCCCAAATTCCCCAAAAATGTACTGAAAAACAGGGAAGTGCCCCCCCTGCCAACAAAAAAATAATAATTATTGGTACACATTCCCCCCCACCCCCCCCCCCCCCCAATAAGCGAATTTGCAGCCGGCGCGATTTTCAAATATTCGGGAGCACAAAAACAAAAAAAATGTGATCTTCCCCCCGCTTATTCAGCGGCTGGCTGAATCGTTGCGATTTTGGGGGGACCAAACAAAATATTAAAATGTGCTCTTACCCCCCCCCCCCCCCCCCCCCCCGCTTATTCAGCGGCTGGCTGAGTAGTTGTGATTTTTTAGGACCAACAAAAATATATATATATATATCCTCTTACCACCCGTGTGCCTCCCCCCCCCCCCCCCCCCCCCCCCTCCGGAAGAAATTCCTGGATCCGTCCCTGAATACTTCATATGTTATATTGTAATAACATTCGTTTAGGTTTGACACTGTTTTGAATACATTTCAAGAATCAAGTCAACTCCAATTTTCATCTTACTTTCAGTTCAACTCTAAAGAAGTGTTTGAGTTGCAAGTGTGTAAGCTACTGCAATAAATCTTGTCAGGTAAAAACAAATCTTTCTTTTTGGTCCCTCCAACAACTATATTGGAAATTAATGATTCCTGAATTAAGTCTATAGAAATAAGAGAATTCAAGCAGACGGTATCCCACTGGGATGGAGATATTTTAAAATAAATTTCTCCATCTCAGGGAAAATATTAAGAAAATTGTGTTGAGTTGCTAAGCATTATGACAAAGTTCATGGATTTCGGGGCTATGTTATATATTAATATTTAGTATAGTTGCCATTAGTGACAGAATTGTTGTTTACCATTAATAGTCATTGCATATTAAATAATCAACAGAAATAATCAATCAGTCCTGATGTGCCTAAACTTATATGAACAGATAAATAAAAATATATTTACACATAATTTTGATTTAAAAGGTGTTAAATGTCGAGTGTCTTTAATGGCTGTAATTGGTAGACTAATTTAGAATGTCCTTTAGTGTTGCTTACATTTATATTTTGATGTTTGTACCCTGTTCAGAAAGGGGACTGGGCAAGATGTCACAAGCAAGACTGCAAAACACTGAAGAGAATACATCCCTTGCCATATCCATATTTAGTTCGGCTTCTGTCTCAAATTATCCAGAAGCAAAGACGATCCCCTCCCTGCACTCAGGATGATGAGGATTGTTTTCCAACTACCGTAGACCAGTTGGAATCCCATCATGAAAAGCTGAGTGATACGAAAAGGGAAGAATTTGAGAGCTTGTTGTATTTGTTCAAGTATTGCGAAGAGGATGTCTTCCCTGACCCAAGCAGCTTGTTGAAGATGTATGGGGCGACTATCTGCAATTCCTTCTCAATAATGGATAACGATCTGATTGGCATTGCAATTGGGATATACTTGAGGTGATTTCAGTTACTATGATTGATGATTGTTTTACCTGACTCTACGAAAGAATTTATATGCTTGTAAGTAAACAACCAGGGGATCGACAGCTTTAAGTCCACTGCAATAATAACCTACTTTCAATAGAAGCAGAAAACTCAAACAAACCAATCAAAAACAGTATGAGCAAAATCGGATAACTTATAAGAAACTAACAAGTTTATGAGTTTTTAATGACATGAAAAACTTTGAAAATCACAAGACAAATCGGCAACACAATCATGGGTCTGTGACGTCATTGCCTCACTATCCACTATTGTTTTCTTTATATAATACTTTGTCATAATTAATGCTGAGCAACTTAACAAAAACAAATCTTAATATTTTCCCACAGACGCAGTGAGTATCTTTATTAGTTATCCAATTTTCCTCAAACTTGTTTCCCCCCGTTTCTCCTGTTTTTCTAAATCTATTGAAAGCAAGTTTTTGATTAGTGGACTAAGCCTTTGATGCCTTATGCTACGTTTACAATATGTTCCCGGCGGCCACGGCAACCCCGTTTCGAACCACCGTGGACGAAACGGGATTGACGTGACACAATGCGGGGGACCGTATGGGCGAACGTGACAGCCCGTGATTGCCGTGGATACCGTGTCAGATTTTTAAACTGTCAACAAATTTGACACGGCAGTCACGGTGCGGATGAGAAACCTAGTAGGCCGTAGTAAAGCGGGGTGAACGTAACATCATGTAACAGTCCTTAATAGGCCGTCACAAAACTTGGAGGTGGTCCGTAGTGGGACGAGAAGCCGGCACATTCCCCGGCATCTTACGGTCTTTTCAACGTTTAGTGCACGTTTTGTCACGGTTGCTTCACGGTTGCTGCGCATTTTGTCCCGTTTTGCCACGTTTTGCCAAGGTTTGCCCCGGTTCTCACGGGAAGCCAGGGTGTATGGTAGCCGTTTTGTCGCGTTTAATCACGGCGCATCCCGGCGTCCGACGGATTACGGGCGCGGCACGTTGCGTTCTGACACGGCGCACACGGTCGGGAGGTAGTATATAAAAGACGGGCGCGGCAGGAGCTTCATTCGAGTCTGAGCAATCGACGACACATTACTGCATCTACAATACGTAGACAGAAGGCCAAGCTATGCCACCGAAGAAGCCAAGACGTTCGAAGGCCCTCCGTCCTGCACCACCACCACCACCACCAGTAGTAGAGGAGCAGGAACAGCCCGAAGATCCTCGCCGTTCACCCCTGCCAAATGAAGAAGAGCATGCTGCTGTTGCTGACCAAGTCCCTGAACAGGAACCCGAACCTGAAGCTGGGGAGGCAGAGGAAGACGCACCAGCTAGGAGGAGGGCAGTCCCCAGGGTCGTCACCACCTCTACGGAGGATGAGAAGGAACTCATCATTGACTTCTTCCAGCAGCATCCTACGCTGTACTTTATTGCTTGGGAGGCCTTCTTTTCATACCGTGGGCACAACCGTGCTCCAAAGCTGCCCGGCGTCCACGTTTCATCCGTAGAAAGCCTTGAAAAAACGTGTCAGACCTTGATCAGAACGTGAGAAACGTGAGGGACCCTATCAGAACGTGAATGGCCGGGAGGGAATTAACTGGCATCCGTGGTAGCCCGGGGCCGAACCGTAGTGCGCCTTGGAGCCTCCGGGACTCAGCAGCCCCTTTCCCCGCATGATCCGTCACGGATACCGTGAAAGACCGTGAGAAAACTTGAACACAAAGACAAATATTGCCAAAATCCCACGGCGCACTACGTTTCGGGCAAACGGGGCTGCCGTCGCCGCCGGGAACATAGTGTAAACGTAGCATACCCAAGGGCACAGCATATTGACCTGATTTTGAACCTATGACCTCCCGGTTACGGGACTACTGCTCTACCACTGAGCCGTTGCACCTCTTTTGATCTATATGACAAGTAATCAGGAACACTTTCTGAAAGAATTAGCTCACATGATAAGGTGCTGAAAGAATTATCTGGAAAAAAATTATGTGTCCATTTTAGAATTCCAAAGGGAAACAAAATGTAAATAAAGTTCCAATTTTCAGCAAACTTGTTTCCCCCCGTTTCTCCTGTTTTTCTAAATCTATTGAAAGCAAGTTTTTGATTAGTGGACTAAGCCTTTGATGCCTTATGCTACGTTTACAATATGTTCCCGGCGGCCACGGCAACCCCGTTTCGAACCACCGTGGACGAAACGGGATTGACGTGACACAATGCGGGGGACCGTATGGGCGAACGTGACAGCCCGTGATTGCCGTGGATACCGTGTCAGATTTTTAAACTGTCAACAAATTTGACACGGCAGTCACGGTGCGGATGAGAAACCTAGTAGGCCGTAGTAAAGCGGGGTGAACGTAACATCATGTAACAGTCCTTAATAGGCCGTCACAAAACTTGGAGGTGGTCCGTAGTGGGACGAGAAGCCGGCACATTCCCCGGCATCTTACGGTCTTTTCAACGTTTAGTGCACGTTTTGTCACGGTTGCTTCACGGTTGCTGCGCATTTTGTCCCGTTTTGCCACGTTTTGCCAAGGTTTGCCCCGGTTCTCACGGGAAGCCAGGGTGTATGGTAGCCGTTTTGTCGCGTTTAATCACGGCGCATCCCGGCGTCCGACGGATTACGGGCGCGGCACGTTGCGTTCTGACACGGCGCACACGGTCGGGAGGTAGTATATAAAAGACGGGCGCGGCAGGAGCTTCATTCGAGTCTGAGCAATCGACGACACATTACTGCATCTACAATACGTAGACAGAAGGCCAAGCTATGCCACCGAAGAAGCCAAGACGTTCGAAGGCCCTCCGTCCTGCACCACCACCACCACCACCAGTAGTAGAGGAGCAGGAACAGCCCGAAGATCCTCGCCGTTCACCCCTGCCAAATGAAGAAGAGCATGCTGCTGTTGCTGACCAAGTCCCTGAACAGGAACCCGAACCTGAAGCTGGGGAGGCAGAGGAAGACGCACCAGCTAGGAGGAGGGCAGTCCCCAGGGTCGTCACCACCTCTACGGAGGATGAGAAGGAACTCATCATTGACTTCTTCCAGCAGCATCCTACGCTGTACTTTATTGCTTGGGAGGCCTTCTTTTCATACCGTGGGCACAACCGTGCTCCAAAGCTGCCCGGCGTCCACGTTTCATCCGTAGAAAGCCTTGAAAAAACGTGTCAGACCTTGATCAGAACGTGAGAAACGTGAGGGACCCTATCAGAACGTGAATGGCCGGGAGGGAATTAACTGGCATCCGTGGTAGCCCGGGGCCGAACCGTAGTGCGCCTTGGAGCCTCCGGGACTCAGCAGCCCCTTTCCCCGCATGATCCGTCACGGATACCGTGAAAGACCGTGAGAAAACTTGAACACAAAGACAAATATTGCCAAAATCCCACGGCGCACTACGTTTCGGGCAAACGGGGCTGCCGTCGCCGCCGGGAACATAGTGTAAACGTAGCATACCCAAGGGCACAGCATATTGACCTGATTTTGAACCTATGACCTCCCGGTTACGGGACTACTGCTCTACCACTGAGCCGTTGCACCTCTTTTGATCTATATGACAAGTAATCAGGAACACTTTCTGAAAGAATTAGCTCACATGATAAGGTGCTGAAAGAATTATCTGGAAAAAAATTATGTGTCCATTTTAGAATTCCAAAGGGAAACAAAATGTAAATAAAGTTCCAATTTTCAGCAAGCTCTTTTATTAAAATTTAGAACTGTAGAAATACAAATGTTGTGTTAATAACTGATTAAATTTTATTAGTAAACTTCATTCATATACATGAATATTTTGTTTAAAAATAAATATGTATATATATATATATATATATATATATATATAAACAAGAAAGTCAACAAGTTGTATAGTTTCTCGAATAGACACAAATTAACAATAAACATTGTAGCTTGTATATACAGTGATAAATAATATTATAACAAATAATTATATGACACGTACCAGCCTATGTTTGACAATAAAGATACATAACAAATGGGAATGATAATTTCGATATTGATGTTCTAAAAAAGAACGGGTGGGATGTTAAAATTTCCCTCGAGTATTTATGATTGTTTTAATATACTTACAGAAGTGATCAATTATACTTTCATTCTCAAGTTTCATAATGATTACAAATTTTTCTTCATCGCTAAGATCTTTAAACTGTCCAGATATTTCAGCAATTTTATTGAGAAATACCCCCCCCCCCTCTTTAAGCCTTATATGCAGTACAATCCGTTATGGTATAACATTCTTCCCAAACCCTTCCCAAGTTACAGTCATTACAAGTTCTTAAATGTGAAGCTATTTTTCCGGACGTCTATATCTTCCAGTTTCTATCGGCAGGCTATGTAAACTTATTCTAAATCGGCAGATATTTGTTCGTAGTTTACGGTTTTTAACTCTGTTTGTATAACTCTGCTTTAATAGATTATATGTTCTCAATTTATTGCGTTCATTGCCATTTACACAATCACTACATATATCCATCAAGAACTGGCGGTGGTAAATGTCTTCCATTTTGGTTTCTATTTCTTCTCCAACTACTATATCACTATCGGTAATGTCATCCAATTCTAAACAATCATAATTTTCATCATTTTGATTGTATGTAAAGCATGATTCCATTGGCATAACATATTAGTACCTTGTCTCTTCCCAATGCCATATATTCATTTTTTTGAAAATAAATGTGTCATTATTATGTCTCTGTTTTAACTTTATAGCATGTTTTAGCATAATATACTAGTACCTGCATGTTCTCTCTCCAATCCCAAATAGTTTTAATCTTTCTTTATGTTCTTGTTTGTGTAAATAAATGTGTCATTATTATGTTTTCAAGAGCATCTATGTTGAACCATTCCTGTGATCCTAACTGTGGATTTTCTCAAATACCACATTTATTTTATTCCTTATGTTCTGGATATGCACTTGAAAAAAAATACCCTAAATATTTTTTAAGAAATGTAATTGACTGTTGCTTTATATGGATTCTGTCAGGATCATTACCAACTCATTTCACCATACAAATGTTCAGGGTTAGTCTACCAGTGATTATAAGATTTTAATCAGCACACCCAAATGGTTCAGTTTATATGTGGGAATCCAAAGATACAATTATATCAGTTCTAGATTTTGCAGTGAAGGACGCTCCAGCTTTTATGAAGAACTGATGTATATTCTTAAGATTCTTTAGACATAATTTTGTCACAATTTTGGAAGATATCACTATGGTCAACATCCATAAATTTGCTAGTAAGTCTGGTCATATGAAAAAAGAATCAATCAAATCTATGAACTTGAAAAACATGATGGTTTTACTTGTACATGTATTATAACGATTACATGTGCTTATAATTTAAGATCCTTACAACCGGTTTTCGTTTGGTTTTAGTGTACAATCACCTATGTAGATATCATGGACCCAACTAAAAAGAGACAGGCTGACCTGAAAGAGAGATATCAATTCACCTGCAAGTGTGTGAAATGCATCGAAGAAATCAATGTGAGTCTTTACTTTACAGTTTCATTCTTTGTTTTACTCTTCTCAAATGCTGCAAAATATCCTGAAAATAAAAACTCCAGTTGTATACCGGTAGGTAGTTTTCTTTTAAACTACATGCACTAGATATCTTTGAATTTGAATTGTATTGATGGTCTCGGGATAAGGTCTGTGGTTTCATTAATCATTGTGCACCATTATCACTTCCAATGTTCAAAGTAGTGAAACAATATATTTGGCAATACTAAGATCCACGCACTGCTTTACTTTCTATTATTACTCAAATTTGAAAGAATGATATTACTCTCAAGTATCCTATGTTCATGCATACATTAGCCAAGGCAGTTGATACCTGCATGAATCTATTCTCAGTAAAGCACTGGATAATAATTGATTTCCAAAGTCCATATAGAAATTGTTTCACATAATATAACATTTCTTATTGTCAAGCTAATCTTTTTTACATTCTAATTAAATGTTTTCTGTATATTTCAGGCAGATGAAGGTTTAGGTGAAGATCTCCGAGGCCGTCTGAATAAATCCTGGGAGCAAATACAGGATCTATTGGAGTTACAAGATATCCTTTGTTGACATTTAAAGTTTATCTAGAAAATGAGTATACAGTGTTTCCCAGAAAAACCGAAACCGAGAATTATCGATGTTTTATCATAACTGTATTACAATTATAATTGATAAGTGACACATATTGGTAAAGCTTAGATCCTCCTCTTTCATTTGATGCGATTCATATAATGCATATTTCACACATGAGTGATTTTTTTATTTATTTATTTATTTATTTCTGATCTTTTGACAGGGTAGCCCATTCACCAGCAAGTAGTGGTCTTCCATGGGGCCCTGAATGAACATATTTACATCGTTTATAACATTTATACAGAACAGTTACAAAAATAATACTCGTTTGCAAAATTAACATATATCATTAACCTAGTAAGCAGTAATGTCAATAGGAAAATATTAATTAAGTCGCAATTATGTGAATAAGACATGTAAATATTACAGAACATGCACGTAGTGTATGTACGGCTGAGCCATTCACAAATTACAACTTTGTTTAAACAATCTCTTAAATGAATTGACAGAGGAAGCCGTTCTCAACTAATTATCTAGCTTATTCCATTCAAATATGGAAGAAACAATTGGGCTACACTTATAACAATCAGTGTGAAATCTAGGCACACGTAAACATCCACTGTCTATTTGCCTTGTATGATGCTCATGTACATCATTAGGATTGATTAAGCCTACCTGAAGGTAAGAGGGTGCTAAGTTATGAACGCATTTATATATCATCATAACGCGACTTAACTCAAACCGCTTGTCTAGTGTCATCCATTTAAGACTTGTGAACAAATCAGCCGACGGTGTGTCATATGTCTTGTTCAATATTATTCTTGCGGCCCTCTTTTGAATTTTTTGCAGCTTAGTTGTATGAGAATGAAATCGGTTAGACCATACAACAGAGCAGTAATCTAATCGTGGCAACACTAGACTGTTATAAAGTAACTTTAAGGATTTTTGAGGCAAAAAACTCTTTGCTCTCTTTATCATGCTAATGTTTTTCTGGGTAAGTTTACTTACGTTTTCGATTTGTTTAGACCATTTCAATTCTTCATCTATCAAAAGTCCTAGGCATTTGGTGAATTGAACTCTTTTGATCAAATTGCCGCTTAATGAAATGGTGAAAGATTCAATTTTCTTGAGATTAGCAGGAGAGCCTATTAACATGACACAAGTTTTTTCAGTGTTAAAAACAAGACGATTTTCCTTAATCCATGCCATGACTCTGTTTAACGCAACAGTTAATTTTTCTTCCACAACAGTTGCATCATTTGCACTGACGGTAAGTGTCGTATCGTCAGCATACATATCTATGATACCTTCAGGAGTACATTCAGGTAGACTATTAACATATATTGAAAATAAAAGGGGACCAAGAATTGAACCTTGTGGCACACCTAATTTGATGGTTGATGGATGCGACTTGGCTCCTTTGAATTGGGTCACTTGTTGTCGATCCCCTAAATATGATTTGAACCAATAAATAGTCCTATTACTACAACCTATACAAGCTAGTTTATGTAGAAGTAGCTCATGGTCAACAGTATCAAAAGCCTTACGAAGATCTATGAAGGCAACTCCAGAAATTTCTTTGTTATCAATATTCAACGACCATTGATTTACAAGTTTTGCAAGGGCAGTAGCTGTTGAATGTTTAGGTCTAAAACCAGACTGATTAGGGTGTAATAATTTATTCACGTCCAAGAATTCACTGAGTTGTTGGTGGACGGCCCTTTCTATAATTTTACTCACGATAGGTAATATCGAAATGGGACGGTAATTATTCAAAGAAGAAATATCTCCAGATTTGAATATTGGTACTACCCGAGCCTTTTTCATTCACGTGGAACAACTCCTGTAGACAGGGATTTGTTAATGATATCACAAAGAGACTCTGCGATAACATTCTTCGTCATCTTTAAAAGTTTACAGCTGATGTGATCTTCACCAGTTGCTTTATCTATACTCAGATTATCAATCTGTTTCAATACAAAATCCTCAGTAATCAAATTCAAATTAAATTGCGAATGAGTTGGACCAATATTATTGTCCTCGTCTACTCTCAGTTGAGACTTATTCCTTCGCAGGTCCTTTGTAATCTTAGTAGCATTAGAAATGAAAAAATCATTAAAAGCTTCAGCAATATTTGCATTGTCTGACACATTAGCACCATCAACATTTATGCTATTGGGAGATATAGGTAATGACTTAGGCACAAGGTTTCTCAAACATCTCCACATTTGCTTACTATTGTTATGATTTTGCGAGATCTGGTCTGCATTATATTCTCTTTTTCTTTTCCTCATGAGATGAATAACTGTATTCTTTAGATATTTGTAGGTGTCCCAAAGATCATCACTTTTGTTAGCTTTAGCAGCTTTGAGAACTTTATCACGTTCTGTCATAAGCTTAACAATCTCGTCAGATATCCATGGACATGCCTTTTTTCTTATCCGCTTTTTACATACTGGTATGTGCTTGTTGATTATATTATTGAATAGAGTCAACCACATATCCCACGCAACATCAACATTATCTATATCTTTTATGACCTGCCAAGGAGTACTTCTCAATTCACTGTAAAATTTCTCCTCGTCAAGATTTTTAAACGAGCGAAATTCTGCGTATTCGGATTTGTTATGGATCTTTGCACTAAAATCGCGAACCGTATACACCAAATAATGATCACTTATGCTAGTTTCAAATATTCCCCATTCATTGTAAAGTTCCTTGTCTGATACAAATATCAAATCAATTAAAGTAGAAGAGGTATTTGTAACTCTTGTGGCAGTATCAATTAGCTGACTTAACCCGTACATATTTGTATAAAACATTAACTTTTCAGCATTCAGATCAAGTTGGTGTGGCATACAATCACAATTGAAATCACCTAAAATAATACAGCTCATATCTTCCGAGAGAGCAGAGTCCAAATTTCCGTCTAATTCTTCAAAGAAATCAACGTGAGAATTTGGAGGTCTGTAAAACTCTCCAACCAGGATGGGAGACTTATTTGGATAATGCAATTCAAACCAAAGGCATTCTAAAGTAGAAGAAATCAAATCATCCCTTCTTTTATAATTGAACCTCTTGGATATATATACAGCCACACCACCACCATGTCTCGTACGGTCTCTACGTAATAAAATATAATCATCTATATACAATTCAGAATCATCAATCATGGAGTCGCAAAATGTTTCATTTAAACCAATAACATCAAATGATGCATTTCTCAGAAGTAATCTAAGCAACTAAGCTATGAATATTCAAATGGGCAAATTTTAAGCCCCTGTTTCTAAACGGAGGAACTGAACCACCTTCCAACTGTTTAATGTTACCCTTATTCAGTTCATGAGATTGATCCTGAAGATTATGATGTAGTATGCCAGTACCAGAGACAGAGTTTAACTGCATGTTGCCATGACGAGACGTAGATGCTCGTTCCACCCCTGTTGAGCTTTTGTCAGTGGAAACATTGGAAGAGCAGGTGCAGACTTTAGCCTCCCTCTCGGAGCAATCATCTCGAAATCCTGCGTTGAAGATCCAACAACTTCAGCGTAGGACGTTTGCTGAGTAGGTGTAGGTGGCCCTAAAAATCAAATCAATTTAAAGTCATTTGGCGGACGGTATCTGAATGTCAAAGAGAAAATAACATTTCTAGAAAGTTGAGTTTCTGCCCTTTCATATGACACCTCAATCAGGAAAAATGAGCTAGGAATAACAAAGTTCTTTTTGTTTAAAGTAGTGCTTGCATTTCCATAATTTTATTAAACGAATTCGTTTTCACTTGCTGCCTGCCGTAGCAACAAACGGAATTAACAAAGGACTTAACTCCGTTTCGTTGACAATCAGCCGTAGACTAAAGACTTCATGCATGGCTGATTGTCAATGAAACGGAGTTAGGTCTTTCGTCAATTCGCCAAATGACTTGTTGGTTTCCTCTCTTCAAATTGATTTTTATCACTCATGCGTGAAATATGCATCATATGATTTGCATTAAATAATAGAGGAGGTTGTTAGCTTTCCAAATATGTGTCATTTATGAATTATAAATGTGACTTAGTTATGATAAAGCATTGATAATATTGAAAATAATATCGCTAATGATATTCGTTTATCTTGCAATGTGGTCAATAAGGAATCTAAAAGTTCACGACGTTTCGTGCGCTATCTGCAACACTTCGTCTGGTGATAATAGGGACTTTTCGATTTGCGTGGACTGATACGTGTGACGTCCATTCAAGGCAATGCATTAAAAGGACGTCGATCGTAGCATAGACCTATTGTCTTCGTGCGAATCTAAAAGTCCCTATTAACTACTGTAAGCAAGGGTCTTTTATACTCTACGGGAGGACCGGCGGAGCGGTCCATAATTCGATCGATAATTGGAACAATAACGCACAATGCCAATTGGTCGACGCACACGGTGATCGACCAATCACCAGGCCGCTGGTTCGGCCGCTGGTTCGGCCGCTGGTTCGGCTAATGCACCAGGCCTATTGGCCGACGCATACGGTACTCAACCAATCAACGGGCCGCTGGCTCGGACCGTCTGCTGAATGGAATCGACCGGTGTTGGCTGTCAGGACGGCGAGTGTCATGGCGGCGTATCGTCCGCAGCCAGCCAACACCGGTCGATTCCATTCAGCAGACGGTCCGAGCCAGCGGCCCGTTGATTGGTTGAGTACCGTATGCGTCGGCCAATAGGCCTGGTGCATTAGCCGAACCAGCGGCCGAACCAGCGGCCTGGTGATTGGTCGATCACCATGTGCGTCGACCAATAGGCATTGTGCGTTATTGTTCCAATTATCGATCGAATTATGGACCGCTCCGCCGGTCCTCCCGTAGAGTATAAAAGACCCTTGCTTACAGTAGTTATTATCACCAGACGAAGTGTTGCAGATAGCGCACGAAACGTCGTGAACTTTTAGATTCCTTATTGACCACATTGCGAGACAAATGAATATCACTAGCGATATTATTTTCGATACTACATCCGTAATGAGTAATATATTTAGCATTATTGATAAGATTCTCGTTTTTTTTTCTTTCTGGGACGCACTGTATATTACAATATTACCTGTCAATAAGTTTTTAGGTCGCTTTTTTATTTGCTCAATTTACATTATACAAATATCCTTCATTGTACTCTTTTTTTCTCTCTCGATTCCTTTTTCCATTTTTCTGCTTGTGTATGTCTGTCTTCCCCCTTCTCTCTCTCTCTCTCTCTCTTATACTCTTTCCTCTCTATTCCCAACTCACTGACTGCATGTTAGTCCTCCCATTTTCTTTACCGGTATTCACTTTGCTAATTTCCAGTACTATCACATTTGTATTTCTCTCCCTTATTATGTGTCCTCTCATTTTGTCTGTATACATTCTTCCAAGCTTTTTGTCCATATCTCGATTGGTTTTCATTGCATATGGGTTGACTCTTTCTTAATGGTGAGATTTACATTGGACCAAAGTGTTACAGCTGTGTGCACCCTACCTGAAGCTGATGGACTCCTCCAACAGTCTTCTAGCAAATCATCATCTCCTGGTCAGGCTCAGATCAGGGGCAATTAAAGCATACATACACATACAAGCATGGGAGGAATCTGTTGAGATGGGACAACTGAACATAGAGTCTTTAAGGTAAGAATAGGTTCGTTTTACACATGACACAGAACAATTAGTGCTATTCAGATTTGATGTTTTTTTGTTTTTTTTAATAATGAACAGACTGTAAATGGTACATTAATTAAGCTTTTATAAATACTGATCAGACAGAGGAAGTGTGATATTTCAGCAGATCTTCCCCCTAATAATGCTTGTTAACACATGACGCTTGGCGTTTTGTGGCAAACTCTTGCTAGAATATACTAAGGAATAAGATACGGGTGGATGCCATGCATTTGTAATTGTGCAAGGGGGTAATTTGTCAGGGGTATTAATGTCCTTCAGGGGTAATTGTCTAGGGGCTAATTGTCCTAGAACTCACTGTACATTTAGCAAAACCATAGTTTTATGACTGAATGTGTATGTTATTTGATTTAGATATCACTATGGACCATACAGTGCCAAGCTGGGGACTCACCTCCTGGGCATGGGTAATGTACTGCTTCAAATGGGGAGACTTCAGGAGGCCAGAAAATATCTCACAGAGGTAACTATTTTCCTATAAATTGGTGGGACTGTCTTCTAATGAAGACTACAATAGTGGTTGTTTTCATTTTTGTACTGAACTTTTTTCCCTTTTTTTCTTCATTCAGCTCTTTTGACAACATTTGACTTTGCAGCTGAGTAGAAGAGTAGAATTGTGCATTTATTTACGTTTACTATTTAAGAGATAGTTAAGTTTTGTTGCAGAGGGCGCTACTCAAAATATTTTTTGTGAGATAATGAAAAACTGAGTTTCAAATTTGAAAGAATACACAATTTAGATGACAAAATCATCTTTGTTTGATAAAAATCAGTTCAGAGACGGCTGAAATATCCATACATATAACAATTTCTAATATTTGTGGTACCCTACAAATAAATATATGGTTAATTTTGAACCAGCCGTTGAAAAACGAGATAGCGCCTTATTCGTTTTATATTCGAGCAAATGTAAATATTGGCTTTTACGTGTTGTTTATAATACGCACAACCAGTCGGCCCGTGTATTGTTATTATTAATTAATCAATCAATTAACGATCACCATACTTTTTTACAAGTTGAGGTGAATTGGTATGATCGTATTCAATCTAAATTCAAACATTTGGAGGTCTAAAATTACCTTCATACCAATTTCAGATACTAAAAGGGCACTAAAAATGTCATTAATAAAAAAAAATAAGAGCAAAAACGATGCACTTCGAAGGCATTTGCGGTCTTATTCAAGAACTCAACTATCCCTTTAAGTAAGTGCAGGCATTAATTCATCTTTAAGGATGGTGTGTGTGGGTTGGGGGGGGGACGATGATGATTAAATGCACAATACGATACACAGTGAAATCCAGAATCATCTGAGGTACCCCATCCCATTTGACCACCCTGTTAAAGTGAACAAGTGAACAAGCTTTATACATTATTGTTTGGGCTGAAAAAGGCTCACAAACCCCCAGTAAATCATAAGCAAATTTGTTGTTTACTGGACATTCTTATTCAGAACCTAAATCGTGTTAGTAGCCTTGATATAAATTAGCTAGGACAATAGATGAACAAGTTCTCAATCAATAAGGAAGGAATTCGATCTACTTTTAATCCATGCTCTAACACAGGGGCGTACGCAGGGGGGTGGGGTTTGGGAGTTCAAACCCCCCCCCCCCCCTTTTGTATTTTTATGTGTGTAAACCCCCCTAAAAAAACCTAAAACCCCCCCCCCCCCCTTTGAATTTTTTAATAAACCCCCCCCCCCCCCCACTGAGCGACTTTTCGGCCGGCGCGATTTTAAATTTTTCGGGAACAAAATATTTTGGGCCCGATAAACCCCCCCCCCCCCCCCCCCTTGAAAAAATCCTGCGTACGCCCCTGCTCTAACATAAAACAGAGGAAGTGACCTTGCTAGCATGCTAGGAGCATGTATAATGATGTAGATCAATACAGGTTTATTTTATTTTCATCGCATCGAACCAATAAACGTATCCCTGTATGTCTTCCATTTGACATGAATGAAAAAAATTGTCTCTTATATTTGTGATTAACTTGTTGATGATCTCTCTCTTCAAACTCTCCTTAAAATTTTCCTGTCTTTTTGTGCTTCTGATTTAGGAGGAGGTTAATTTGATACCAAAGGTGTCTGTTAGTTTTTGATTGTTTTTTTAATTTCATTATTTTGTTTTTTTCAGGCAAAGAGTGTTTTGAATGTAACGCATGGTCCACAGCATTCATTCATGATGACACCGTTCGTGCAAAAACTGCTTGATCTGTAGATGTAGATAATGCATGGCTAAAAAAATTCCCGAAGGTCAACCCTTCAGTCTGTAACTGCAGATAACACATGTCTAGCGTCAGTTACTGATGTCAACATAAATACGAGAAATTTCTCTGTAGCAGTAGATGACACGGGAGATACTGAAGATGGACGGACAGAGCGACAGTAAGAATAAGCTCGAAAGGAAACAAGAAGAGACAAATTAAACAAGTTTGAGAAGCTTGTATGCATACAATTAAATCAAAATGTAGTCATTGTAGTTTGTTTGACCCGGGTGAGGTGAATGGGTACCTGGTAGGACGCGTTGTTCCTTGAAATGCACTGTGCGTGCGCTGATTAATTACGGCTGCCGGAGCTAAAGCTAGGGTAATATTTACAGTGTTTACACAGTGATCCGCCTCAAGGGTTGAAGCCGGGTTGAAGCCGAGAGGCGTGTTTAACCCGGCAAATTTATGTGTGTAAACGGGATCCCAGTGATCCACCTCGAGGGTTAAGGCCCGGTCATACATAGGGACGCATGGGGGACGCACGGCCGGCGCATTGAAAATCGGAAAAAGTCGTGAGCCCGAATTTCGTCAGGATTTGGGAGAAGCTAGCGAGCTGACAACGAATGCATAACGTGTTGCCAGCGCGCTGCGCGTGTACAGGGCGTTTGCTCCGCGTATGTCTGGCGTTGGTCTAGCGCGCGCTCTGCGCATGTCTGGCTTCCTTCTGGTGTGTACATTCATGCGTCGACCTCCGCGCACACTTTTGAGCATGATCAAAAAATCCCGACGCACACAGCGAATGACGACGAATGCATAGCGTTGGTCCAGCGTTGGTCCAGCGCGCTCGACGAACGAGTAACGAATGATGACGCACACCTAGCGAACGACAACGCACTGGCCAAAATTGCAAAGTTTCAATGCGCTGGCCGTGCGTCCCCCATGCGTCCCCTATGTGTGACCGGGCCTTTAAAACCGCCTTTTGAATCCACCAGAATTGCAGGTTGCAACCCGCGAGGCGTGTTCAACCCGGCAATTTTATGTCGTGTAAACGGGATCTGATCCGCCTCGAGGGTTGAAGCCAGCTAGCTAGCTAGACCTCATCTGCTCTCAGTTTTGCCCTGCTTACGATCAGTCTTCAACAACAAAAAGTGTTCCAATCTCCGTTAGATTTATTGATAGTGTGACGGATATATGAAAATTATCTTTCTCTTTCTTACTCTTTATGTATTCAATACTTCTGAATATTGTGACCATTATAAACATAAAATGTCTTTTACAATCGTTACTTATTGGTGACATGTTTTTAATGGATTTGCTCTGAACGAGCGACTAGTTTTACATGTAGCATGTGCTCTTGTTGATAAACAGTGCTTATTTTATTCTACTATTGATCGATAATTGAATATTCATGTCTAATTCATTAGTTTAAGGCGCGATTCCAAGGTGCGCAGCCAATTATATGGTTGTATATATGCGCGTACAGCTTTCGTTTAAATGCGCGACCCCAGGAGTATAAATAGGCCGCGCGTGGGTTACTGGGTCACCCAGGTACGTGACTGATAGTTTTTACAGGCTACCGTATTACCCAAAAGACCATGATTTTTTTTTGGAAAGGAAGGCTTCGGGCCTTTGTGATATAATTTAGGCCAAAAAGTCACCAGTGCCTCCGTCGATTAATTCATATCATTTAATATTGTATAATATAACGCTTAACTTTATAATACATGCATTTCGTCTAGAAGGCGTGATACTCCGTAGATTAATTCATATCATTTAATATTGTATAACGCTTAACTTTATAATACATGCATTTCATCTAGAAGGCATGATACTCCGTAGATTAAGTTATATCATTTAATATTATAAGATGATGACGTGGATCCTAATCAAATGATTGGTTGAAAGCGTACACGTGACCAGGCATTTATATTGCCTAACGCGTAATCGCGCGTAATTTGGGTAATGACCGGTCATTATTCAATGGTAATGACCGGTCATTATCAAAATCATGTTAGAAAACATCATTTTATAAAACAAATAAAACATAATCTTATAAAACAAATGATACACATCATTTTGTTCGGGCATTAGTAAAATTACCCACACTTGGTACCTTCAAAACAGTCCAAACGCCCTCGGCTATCGCCTTGGGCGTGTTAGACTGTTCCAAAGGTACCTCGTGTGGGTAATTCTTACTAATGCCCTCACTGATGTGTATTATTTGTATATTGTATAACGCTTAAATTTATAATACATGTATTTCATCTAGAAGGCATGATACTCCGTAGATTAAGTTATCTTTTAATGATGTTTTAATGAACTTGATATTATATATAGATAACGTTTAAATTTATAATACATGCATTTCGTCTAGAAGGCGTGATATTCTGTACATTAGGAGTAGAGACAATTTGTACAGAAAGTGTATTATAAATGAGACAGTTGAAGAAACACCTTTCTCTTATATCCATAGTTCACATTTTATTTAATGAATATATAACAGTTTACAGTCATGAGTGTAACTCTTTCCCCCCCCCCCCCCCCCTCTTCTTCCTCGTCCTGTCTTGGACGGGACATTGTGTCCTTGGAACTGGAATGGACACATATTATAATAGACAATGCATGGGCTTGTCTTGGAGGACACAGTCTCCTTAGAATTGGACATGGACACAATGGACTTGTGTCTCTTCTTCCCCCCCCCCCTCCTTACTCTTTTGAATTACACTCAGTACTTGTATATAGCATGACATGTACATGTATATTAATAGAATGACATTGAATAGTGGACAGTTGAATAATGTACATGTACACTCGTAGTTAATTGATTAATAGCTGCACAATACGAGCCTATCTAAAATCAGGCAATTATTACTTTAGTACATAATTAAGAGGTGCGAACTTAAAACAGTAAGGGACGAATTCCCCGCCCCCCCCCCCCCCCACTCAGTGTTATTTAGGGTACGCGTATGCTTGTACCCTCTTTTTGAAAAGACCCCCTATCTGAGCACTGCCAACATTTCCGAACCCCCCTTTCGCGGGCTTTTCACGGGCTTTTCCTGCCTTGGAGGCCCCCCCCCCCCCCTAAATCAGGAATGCTGCTCAATGTACCCCCCTATCTCAGGACTTGCAGACACCCCCCCCCCCCCCCATCTCAGATCAGATCAGCTGTCATTTACTGGTTGGCACTTCTTCAAGTTCTTCTTCTTGATAATTTTGAAGCACAATTTTTTTAGGGCTTCAATATTACACCATATCACATACACTGATAACATATGTAGGGCCTTGCATCTCAGATTTAACATTGTTAAACGATCCAGGATAGTATTACTAATGCAGCTGTGTGTGAATTAGGGTAGCCTACACTAGGCCTACAGTACAAAACTACGTAAGTCTAGATCCAAGTCCCACATATTCATTTTCATGGGTGTAGGAAAATGAGTTTGAAAGTGTTACTATTGCGATCAAACTATAGGGCAAACTACTCACCTGAATGTGCCACCCTGTGAGCCACAGGTAGACAGCCACAATATCCACAACGAGGAGACTGTGGGTCCTGCTCAAAGACGTCGCAATCATGACAATTTTGGCAGGGCCCACGCCTCATACCCCATTTTGATGCCCCGGCTTGATGCCGAGCCTAGCACGATATGCATGCTGAGCGTGCAGCTAGCGGATGCGCCGTACAGACTATACGTTCTGTTGTTATCTCTCTCTCTCTCTCTCTCTCACACAGATTTTGAGAAGTCCGTACCGGTACTGCCGCCGTACTGGGACGGAAGTGCATGGGACTCAATGTTTTTACTTTTCATAATGAAATAATCCTGAATGAGCTTTCAAAACTAGCAGGAATTTCTGAAATCTGATCGCGGGACTTCATCAATTTTTCTATGTTCAACTTCAAGATATTTTATAACCCCCTTTTTTAATTACAAAGAGATGAGAGAAAAACACCCCCTTTTTAAAGAAATCTCCGGGTGAAAGTCAAATACACCCCCTTTTTTTACATTTCTCGAGCCGGACTTTGTCGCACGAAAAGTACCCCTTTACCGGACATTTTGGCAACACGCATGCGGTCATTTCGAAACCTGGGTGGGGGGGGGGGGCCGGGACGAATTCAAAGGAATGCCGTTGTTCTTTGAATTTAGAAAGTTGGTTCTTATCCGAGTATATTCTGGTGTAAGTTATAACTAGGAGCTAATAACTTGAGGCTAGATCATAACGGAGATGATGGATTTAAGATGTACAATACTTAACCGACACAGTGCGTTAGCTTGTTTACATAATAAGGGAGTGGAAAGACTGTTGAAAAGCCTAGTTGGAAGGGTGAATTGGTTTAATGTTTCATTCTTATAGAATGGTGACGATAGAGGGACACAATGGCCAAAGGGTGTCAGGCGCAAGTAGATGTGTCAAGGGGTAGGAGTAACTGAAGTAGGCCTTTAGTCAGTTCAGAATAGGATTACTTGGAATAGGAGTTGGAAAGAATAGTTAACATTGGTCTAACAACCATTCTGGTTAGTAAAGTTCGATAGTAAAGCCTCTAAGTTTAGTAAGTCTATACATGTATATTATTT
Organism: Strongylocentrotus droebachiensis; assembly: GCA_035222895.1. Classification (NCBI taxonomy): domain Eukaryota; kingdom Metazoa; phylum Echinodermata; class Echinoidea; order Camarodonta; family Strongylocentrotidae; genus Strongylocentrotus; species Strongylocentrotus droebachiensis. The sequence goes on along the minus strand of JAVYIG010001546.1, from coordinate 106,234 downwards.
AAATAAGGTATGCAGTCTACACTAGTAAATTAAGTGTCGACATCTTGTAAATATAAAGCTAGGAAATATTGTATAAATAATACAAGCAGTAAACATTTATTACTATGATTAATTAATGTACATATCTAGTAGCAGTCATAAGTGAAGTTCATGAAAGTATTTCTATCCTTGTTGAGAGTTTTACGGTTCTTAGATTGTTGAACAGTTGCCTAGAAATGGCTTATTGAATTATAAATTCTTTATTCGACTTTAGATTGTTTTCAAGTTATAAATCTTGTTAGTCTGGTTGCCTAGTAACTTAAGTATACATTGTTGATGATAGCGTACGAAATCTAGAGTAGATTTGGAACTACTATAGAATTTATTTCTAAACAAGAAAACAAAGACTTCGTCTGTATATTTCAGACAGACGGACTCACGTCATCGTGCCTTATAAATCTTCTATAAATTTTCTAATGGTAATCCTCAGTAAAGTTGCGACACGGGTATGTCGGATTTGTTGGGTATGTTTGATTTTATTTGGCAGAATTAAAACCATCATTGAAATACCACACCACACCACTTTTAAATACTCTCCTGATATCTACATTTTAAGATCACATAATATCATTTGTTGGTGGCAATATCTGTTTGTAGTTTACATGAAAATATTTTACCATTTAATGTGCTTGTGGAACAGATGCTAGAATGTTCGAACTGAAAATTGTAGACAGGTCAACGTTATATAAAGGACCCCTTTGCAAAGCACTAGTTTTCTTAGAAATATAATACATCAAAAAAATGTTTTAAAAGCAATACATAGACGTATGAACCTAATAAATAATTATCCTCTTTTCATATTATGAAAAGCGATCCTTAATCTACAATATAAATAGCAACCCTTTTTTGGTATTATGAATAGCGATATGACCCTCATTTTGTATTGAGAATATAATTATATAATCCATCAAAATCAATACATTGGAAAAACGGGTAATTTCCAAGCATTTGTTTGAAAACAATACTTTTATCAGACAGATATAAAATTCATGCCAGATCTGGGGTCGTATCAAAGTGATTAACATTCCGATTTTTTTTTTTTTTTATAGGGGGATACCGCCGATAATAGGGACTTTTAGATTTGCGTGGACTGATACGTGTGACGTCCATTCAAGGCAGTGCATTAAAAGGACGTCGATCGTAGCAGTCCACATTGTCTTCGTGCGAATCTAAAAGTCCCTATTTTCAGACTATTGGGTGCTTACAGAGCTAATCGGAGAGAAGGAGTTTTCTGAACAAACGATAACACAATGCATTCACATTCCTCGATTGTCATTTTCAATTTCAGTTTGATTTATTGGCCATGCGTGCACAATGGAAAAAAAAGCACAATTGGCATACAAATCATTCACTGGCTTTTTCCATACAAATATCAAGTTTCATATTAGCATATATTAACATGGAATCAGAAAAGAGAATAACAAATTACAAATACATACATGTATAATGAGACATAAATATGAATGATTTAATATAGCAATACATATATAATTATGCATGACAAAGTAAACAGGAAATAGAAAACACACCACATATTTTAGAGACAACAAATCCTAGTAGTAGAATACATTACATGGACAGGGAAACCAGAAAACAGCAGATAGTTAGAAAGAGAGAGAAGCATAGGTAATAGGAGCGGAGATAGGAGAACAAAGTAAATGATTGTAGTGACAATGAAAGTCGAATGGAGCAAGAATTAAAAGACAGTTGAAGTCAAGGTTGAAACATGAGGGAGCTCTATAGTGAGAGGTGGTAGAGAGGAGTAATAAGCGTGCACGTACAAGATCGAGGTGGTAGGCCTAGAGAGGAGAAACAAGCATGTTTATACGTACAAGAGAAAGATAAGGATATGAGAGATCAGAATGGAAGAAAAAGAGATGGAGGAAAGGAAAAAGGGATGAGATGAAAGAAGCAAGGTTTATATGCATAATACAGCATTATGAACTTCCTCGCAATGTACTACTGATATTTCATCAAGTTGAGTTTCAATGTGCACATCCCACAATGAATAACATATAATAATTAGGTACGCACTAGTAACCCGAGTATATGGCAAGTGAGTTATACAAATATGACCGTACCAAACAGTGCCAGTACCAGATAGTATCATTGTTATGTTATCCAATAAATATTTATGAGTGGGAATTCTCACCCTAAGGGAGAAAAAAAATCATACTCATTTAATTTGTTATAACGAGAGGGATTGCTGTGCGTGGGTGAACAGATCGGTTAAACATAATAGTACTTCCCTTTTGTTATGAACGTCAGTGGGAATTCCCACTCGATAACAAAAATTCATACTCATGTACAACTGCATAGCTGAATGAAACATTACCATACACCTCTTATTCAGCAGGATTGTCGACCGTGGCAGTTTGAGCTGAGAGGAGCATTTTCATAAGTAAACATAATACACTCATGATAATGGCGGTGTCTGATGTGCCTATGCAATATGTCCGTGTTGAAAAATCAGATACTTGTGGGCGGAAGTTGGTCGCCACTTCAAGATTTCCGCCTGGAAAATGTATCCTTGAAGAATTGCCATATGCATATACTCTGTGCGACAACAAAAGGGGACTCTACTGTGATTTTTGCCTCAAACAATGGTATTGACTTATAACTTTTGTTAAAATGTGATAGTTTGGCCTTTTACGTAATGAAACTTATGCTGTGTTTTCGTTTTAGATCTAGACCGATATATAAATGTTGGGGCCAATTAGGTTAATTCCACTGATAGTAGAATATGCATTTATTAATTCACTTGAATAATAATATTAATAAGAATGAATATTATTTATTACATGCTATGTCTATGATTGAATTAAACATCGTAATTATGAACATGATAATAGTAGCTTAGTAAGTCTAGATCTAGAACTCTAAGTAATAATGATTCAAATTAAATTAATCATAAAATATGCTAGCTTTTGAAACAAGAGTAAGCATTACTATTACTTCATCAATTTGCACAAGACTCAAAAGGGCTGGATCAACATGAATTGGTTAACGTTTTTAACTATCAGTAAAGTTTCTACCCTTGTATTTTCATAATGTATCTTATAATCAAGTACAGTACTGCATAATTGTTTACATTTTAATATCATTCATTTAGGTTTGACACTGTTTTGAATATATTTTAAGAATCAAGTCAACTCCAATTGTCTTCTTACTTTCAGTTCAACTCTAAAGAAATGTACCAGGTGCAAATATGTAAGCTACTGCAATAAATCTTGTCAGGTAAAAACAAATCTTTCGTTTTGGTTCCCTCCAACATAAACCCATTGCCTACATTGGAAATTAATGATTCCTAAATTATGTCTATGGTCTGTATGGAAATAAGAGAATTCAAGCAGTCAGTGTCCCAGTGAGTTGAAATTACTCTAAAAAATCTAAAAATTCTTAATATTTTCCCTGAAATGAAGATATTTGAGTAAAATATCTCCATCTCAGGGAAAATATAAAGAATTTTTTGTTCAGTTTCCAAACATGATAAAGTTTATGGATTTTTGTGCTCTGTTCAATTAAGTATAGTTGGCCATTAATGTAAGAATTGTTGTTTAAAATTAGTAGTCATTGCAGGAACTCTGCGGAAATAATCAACAGAAATAATCAATCAATCCTTATGTGCCTAAATTTCTATGAACATTTAAATGAAGTGATTTTTACACATAATTATGATTTAAAGGTATCAAAGATGTCGAGTGTCTTTAATTTCTTACATTCTTATTTTGATGTTTTACCTTGTGCAGGAAGGAGACTGGGTAAGATGTCACAAGCACGACTGCAAAACACTGAAGAAATATCCAGTCACAGTGATTCATCTTCTGTCTCAATTCATCCGAAAGCAAGGCACACAGGATGATGAGGATTGGTTTCCAACCACCGTAGACCAGTTGGAATCCCATCATGAGAAGCTGAGCGATACCATGAGGGCTAAGCTTGAGACCGTGAAGTCTCGCATTGAAGAGGATATCCGGACTGAGCCAATAAGCAGCGCGCGCTTCTTCAAGATGTTTGGGGCGCACACCTGCAACAGCTTCTCAATGTTGAATAATAATATGGCTGTCATTGCAGTTGGGATATACTTGAGGTGATTTCTGTTACTTTATACATGTATGGTTAATGATTGTTTACCTGACTCTAGAAAGAATGTATATGCTTGTAAGTGAATAACCAGGGGACGGACAGCTTTAAGTTTAATTCCTTTCCAAGAGACTTGGTAATTAGGATTTATGCCTTACCGAAGGGCACAGGCACATTGAATAATCGGTTTTGAACCTGGTACCTCAACTGCTCTACTACTGAGTCGTTGCGCCTCTTTTGATGTATTTATTGGTGTATGACAAGTAATCAGAAGTACTTCCTGAAAGGATCGATTAACATGAATAGGTGCGAAAGAATTATTATCTGTAGACAAAAATGATGTGTCCATTTTAAAATTCCAAGGGGAAAAAAATGTGAATAAAGTTATACTTTTCAGCATACTCTTTCATTAAAATTCGGAACTGTAATGATGCAAAAGTTTTTGACTTACTGATTGTATGCTGTACGAGTAAATCAAGCATAATTCCATTAGCAAAATATACTAGTACCCTTTCTCTCCCCATTCCCAAATATTTATTTTCTTGTTTGTGGAAATAAATGTGTCATTATTATGTCTCTGTTTTAACTGTTCCTGTTGTTGAGAGCATCTATGGTGAACCATTCCTGTGATCCTAACTGTGACGCGGTGTTTGATGGGAGGACACTTCAACTCAGGACCATTAAAGATGTCAAAGAAGGAGAAGAGGTAAGACCTCGTATTTTATTCTCATATACCATTTCACAACGGGGTCACAACCAAGGGGATGAAGTGATGGCGTGTTGTTCCAGTGACAACTGCTTAAATACAGAACTCAGACAAATTAACAAGTGACACATTGTTTTAAGGGAATTAAGTTTGATTCCAGTCTCCAAACAATATTGACATGGTCAAAGTACAGAAATATCAATGTTAGCGTTCACTACGGAACATAACATTCAATAACGGATCAAGCATTCAAATGATATACCTTGCGTGCAAAACAATCTATTAAAGGAAACTACCAAGCTTCCGACCCTGGTACATCCCAACAGCAACTTGCATATATGCATTGCAATTAACAGTTCACTGCTTTAGTTCAATTTTAAGTCCAAAAGTTCTTTCATTTCAATTCCTTAACTCTGCTTAAATATGGAACCTGGTCTGAAGAACTTGAAGTGGTGATGAACACCGACGAAGTCAACTCGTTGACTGCCTAATGTGCTCGAAGTCTTCGGTGGACTACTGTACACTCGACACCTCGGGTATTAGAGTGCACATGGGAATTACGTGGACGTTACGTCGTAGTTTACGCCATAGATTACGCCATGGTTTACATCCTGGTTAACATTGAAGTTTACGCCAGGGTTAACGCCATAGTTAACGCCATCTACGATAATAAAATACCAAGGCATAAAAACTACCTATCCTTAACAAAATACAAACTTTATCTTTAGGCTGTTATAATTATGCTAATTATTCCAAGAATAATCACAATGCCAATGCTAACTTTATATTCTATTTTCATACCTTCATGTTTCTGGTATTATATAGCACCTAACAACCACACATAGAAGCATCTGACTATCCTGTCTGTGTAGTAAAATATGTGCTTTTGATTCTCAACATTTCAAACACCACTGTACAAAACTCAACTGATTTCACTCAAAATCGGTACTTTAGTGACCATTGGTGACACCTAAGTAGCAGTAAAATACATTTTGTTCAACTTACTGATGTTAAAAAGAATAATTTAAAAATTCAAATTGTAAGTCTACTGTCAAACTTTGCTTACAGCCGCATCGGCATGATTGTATGCAGTCTATGCAATATTGTGTGGTGTGTATATTTGTGTATAGGTCTAATAATACCTGCCTCACAGCAAGTATGCAGTGCTAAAGGTCAATACCGTTAGCATTGACTCTCTATGCTTTGCTGGAGTGCCTCACAACTAGATAATACTGAACAGCATCCATATTGAAATAATACATTTTCCTTTTTTGAGTTTTCTCTGTCAAGGATAATATTACATAAGCAAGACTATAATCATAAAATGATTTATAATTAAAGACTTCAGGTCAAAAGAGCCTTCAAATGATAATCATCCAGGCTTATCTTATTTCTCTGCTCTAAGACATTAGCACTAATAGGTCTTGCCTCTCTAGATCCTAATATTCGAGGGCACGTCCCTCGCAACCTTTATAAGTCTAACTTCTTGACTATCCCATTAAAACGTATGTTATAGAATTAACACGCGTTTCAATGGGATAGTCAAGAAGTTAGACTTATGAAGGTTTCGAGGAACGGGCCCCAAGTGCCCAATATTAATTCTAGCTAGGGTTCCTCTCGTATAAGGAATTTCAATCAACGCTCAAGCTATTAAAATATTGCCTTCACCTGTTTAACAATAAAACTTTGCAAGAATACTATCAGAATCACCCTAATATTAATAGAGATTAGAAATCTAAACTTGCAGGAAGCCCAAGACTGTGCTGGACAAAAGGAAGGACGCACATGAATAGGAATATGCTAATAAGCTAACTGCACTACATATCTTTGGACAATAGCAAAGACATGACTAGACTATACTATTTGGGTCAATGTTGTAAACAAAGTCTGAAATAGGGATGACTTGTAACATACCACATATTTTATTCTCAAATACCACATTTATTTTATACCTTATGTTCTGAATATGCACGTGAGAGAGAAAACCCTAAATTTGTTAAAGAAATATAATTGACTGTTGCTTTATGGATTCTGTCAGGATTATTACCAAATTATTTCACCATAACATTATCAGGATAAGTCTACCAGTGTTTATAAGAATTGAATCAGCACACCAAAATAGGTCAGTTTATATGTGGGAATCCAAAGATACAACGATTTTGCAATGAAGGGCACTTCAGAAGAACTAGTGTATATTCCTGTTCCTCTTTAGATATTTGTCACAATTTTGGAAGATCGCAATGGTCAGCGTCCATTGATTTGCTGGTAAGTCTGGTCATATGAAAAAGAATCAAGCAAATCTTTGACCTTAAAAAACATGATGGTTTGTACTTGTACATGTATTATAAAAAATAACATGTGCTTATAATTTAAGATCCTTACAACCGGCTTTCGTTTGGTTTTAGTGTTCAATCTGCTATGTAGAAGTCATCAACCCAGCTAAAGAGAGACAGGCTGAGCTGGAAAATAAGTATTATTTCACCTGCAAGTGTGTGAAATGCGTTGAAGAAATCAATGTGAGTCTTTACTTTACAGTTTCGTTCTTTGTTTAACTCTTCTCAAATAGTGCAGAAGATTCTGAAAATAAAATTCCAGCTGTATACCGGTAGGTATTTTTCTTTTACACTGCTAGAAATCTTTGAACTTAAATTGTATTGATGGATAAGGTCTGCGGTTTCATAAAATGAGTGTGCACCGTTATAACTTCCAATGTTTAAAGTAGTGAAATAATGTATTGGGCAATAATAAAGTCCACGCACTGCTTAATGCTAGGAGTCCACTGGGCCAGCGCCAGTTGGTGCCAGTTTGCGCCAATGCAATTTACTGTGGCGCCTAGTGTCGCCAATAAGGTGCCTAGTGGCGTGTAGTGGCTCAAACTGCCTCCCAACTGGCTCGTGGTGGCCCGTAACGGCACCAAATTTGAATGTGGCGGCAAGAAAATTTCAAAATGCTTGAAATTTTCGTCGCGCCACTTGCATCGAGCAATCAGCGCCAAGTGTCCGCCAAGTGGCACCAAATGGCGCGAACATATTGCCCTTTGGCGCAAACAATCCGCCTATTGGAATCCACTGGAATGTAATGGCGCGCGCCAAGTTGCGCCATTGAGATTTCGCGCCACATGGCGCCACTTGGCGCCAAGTGATAGGCAGTGGCCACCTCAGCATCTCTCATCATCATCTTCTGATGGAGCAGCATCATCACTCCAACATTATCAAAAGCCTCAGACATATCAAAATTGTAAATATTTAGTAGAGATGTTGTTCATACAGCAGCTGAGGAGGGTCTGAACCAGGTAGCCGATGGCCGGTATTTATATAGTCGGCAAGTAGCGCCAAGCGGCGGCAAGTTCAAACCAATTTGGCGACTTTTGGCACAAACGGCCGTGTAATGGCGCGAACTGGCGCGAACTGGCGCAACATTTTGGAGCAAGCCGGGTGGCATTTGGCGCACGCCATATGGCACCCAGTTTATTCCACTTGGCGACACATGCCGAGCGGACATTAATTCGGCGCCACAGCGAGCCACTACGCGCCAATCACATAATCTTTGGCGCGAACTGGCACCAACTGGCGCTGGCCCAGTGGACTCCTAGCATTACTTTCTATTATTACTCAAATTTGAAATAATGATATAAATCTCAAGCCAAGGCACTTGATACCTGCATGGATCTACTCTCAGTAATGCACTGGATAATAAGTGATTTCCGAATTCCATATAGAAATTGTTTCACATAACTTGCAATATATGCATTTCAGTGCACTAAAAATGTTCTTATCGTCAAGCTAATCTTTTTTACATTCTGATTAAATGTTTTCTGTATATTTCAGGCTTTGAAGCCAGAAAATGGTTTAGGTGAAGAGCTCCGAGATCTGAAAAAATCCTTGGAGCAAATAAAGGATGCAGAGAAGGCACAAGATATCCTATGTTGACATATAAAGTTTATCTAGAAAATTACTCTATATTACTAAATAACCTGTCATTAAGTTGAAATACTAAGAATGAAGTCAACGAATGTTTTCTTCGTTAGTGTTTGTTTCATTTGTCGTTATCATAGAGTTATTAAGTCGCTTTTTTATTTGCACAATTTACATTCTACAAATACCTTTCGTTGTAATCTATTTTTCTCTCTTGCCCTCCTTTTCCCCCTTTTCTGCTTGTCTGTGTCTGTCTGTCTATCTGTCTCTGTCCTTTACCCTTTCCTCTATACTCCCAGCTCACTGACCCCATGTTATGTTAGTCCTCTCATTTTTGTCTCGCCTGCGTAGCAAAAAGCGAGACATAGGCCGCTTTTCCGGTGGCGGCGGCGACGGCGGCGACGGCGTCAACATCAAAAACTTAACCTGAGGTTAATTTTTTGAAATGTTACTATAATTTTGAAAGTATAAGTTCTTCGTCAATGAAACTTAGACTATAGGGTTATCAAGTATTCCCAATCTTTTGAGTAGAATTTCAGGTCACAAAGTCAAGGTCAAAGGTCATTTCAGGTCAACAGTCTTGGAATATGTTGTGGCATCATCATCATCGAACGAAAACTTAACCTCAGGTTAAGTTTTTGAATTTTGAAAGTATAAGTTCTTATGCGATGAAACTTTAACCAAAAGGTTATCGAGAACCCCCAATCATGTGAGTAGAATTTCAGGTCACTAAGTTAAAGTCAAAGGTCATTTCAGGTCAACAAACTTAGTCTATGTTGTGGCATCAACATCAAAACTTAACCAAAGGTTGCGATTTTGAATTTTTATCATAATTTTGAGAGTATACATATCTATTCTATGAAACTTAAACATAGGTGTTATCAAGTATCACCAATCATGTGATTAGTCTTTTAGATGCCAAAGTCAAGGTCAAATGTAATTTAAGGTCTGCAAACTTAGACTTTGTTGTGGTATCAACATCAAGGTTTTGAATTGTTAGCATAATTTCAAAAGCGTTTTTTCAAATTCCATGAAACTTGTACACAAGGGTTATGAAGTATCACAAATCATATGACGCAAATTCCAGGTCACAAAGTCCAGGTCAAAGGTCATTTTAGGTCAATGGACTGGATTATGTTTTCACAAGTTAATGAGAATTGATAAATCCATTTTTATTATTTGTTTATATTCCATTAAAGTTATAAATCTTGGTACAAATAATAGTAAATAATTGTTCTAATGATTCTTAGCCAATATTCACTTAAAAATGATGATTATATTCACTGAGAGGCTTTCATTTTTTTAATTTATTTTTTTTTTTTGGGGGGGGGGGGGAGGGGGGGCCTTCTAATGGGCCACCCTGCCTATAAATAATGTTCCAACCTCAATTTTTCATCATATCGAATTGCGTGATGCAGGCAAGACCACCGAGAGCGTTTACCTTGTCTCTATATACATTCTTCCAAGCTTTTTGTCCCCATCTCGATCAGTTTTCATTGTATGGGTTTATTCTTTCTTAATGGTGATATTTACATTGGGCCAAAGTGTTGCAGCTGTGTAAACCCTACCTTAAGCAGATGGACTCCTCTAGCAGTCTTCCAGCCAATCATCATCTCCTGTTTAAGGTCAGAGATGCGGCATTTCTAGCGTGCATCGACTCACAAGCATGGCAGAAAGCTTTTGAGACTGGACAACTGAACATGGAGCCTTTCAGGTAAGACTAGGTTCATTATACATATTATACACATTAAAGGGCGGGCCCATGACATCAAAATACAAGTGTATTCATGTTGGTGTGCAGTCCTGCATACATCTCATATTTTGATTTGTAAACTTCTGAATTTGTTTCATAGATTTTGAAACATTTTTTGAAATATTTGTTTTTCAAACTTGCTAAGCTCCACCCCAAAAACCTCCAGATCTCATTCCCCTTGTGACATTTTGTCAGTCATCAATGGGCTAACTTGACAAAGTGGCATGTAACTTTGCCAAAGTTGACCACCTGTTACATGACCACAAACAATAGCAACATATAAGTTGCTATGTCAGACATGTCAGACTAAACTAATATTCTAGAATAGACAATGGTATGTAATTTCCCCCAGCTTAGCACACGTTCATAATAGAATTGCATGCTTCCATACATATGTACAATACATCATCATTGCCTTTGTCTTCATAGTGATGCTCGGCAGATCTTCCCCCTAATATGGCTTGATAACACATGGCGCTTGGCGTTTTGGGGTAATCTTGCAAGAATACTTAAGCACAGCTCCCACTAAGCCGAGTTGGAGCCTCGAGTTGTGGCGAGCTGGCGCGAGCTTATGGCAAGCTGTTTTATCATTAAAACATATATCTTGATATCAAGAGTTCAATTCTTGATATCACGAATTCAATTCTTGACATCAAGAATTACCATTGCTTTACAACGTAAAATTATTTCTTGATATATTCTTGATATCAAGAAATATGTTTTAATGATAAAACGGCTTGCCATAAGCTCGCGCCAGCTTGCCACAACTCGAGGCTCCAACTCGGCTAAGTGGGAGCCCTGCTTAAGGATTAAGATATTCGTGGATGCCATGCATACATTTATAATTTCATGTGCAAGGGGGTTGTTGTTGTTGAGGGGTAAGTGTCCAGGGGCTTATTGTCATAGAACCCACTGTGCATTTAGCAAAACCGTAGTTTTATGACTGAATGTGTATGTTATTTGATTTAGATATCATTATGGACCATACAATGCCTATCTAGGGATTTACCTCCTGAGAATGACTAATATACTACTTGGCCTGGGGAGACTTGAAGAAGCGATAAAATATTTCACAGAGGTAACTAACTATTCATTTCAATGAAGACTACAATAGTGGATGTTTTTTTGTTTTTTTTTACTGAACTTTTATCTATTTATTTTTCATTCTGCTCTTTTGACAACATTTGACATTGTATCTGAGTAGAACTGTAGAATTGTGCATTTATTAAAATGTACTATTAATAAGTGCGGGCATTATTCCATCTTCAAGGATGGTGGGTTGGGGGTGGGGGGGGGTAGGGTAGGCGATGGTAATTAAATGCGACTATACGATACACGGTGAAATCTAGAATTATCTGAGGTACGTAACCCCACCCAATCCCCTTCGACCACCCTGTTTAATTAGTGAAAAAGCTTTATACCTATACATGAAGTTGTTTGGGCTGAAAAAGTATCATAACCCCCAGTATATACATCAAAAGCAAGTGTGTTGCTTACTGGACATTCGTATTCAGATTCTGAACCGAGTCATTCGCCTTGATATAAATTAGCAAGGACAAAAGATGAACAATTTATCATTCAATAAGGAATGAATTTGATCTACTTTAATCCATGCTCTTACATAAAACAGAGGAAGTGACCTTGCTGGAATGCTAGGAACATGTATGATGATGTAGATCAATACAGGTTTATTTTATTTTCATCGCATCGAACCAATAAACGTATCCCTTTATGTCATCCATTTAAATGAAAAATTGTTTGTCTCTTATATTTTTGATCGACTTGTTCATGCTCTCTCTCTCGCTATCTCTTTCTCTCTCTCTCTCTTTAAACTCTCGATGAACTTTTCCTGACTTTTTCTGCTTCTGATCTAGGAGGAGGTTAATTTGGTGCCAAATGTGTCTGTTATCAATTTTTAAAATAAATATTAATTCTTTTGTTTTTCAGACAAAGAATGTTTTGGAGGTAACGCATGGCCCAAAGCATTCACTGATGTTAGAAATGCAAACTCTGTTCTCGTTCCTGGAAATACTAAAGACATAAGGACAGAGCAACACAGAGAAAGATCGAAAGGAAACAACAAGAGACATAAGTTTGAGAAGCTGGCATACAATCCATTCGAAATGTAGTCATCGTAGTTTGTAAATCTAGACATTTGAACACCATCTCGAGATTGCAAAATATCCAGCTATTTTGAACTATCCCGATAGCAAACTATCCAGCTATTTGCGTCTTCACCAGACCGAAGTGGCAAATTAGCTGGATAGTTGGTCGGGATAATATCCCAAGATATCTCGGTCTAGTTTGCAAAATATCCTTCTATTTCCGAACTAGCGGGATAGTTTGCGAGCGTCTTCACCAGACCGAAGTACGGAGTCAATAATCCCGATCCCATCATGCACAACGATTTCCGGTTTTCCGTGTTGTTGTTTACTTCTACTAGCGCGCACATGTGATCTATACCACTCAGTTAGCTCAGCGTACATCTACCGTATTTTTTGCGTTCAAATCGTCAGTTTTCTGCATTTACTCGTCTAGTTTGTTTTTGTCTTTGTTTTGTTTTTTGTTTGCTGTTCGCCGTTGTACTTAGGTGTTAATAATGTCTCACTGGACAAGCGAGCCAGCACTTGTTTACGTTTTACAGCGCGGGTAAAATCTTAAATCCGCGCGCTGGCCGTACAGTCATTCGCTGAAGTGCGCATGCGTCAATCTCGAGATTATTTTTCGAGCTAGTTGGTGATGAGCGTATCGGTCTGGTGAAGACGCAAATAGCTGGATAGCTTTCGATCGGGATAGTTCAAAATAGCTGGATATTTCGCAATCTCGAGATGGTGCAGACACGCCTAAAGGGCCCTGTTTCATAAAACTTTTTGTTCATTAACATGTTACGAACATTGTGATATTAAGCTTCTGAAATACTTGCATTTGATTGACTGTGAGCAGATTTACCATATATATTATGTTGCAGTTGTTATTGATAACAAGTTTGATAAAACAGGGCCCACTTCTATTAAAGGAGGTGTTAGATGAAACTCATTACCTAGTACTTAGCAGAATTCAACGTCTATTTCTTTCATTTAAACACCTTTTTTAACAATAGCATTTTCAATAATGTACTAAATCAGCACCGCCGCCATGGATGTATATTTACATGTATTGTATATATTTTTACCCATTTTAATACGAATTTAGTTTTGTATGACCTAAGCATTATACGTCACCGGAAATTTTCCTCGTATATTACTGATTTATGTGATATTTGAGTATCAAATGATTTTCAAATTTCACTATATGCTGATGACACTGCTATATTCTGTAAAAGTAAGAAAGTTAATGACTTAGAAAGTAAGCTTCAAAACCAATGTGATCTAATTTCAACTTGGATAGACTTAATAAACAAACTTATGTTAAATACAGATAAAACAAAAGTGATGATATTTGGCGCGAAGAATATATCATGCAACCAGGCGTTAAATATATATTTTAAAAACGAAAGAATAGAGTTTGTTATACATTTCAAATGTTACCTTGGACACAACTTAATTTGTCGATGCATGTAAAAAACACTGTGAATAAAATTACTCGAGCAATAGGATCCATTCGTAGAGTTAAACAGTACATCTCCCGTAAAAAAAAAGATCAAATTATGTTATTCTCTCATTTTGCCACACATTGAATATTGATGTATCATATGGGGATTTCGTTTTAAAATAGTAATAGATCGATTACAAAGATTTCAAAATAAGTTAATAAGAATGGTATGAAATCTGTCTAATAGAACAACGGTTTAACCATTGGTAATGAGTTTAAAGTGGCAAACAATTGAAGAAAGAATAAAGTATCAATTTTGCATTGTGGTTTTTAAAATATTGAATAGCCTTACACCCGAATATCTCGATTGTTTGTTATTAATAAGGAAAATAATATATACAACAAAGTATGCAAAGAATAGCAAATTAGTCGTTCCCCAGGCATTTACCGAATATCGTAAACGTAGTCCATATATTTTCAACAAACTCTACTCCCTTTAAATATTCAATCAAGTAGTTCATTGCCTCTATTAAAAACATGTTGCCAATCTTTATCCCACACTCTTTAGAAGTCCAAACATCATGGGTGTCGATCCCGGGGGATGGGGGGGATATATCCCCCCCCCCCCCCAATAATTCACCATCGAAAGAAAAAAATCAAGAGAAAAATTCATAATCAGAGCCCGATGAGAGTAGTTAATGGTTATTACTCGCAAGATGACCATCAATATACACATTTTGCTATCTCATTTTCATAATACATACATATATACGAAGTAAATGAGACAACCGTATATGAGACAAGAATAAATTGAATTCTCGCTCATACGGCTTCATCAGGAATTGATGAATTTATTTATTCAATTTGTTCAATCAACAGCATCATAGAAATGCAGTTCGCCAAATGCAAAGACGCAGCGTTAAAAAGCAACGAGCTAAATGTTAAGCGCGAAACGCAAAAGTAGCAATCTGCAATGCACATCAAACAATCTTGGACAGTGTAAACATAGATGAACTCTGTGACGAATTCGTGATGAGATCGGAGACAAGGAAAAAGCAAGGATTTAGAGTCGAGAACGGTACAACGAACCGTCTTCTTTCTCTAATAATTTAAATAAACGTCAAAGCTTCCGCGCTTCGCATGGGCGGGGGAGGGAACTGAATTCAGACAAGGATTAACAGTCGAGAATGATACAAAACTGATTCAGACAAGGATTTAGAGTCGAGAACGGTACAACGAATCGTCTTCTTCCTCTAATAATTTAATGAGACGTCAAAGCTTCCGCGCTTCGCGCGGGAGGGGGGGGGGGAACTGAATTCAGACAAGGATTAACAGTCGAGAATGGTACAACGAATCGTTTTCTTTCTTTAATAGTCTAATGACACGTTAAAGCTTCCGCGCTTCGCGCGGTAGCGTTGAAACTGATTCAGACAAGGATTTAGAGTCGAGAACGGTTCAACGAATCGTCTTCTTCCTCTAATAATTTAATGAAACGTCAAAGCTGTCGCGCTTCGCGCGGGAGGGGGGGGGGAACTGAATTCAGACAAGGATTAAGAGACGAGAATGGTACATTGAATTGTCTTCTTTCTTTAATAATCTAATGAAACGTCAGAGCTTCCGCGCTACGCGCGGAGGAAATGGAATCTCCCCCTCCCTGCACCCAACCCCCATAGGGAGCGCGCTTCGCACGATTCGTGTGCTCACTACCGCCCCCCCTAAAATGAAATCCTGGCTACGCGACTGGGGAGGGGGTGCAACCTGCCACACGTTTCTACCTCTTGGTTGCTTTGATCCATTGCCGAAAATATGTTGGCACCTATCATCCCCCCCCCCCCAACCACGGATACAAATCGACACCCTTGCCAAACATGTACAAGCTTGATAGATTTTAGCTGCCTTATTGTTTTTGTTCGTTGGGATGGGGGTGGGGGAGGAGGGGGTCTCGTTTAATCGCCCATTATCTTTTTTTCTTTTTCTTCTTAATATTTAGTTGTTGCTTTTTCTTCCCAAATCTAGTATTCATTTGTTTTTGTGCTAGATTTGTTATTTAAAAAAAAAATAGGCTGTAGGCCCTGGTTATTGTTGTGGTTATTTAAAATAATTTTGTAATGTATTAATTTAGAGCATCCATTTATATTTGTAATTATTATACTATTACATCGTTCTGTGTTAAATTTGTGTTGTATTGTATTAAATGTAATGTTATTTTATGTACCTGTATAATGTTGGGCTGGTTTGGAAAACAGGCCATTAAATTGTGTTGGGGGCTTGAATGGAACTACCCTACTGAAAAAAACTTAATAAATAAATAAATGTAGGCCTATTTAAAAAGTGAGTGGTGTAAGTTAATCATATTGTTGTGGGAGTTGTTTGTGAATGTTTCTGTGACTGGTAGTTCAGGTGTTTTGATGATTTATGGGTGTGTTGTGTCTCGTATCCTTCGAGTGTGCAGGGTGAGAATCTGATTCTATTGGTGAAATAGATAATTAAATTTTCGATTAAGTTTAATGTCTTTTTACCGTTTATCAAATCGATGGATAATCCCACTTTGTGACTCTGGGTAAATCTGTAAATGTACATCAATGTTTGTAGTCCCTGGTCATTTCATGTCATATTATTTATGTTTCGCCTTAATTTCATTGTTATTTTGTTTGTTACCGACATATAGGACCAATGTGATAAACAGCTTTGGCTGACATTGTCATCCTGTATAAATATTTTAAAATAAATAAGTTAGAGAAATGGTATAATGGCTAGAGGTTTACAATTCATTGTGTCACTAGAGCATTTTGAATCGTGGGGGGGGGGGGATAGGAGGATGCTAGGTCAGAAATATTATGACAAGAAGTCAAAGAGAAAATACATGTACATGCTTTCCACTAACTGAAGAGATAATTTGTACTTCCAAAGTCAGACGTCATTCAAAGGAAATCGAAATACATTGTACATGTATTTGTATTCTTTTTACAGAAGTATTTTAAAATAAGTTGTTATGCGGCTCGGGCTGGAAATTTACGAAAACAGAAACAGATTAAATAACACTTAGTTAAATATAATTATATATACAATAATCAAGATTCCACTTAAAGGTACTATGTCCCATATGCAGCCGACATCAAATTATGTAGAACTTTGAAGGAATTACGAATATGGCATGTATGTTCTATCTGTAAAATTTAAACATTAGAAGTATCATGTTATTCAAAATTATGCAAGGAAAACCTTTTACTTTCTAGACTTCCTTATCAGACACTATTGAGTGACTGACTGACTTTTTTTCTTTGGTAATCACATACATAAGAAGAGTTGTAAAGATACATGAGCATTTGTCTACATCAATAACCCACTTTTTGTAATGTCCAAAATTCAACTGATTGAATCTTTGCGCAGCACAAAATGTACGACCATTCGGTACAAGGGTCTATAACTTATGTGATTGCAATCACTTATGTAGATTTGACAACTAAAGCTCGTTATTTTACTACTAATTTTTTTTCAAGCCCTTTCGTTATGAGGGGAGTTTTAATCCTTCAAATGCCATTGAAATTTAACCCTTTTTTGGCCTGCAAATGGGACATAGTACCTTTGATGTCTTTTATGTGAAGAACATTTTACTTGTACACAGACATGATGTTTTCTCATGCTTTAATAAAGAAACAGCCAACTTGAACTTTGATATGTTCTTTCTTTTCATTGTACATTTATAATACCATAACGAGAGATAGAAAAAGGAGAAGAAAGAGGGGGGGGAGAAAGAAAGAGGGGTGTATTGAAGACAAAGACATGTATTAACAGATCAGAAATTGAGAGCAAGAGATATAATAAGATGCAATTTTGCTTACGGAGAAATACACAATGTCAGACAAGAAAGGAAGTACAGATGGAGATTTATAGTGAGTGGAGACTGGCAAAGGAAGAGTAAAGACACTTATGTACAGTGAAAGGGAAATGAAAGAAACTGAGTGACGATGAAAGTTGATAGACACACCAGTAATTTAAACCAGGGAGGTGATAGAGAAGAAGTGGAAACTATTGTAATTCATTTAAACGCATTCACATTCCTCGATCATCATTTTCAATTTCAGTTTGATTTATTGATCACGCATGCGCAATACAAAAGTACAATTGGCATTAAAAAAAAATCATTCTCTGGCTGTCTCCATGAAATATCAAGTTATATATTAGCATATATTAACATGGAATCAGAAAAGAGAATACAAAATTACAAATACATACATGTATAAGTAAGGATATATTGACTGCTTTGAGAGGCACAGTGGTTTCTATAGGGTCAAGGGAAACTCACAACCTGCTATGACCCCAAGGCGCTTGCGCCGCGGGGTCATAGCAGGTTGTGAGTTTCCCGAGACCCTATAGAAACAACTATGCCTCGAATATTAAAAGCAGTCAATATATATTTTATATACCGAAAAAAAGGAAAATGTTGACTCACCCATTTAGGTTTCCATCTCTTTGAAGTCATGAATATTAACACCAACAATAACTTGTGTACAGTATGATGAGTATGAAATCCAACAAGCTGTGCTCCAGTAGAACAGGGAATACCAAACACGTTTACACGAACAGTAACTTTTGTACACGATGATATCACCAACAAGCTGTGCTCCAGTAGAACAGTAATAGAACATGAACAGTAACTTTATAAATTCACAAATTTGCAACATATTTACACAGACTGTGCGTCTAGTCTACTTTACATCTCCGAGGTCCGTGTTGACATTTCGCAAGAACTCTTCAAATATTTTAATGCCGTATTTTACTGCATACTTCGTATTTTTGCTATCAGCAGAATCGATTAAGTCTTGCAGCTGAATGTCATCCATAATTTGAAATCTTGGCATAGCTGTGTCCTCCATTTTGCCTCTTTATTGACAAAAAATTGGAAACAAAAAACCCCAGTATTTTGCGATCGAGACTAGTACACAAAATGGCGATCGGTCGTCTGCGCTGCGTGGATTGGTAGATTCGTCGCCTGAATGCAGCGACCAAAATCGAATTGCACTCAAACACCGTTAACGGTATCGCGCATCGGTCATCGCACAAAAGAAACTTATACGGTAACACGTAAACCAAAATGGGGATCGCAGCAAAATGACGTCACGTTTCACAGCCATGGAAAAAGTGCTATGAAAAATGGATATAAACCGGTAGAGCCGGGAAAAATTACTATGAATTTCAATTAGCGGGCATGGTTAAGAACATGACTGCATTTTCAACCAATCAGAAGACAGGATTAGTAAAGAATCTTAAAATGAGGTATATAAACATGAATATGAATGATTTAAGATAAAGCAATACATATAAAATCATGCATGACAAAGTTAACAGGAATTAGAAAACACACCACATTTGGGAAGAGACAACAAAGCATATTAGTAGAATACATTACATGGACATGGAAACCAGAAAACAACAGATAGTTAGAAATAGAGAGAAGCAAAGGTAATTATAGGAGCGGAGATAAGAGAAAACGGAACAGAGTAAATAATTGTAGTGAGAATGAGAAAAAAATCGAATGGAGCAAGAAATGAACAGAGTTGAGGCAAAGGTTGAAACATGAGGGAGTTATAGGGAAAGGTGGTAGAGAGGAGACAGAAGCATGTAGGTACAAGAGAAAGTTTAGGATATGAGAGATCAGAATGGAAAAAAAAGAGATGGATAAAGAGGTGGTAGACAGCAGAAATAAGCATGTACGTACAAGAAAAAACATAAGGATGTGAGAGATCATAATGGAAGAAAAAGAGATGGAGGAAAGGAGAAAAGGGTGAGATGAAAGTAGCAAGGTATGCGTAATACATCATTATGACCTTCCTTACAATGTACTTCTGATATTTCACCAAGTTGAGTTTAAATGTGCACATCATATCCCGGCCATAATGAATTACAGATATTAGATACGCATAACTTGAGTATATGGCATAAGTCATAAGTGCATTATACAAATACAAAAATATGACCGTACCAAAGAGTACAAGCAACAGATAGCATCAGTGTTATGTTACACAAGAAATATCTATGAGTGAGAATTTCCACCCCTAAGGAAAAAAAATCATACTCATGTAACCTGTTATAACGAGAGGGATTGCTGTGCGTGGGTGAACTGTTAGGTTAAAACATAATAGTACTTCCCTTTTGTTATGAACGTCAGTGGGAATTCCCACTCGATAAAAAAAGCATACTCATATACAACTGCATAGCTGAATGAAATATTATCATACACCTCTTATTCAGCAGGATTGTCGCCCGTGCATGTTTGAGCTAAGAGGAGCAATTTCATGTGATTACACTTATAATGGCGGCGTCTATGCCTATGCAATCTGTGCGTGTTGTAAAATCAGCTACTTGTGGGCGGAAGTTGGTCGCCACTTCAAAATTTGCGCCTGGACAATGTATCCTTGAAGAATTGCCATATGCATATACTTTGTGCGACAACACACGGGGACTCTACTGTGATTTTTGCCTCAAACAATGGTATGACTGTTAATTTTTTTCTTCCAAATGTGATAGTTGGGCCTTTTACATAATGAAATCCACGCTTTGCTTTCTTTTTTAGATCTATTTTTTTTCTCGGCCAATAAGTTAATTCCACTTAGAGTAGAATATGCATTCATTTCACTTGAATGCTACTATTAATAAGAACAAAAATATTCATTTAATGATATGTCTATGATTGAATTAACCATCGTAATTAGCTAAGTAAATATAAATCTAGAAGTCTAAGTAATAATGATTACAATTTAAATTAATCATAAGATATGATAACTTTTGAAATAAAAGTGAGCATCAATATTACTTAATCAATTTGCACAAAACTCAAAAGGGCCGGGCCATCATGAATTGGTTAAAGTTTTTAATTTTTAGTGAGTGTTTCTACTCTCGTATTTGCATAATGTATTTTTTAAATCTAGTGAAGTTACGTACTAAATTATTTTGTTACATTTTAATGAAATTCAATAAAGTTTGACACTGTTTTAAATATATATCTAGAATCAAGTCAACTACAATTTTCATCTTACTTTCAGTTCAACTCTAAAGAAGTGTTTGAGTTGCAAGTGTGTAAGCTACTGCAATAAATCTTGTCAGGTAAAAACACATCTTTTGCTTTGGTTCCCTCCAATATAAACCCATTGCCGATATTGGTAATGAATGATCCCTGAATTAATTCGGTGGAAATAAGAGAATTCAAGCAGTAAGAGAGTTAAAATTACTCTAATTTTGTTTTTGTATGTTGCTAAGCATTATGACAAAGTTTATGGCGTTAGGGGCTTTGTTATATTAATTATAGTTGGCCATTAGTGGCAGAATGGTTATTTGTAATTAGTGGTCATTGCAGGAACTATGCAAATATAATCATCAGAAATAATCAGTCAATCGTGAGGTGCCTAAACTTCTATTAATAGATTATTACACATAATTTTGATTTAAAAGGTGTTACATATCTTGTCTTGAATGGTTGTTGTAACTGGGTAGACTCATTTAGAATAATTATGTTGTTTGGTACGGCTAACATTCTTATTTTTATATGTGTACCTTGTGCAGAAAGAAGACTGGACAAGATGTCACAAGCAAGACTGCAAAGCCCTGAAGAGAATACATCCCAAAGTACCTGGAGACTTAGTTCAGCTTCTGTCTCAAGTCATCCGGAAGCAAAGAAAGTCTGCTCCGTGCACTCAGGATGATGAGGATTGTTTTCCAACCACCGTAGACCAGTTGGAATCCCATCATGAGAAACTGACCGATACAAGAAGGAATGAATTTGAGAACTTGTTGTTTCCGTTGAAGCAGTTCATCGAACAGGATGTCTTCGTTGAGCCGAGCAGCTTGTTGAAGATATTTGGGGCGGCTAACTGCAACAACTTCACATTATGTGATAATGATCTGAATTTCGTTGCAATTGGGATTTACTTGAGGTGATTTCTGTAACTATGATTGATGATTGTTTTACCTGACTCTAAGAGAGAATATATATGCTTGTAAGTAAACAACCAAGGGACCGACAGCTTGCTTTAAGTCTTCTCCAAGAGACTTGGTATTGAGGATTAATGCCTTATCAAAGGGCAGATATGCAAGCACATTGACCTGGTTTTGAACCTGGGACCTCCCGGTGACAACGCCACTGCTCTACCACTGAGCCTTTGTGCACCTTCTAATACGTGATATACAATGCTAAAATAAATGTCTGTAAAAGAAATTGATGGGTCTATTTTAGAATCCAATTTGTTTAAATGTTCCACGTTTCAGCAAGCTTTTTAAAAAAAAAATAGAACTGTAGGAATACAGTTTTAGTTTGAATTACTGATTGTATGGTTTAATTGTATGTTAAGAATGATTACATTAGCATTATATATATACTACTACCTTTTCTCTACCCAATCCCTATAGTCTGAATTTTCCTTTATTTTCTTGCTTGTGTAAATAAATGTTTCATTATTTTGTTTCTGTTTTATCTTTTCCTGATTTTTAAGAGCATCTATGGCGAACCATTCCTGTGATTATAACTGTGTAGTGGTGTATGATGAGAGGAAACTTCAACTCAGGACCATAAAAGATGTCCAAGAAGGAGAAGAGGTAAGACCACATATTTTATTATTAAATACCACATTTATGTCGTTCCTTATGTTCTGGATATGCAAGTGAGAGAAAATACCCTAAATATTTTTAAAGAAATTTATTAATTGACTGTTTCCTTATATGGATTCTGTCAGGGTAATTACTGACTCATTTCACCATAAAAAAAAAATCAGGATTAGTCTGATCTACCAGTGTTTATAAGATTTGAATCAGCACACCCAAACATTTCAGTTTATATGTGGGAATCGAAAGATACAATATATATCAGTTTTAGATTTTACATTGAAAGACACTTCAACTTTAATGAAGAACTGATGTATATTCCTGTTCCTCTTTAGATACTTATACATATTTTATACGAATAAATGTGCTTATTTAAAAATCCTTACAATAATATTGTTGTTTTGTTTTAGTGTACAATCGGCTATGTGAGTGTCATGGAGCCAGCTAAAGAGAGACAGGCTGATCTGGAAGAGGAGTATCACTTCACCTGCGAGTGCGTGAAATGCGTTGAAGAAATCAATGTAAATCTTGACTTTACAGTTTCATTCTTTGTTTAACATTACTCAAATGCTGCAAAAGATCCCGATTCCCGAAAGTTAAAATTCTAGCTGTATACCGACGGGTAACCGACGGGTAGTTTTCTGTTAACTAGAAACCTTTAAACTTGAATGATATTAATGGTCTCGGGATAATGTCTGCGGATTCATTAATGAGTGTGCACCATTGCAACTTCCAATGTTCAAAGTAGAGAAGCAATATATCGGGCAATAATAAGATCCACGTACTGCTTTATTTTCTATTGTTACTCAAATTTGAAATAACGATATCACTCTCAAGTACCCTATGCTCATGCATACATTAGCCAAGGCAGATATAATACCTGCATGGATCTATTCTCAGAAATGCACTTGATAAAAAAATAATTTCCAAAGTCCATATATAAATTATTTCACATAACTTGCAATATATGCATTTCAGTGCAAAATAAAAACGTTTTTATTGTCAAGCTTTAATATATTATCTTTTTTTACATTATAATTAAAATAATGTTTTCTGTATTTTTCCAGGCATTGGGGCCAGGTGATGGTTTAGGTGAATTAGAGCTCCGAGGTCTGAAGAAATCCTTGGAGAAAATGCAGGATGCAGAGAATTCACAAGATATCCTTTGTTGTCATTTAAAGTTTATCTAGAAAATGACTATAGTTATATTACCATAAAACCTGTCAATAAGTCGAAATACCAGTAATGAAGTCAACGACCATTTTTTCCTTTTGTGTTTGTATCATCTGCCGATATCAGATCGCTTTTTTAATTTGCACTATTTACATTCTACAAATACCTTTCATTGTAATATATTTTTCTCTATACACCCAACTCACTGAGCCCACGTTAGTCCTCCAATTTTGTTTTTTCATTTTGCTAATTTCCAGTACTATCAAATTGTAGTTCTCTCCCGTATATGTGTGCTCTCATTTTCTCTGTATGCATTCTTCCAAACTTTTTGTCCCCATCTCGATTAGTTTTCATTGCATGGGTTAATTCATCCTTAATGGTGAGATTTACATTGGGCCAAAGTGTTAGAGCTGTGTAAACCCTACCTGAAGCCGATGGACCTCTCTAGCAGTCTTCCAGCCAATCACCATCTCTTGATGAAGGTCAGATTCAGAGCATTTGGTGCATACATGCTCTCACAAGAATTTGACAAAGCTGCTGAGATTGGAAAGCTGAACACAGAGCCTTACAGGTAAGACTATAGGTTCATTATATTTATTACAAAGAACAATAGTGCTATTCAGATAGATGATATATATATATATATATATTTTAAATTTATGAACAGACCGTAAATGGTTCATTAGTTAAAGGGCAAGTCCACTCTAAAAATAACTTACTGTCAATAGAAGCAGAAAAATCAGACATACCAATCAAAAATCGGATAACTAATAAGAAAGTTATGAAGTTTTAATGACATGAAAATCCTTAAAAATCACAAGACAAATTGGAAACTTACTCATGAGTCCAGTGGCGGATCCAGGGGGCGGGGGGCCCGGTCCCCCCCCCCCCCCTTTGAGAGAAAAATCATGTAAAAACACGTGATTTTTACCTTTTTTGGGGGTGGGGGGTTACGCCCCCCCCCCCCCCCCCCCTGGCGCTCAAGGGGTGGGGGGGGGTGCAAATTTTAAATTTTCGAGGACCAAAAAAAAAAAAAAAAATGTGCTCACTGTGACGTCATTGCCTCACTATCCACTAATTGTTTTCCCTATATTGATAATATACATCTCGAATTTTCCCCCTAAAAATCTTATTTCCTAACACCAGCATCCAAGTTATATTGAAAGTAGACCTAATATGCTTTTGTGTGAATGCACTAATATAAAATAATATTTTAAGTTAAATTAATCAAAATGTGAATTTTGATAAACTATCTGTATATATAAAAGTCAATAATTATGAATACAATATTCAGAAAATAGAATCAATTCTTCAAAGTTCATAAAAGATTTTGTGAAATGTCATGCACGCAATATGAAACTATCAAATAACCTGGGCAAAGGCATGGGGTAATCAAGTTTTGGGGATAAAAAGGGAAATTAATGGGATTAAACTGTATAAAGCAATTGATAAATAGTGAGGACATGACGTCACACACTGATAACCAAATAAGCAATTTGTGTAGTGATTTCCATTGTTCCATAGTTTTACATACTTTCTTATTAGTTATTCGATTTTGTTTGTCTGATTGTTCTGCTTCTATTGAAAGTAAGTTCTTTTTGGAGTGGACTTGACCTTTAAGCCTTTATAAATACTGATCAGACAGAGGAAGTGTGATATTTCAGGAGATCTTCCCCCTAATATGGCTTGTTAGCACATGGCGCTTTGCGTTTGGAGTAATGTTGCAAGAATACTAAGGAATAAGATACGGACGGTGGATACCATGCAATTGTTATTGTGCAAGGGGGTAGTTTTTCGGGGGGAGGGGGGGGGGGGTAATTGTCCTTGGGGGTGATTGTCAAGGGGATGGGTATCCTAGAACCCACCGTAAATTTAGCAAAACCAGTTTTATGACTGAATTTGTATGTTATTTGATTTAGATTTCACTATGGACCATATAGTCCGGGTCTAGGGCTTTACCTCCTGAGGATAGGTAAACTACTGCTTAGCCTAAAGAGGATTCCGGAGGCTAGAAAATATCTCACAGAGGTAACTAACTATACAGTGTTTCCTAATTGATTGGATTCTATTTGAATGTAGACAACAATAGTGACCTTTTTCATTTCTACCGAACTTTTCTTTTGTTTGTTTTTTTCATTCAGCCGTTTTGACAACTTTTGACTTTTAGAAGAGTAGAATAGTGCATGTATTAATGTTTGCTATTATTAAAGTAATTGCAGGAATTGATTAATCTTTAGGATGGCGGGGGTGGGGAATATGATGGTGCTCTATAGAATACACAGTGAAATCCAGAATAATTTCAGGTTCCCGAACCCCATTTGTACACACTGTTGGTCTAATTCCATGAACAATCTTTATACAGGTAGTTTTGTCTGAAAAAGGGCACATCAAATCACAATACATCTTAAAACAAAGTTCGTTGCTTGCTGAACATTCTTATTGAGAATTTTAAACTGTGTCAGTTGCCTTGATTATGAGGTAGCTAGGATGATAGATGAACAAGCGCTCAATCAATAAGAAAGTATTTCGATCTACTGTAATCCATGCTCTTACAGACACAGAAAGTGACCTTGCTAGCATGTTTGGACCATGTATGATGATGTAGATCAATATTTTCTCTTTCTCTCTTTAAACTTTCCTCCAACTTTTCCTTACTTTTTCTGCCTCTGAATTAGATGAAGATTAATTTGTGCCGAAGGTGTCTCTGTTATTTATTTTTTTATTTTTTATTCATTGCTTTGTTTTTTACAGGCATTGAGTGTTTTGGAGGTAACGCATGGCCCACATCATTCGCTGATGAAGACGGAGTCAATGCAAGAACTGCTCCTTAGATGTAGGTTTCCCGAAGGTCACCCCATATGGCTGATTAAAACAAGATTTTCTCTGTAGCAGTAGTATAGATGTCACTGGAAATAGTAAAGGTGGGAGGACAGAGTGACAGTGAGAGTGAGATCGAAAGGAAACAACTAGAAACATAAAAGTTTGAGAAGCTCCATGGTGTACAATCAATTCTAAATGTAGTATTTGTAGTTTGTACGTCCAATTTAGAACACCAGGGCCGTGTTTCATAATACATAAAACATTTGGAAATGTGTTGATGCACTATTCCCAATACAATCTCGATTTAAATTTTTTTTTTTTACACTGAAATTTTGCCGGTAATTTAATATTTTGTAATAAATGTAAAACTGATGCCTGGCTTCCGAAAGTCGGGCCGAAAGTCCCCGCAGTGGAAGGGCGGTTCGGAGCATGGAACTTCAAAGCCAAGTGAAAGTTACACATCCCATTGTTACTCTTTAGAACTCACGAATGCGTTGAATAAATTACAAGAGTTTCGCCGGCTTGATTCCGGTCCTTCTCTATCAAGTCCCGGGTTATACCCTACGGAAATCCTTGCATTTGATTGCCTGTGAGCAGATTTATCATAGATTTGTGGCATTTTTTTTTGGTTTAATATTATTGATAACAAGTTTGATGAAACAGGGCCAATGTAGTTCTATTCGAAGAGGTGTTTTATGAAACTTATTACTTAGTAATAATCCAATCTTTATTTAAACACCTTTATCAACAATTGTATTTTCTTTAATGTACTAAATAACCAGTGACGCCATGGATATATCATGGAACCTACAACAGATGGACTAATAATGAGAGTCTTAATTTATTTGATCACATCATGAACACCACCACCTGATAATATGTATGTTGATGAGGACATTCATTTGTCGCGACAATGATGATTATGTAATCCCGCATCATCACAGACAAAAGAACATTTTACATTTCTTCAGATTCTTCATTCGCTGGGCCAGGGCCAAGAGTGTAGTTTCAGGAAAAGTATTGTGATTTAAGACTAGTTAGAGGAGCAATGAACCCCAAATTAGGAAAATTTGTGTGATATTAGATTGATTATTAAAGAAGTGGACACTGGTGAAAATACATTTGGACTTGCCAAACTTTGAAAAATACCTATACTTTACTGTCCTATTACCTTCTATTTCTTGGAAATGGATAGGATAATTTTTTTAATGAAGTTTAACATCATTGAATTACAGCCATATTTACAGGTATCGCTTGTAAACTGTTTCTAATTCCCTATAGAAAATATCATACACGTCAATATTCATATGTACGCCACATCTGCACATGCATTTCCGTGATTTTAAGTGATTCAGTTTCATTTTGTTGATACTTCAAGGCACAGTTTGGGTTTTTTATGGCTGACTGGGGGCGGTCGTGATGAGATCAAAGCTTGGAAGCATGTTTGGAATGTCATTATGATACTTTTGACAGAGTCAGGTGCATGGATGTATTATGGTACCGATCAGTGTCCATTTGTAGTAGGTCCATGGATATATATACATGAGTTGTTTATATATTTTGTTTTACTATTTGAATAACAATTACTTTTGAATCGCATAATACGTCCCATTGTTGTTGGAGATGTTTTTGAGTGTTTCGGTGACTGGTAATTGAGGTGTGTTGACTAGTTATGGGTGTGTCGTGTCTTGTTTCCTACGAGTTTGCTAGGTGAGATGAAGTTTAATTTCTTTTTGCCGTTTTTCAAATCGTTGGTTAATCTCATTTTGCGTTTCTGGTTAAATCTATGCATTGTCTCTAGTCGCTGGTTATTTCATATAATGTACACTAGTATAATATCCCTGTAATATATATATGTATGTTTTGCCTCATTTCATTGTTATTGTGTATGTTACCATGTTTATAAAGGACTAATGTGAAAAACAGCTTTGGCCAACATTGTCATCCTGTGTAAATAATTAAAGAAATAAGTTTGAGAAGTGGTATAATGGCTACTGTTGCTAGAGCATTTTAAATCGAGGGGGGGTGATGCTAGGTCAGAAATATTTTGTCGACAAGTCGAAGAAAAAATACATGTACTAACTGAAGAGATGATTGGTCCAAATTCTGACGTCATTCAAAGGAAATCGAAATACATTGGACATGTATTTGTACTCAGTTTACAGGTGTATCTTAAAATAAACTGTTATGCGGCTCGAGTTGGAAACCTATGGAAAACAGAAAAGAATTATATAGCACTAAGTTATAATTATACAATAATCAAGATTCCACTTAATGTCTTTTATGTGGAGAAAAATTTACTTGTACACAGACATGCTGTATTATCATGCTTAAATAAAGAAACAGCCAA
This sequence comes from Strongylocentrotus droebachiensis, assembly GCA_035222895.1. Classification (NCBI taxonomy): domain Eukaryota; kingdom Metazoa; phylum Echinodermata; class Echinoidea; order Camarodonta; family Strongylocentrotidae; genus Strongylocentrotus; species Strongylocentrotus droebachiensis. Next base: position 77,270 of record JAVYIG010001546.1, on the reverse strand, counting down.
CTTGAACTTTGATGTGTTCTTTTTTTTCACAGTACATTTATAATTTCCCGGAATGAGAGATAACAAAAGGAGAAGAAAGAGAGGGTGAGGGAGAAAGAAAGATGGATATATTTAAGCCAAAAACATGTATTAACAGATCGGAAATTGAGAGCCAGAGATATATTAAGATGCAATTTTGCTATGGAAGAAATACACAATGTCGGACAAGAAAGGAATTACAGATGGAGAATTATAGTAAGTGGAGATTGACAAAGGAAGAGTAAAGACACTAATATACAGTGAAAGGGAAATGAAAGAAACAGAGTGACGATGAAAGTTGATAGACACACAAGTAATTCAAACCAGGGAGGTGAGAAGGGTTGGACACTATTGTTATTTATTCAAACGCATGCGTGAGTTCTAAAGCGTAACACTACGATGCGTAACATTCCACTTGGCTATGAAGTTCCATGCTCCGAGCTGCTCGTCAACTGCGGGGAATTTCGGAGGCCAGGCACCGGGCCAGGCACCAGTTTCACATTTATTACAAAATATTTAATTACCGGCAAAATTTCAGTGTAAATTATAAACTTTATATGGGGATTGTATTGGAAAGAAAAATTATTATCGTTACTCAATCCATGATTTACAATGTTCGATAACTTTACGTTTGCTAATGCGTGTTTTTTTTTGTATTTTTGCAGTTGGAAAAAGGGATGAAATTACACAAGTTTGTGTTCGCTTGTTCTACTCATTACACATTCAATAATTGATGTGAAATCATTGAAAGGGACAGCGAACAGTTGCTGGGATAACATTTCCCGATGTAGGAGTTCTAAATCCTGAAATATCATGTGCTCTTTTATCTTACCACCTGGTCAACAGATTCAAGATTCAAGATAATTTATTGTCATGTAAAAAATACATAAAATTTGTCTTCGGTAAATATATAAATACAGACAAAATAGTTACATTTCAACATAAAATTTAACAATCATTACAATTTTAAGAAGGTTGCATTAAAATAATAAGATAATACTGAGGAAAAGGCAGTGCCGTTAAAAAAGCTTGTTTTGTTTGTTATTGAGCTCGTCCATCCAGGCACTTCCACGCCAGAACATATCTCCAGCTATCACGCATCAATACACATACACAAATACACGTACGTGACACACCCCTATACACACCTCTTACACACGCACACAATACACGCCCTACACACACGGACACTGTAATCAATATGAGAAGTGCTCTGGCATAGAAATGCCTGGATGGAGACAATTGAGACAATAAATTATCTGAGTATAAAATAGCTATTACGCAACGGCGACTTTGAAAGAAGGGTGAAGAGAAAGGAAGAAAGAAACAAGAAGAAGAGACATTCATGCAAATTACTTAGCTGGGGTGTGGAGGGCAGTGTAACGCATTTGCAGATGCAGATAAGCGCATACATTTTCGGCGGCTTGGAGCATGGGGTTAAGGAATGCGGCTTGATTAATTCCACTCCTTTCTTTTACCTCTCTGCTCACACTAAGCGCGCGAAAAGCTGCGAGTGATATTAAATGGCGGAGTCTGCAATGGAATATGTGCGTGTTGTTAAATCAGCCACGTGTGGGCGAAGTCTGGTCTTCACTTCAAAATTTGCAAGGGGACAATGTATCCTTGAAGAATTGCCATATGCATATACACTGCACGACAACAAAAGGGGACTCTTCTGTGATTTCTGCCTCAAAAAATGGTATCGACTTTTAATTTTGTTAAAATGTGATAGCCTACGGCTAGCTATGCTAGGGCCTTTGGCTTTAGTCTAAAGTAATAGGGGTCCTACATATTGAAATTCATGTGCTTTCCTAGATCTAGACAACACAGTGCGTCCCTGAAAAAACGAAAACCGAGAATTATCAATGATTTGTTTTTCTTCTTTTTTTCTTGGCTAATTAGGTTATTTCCACTGAGAGTAGAATATCATTCTTCATTTCACTTGAATGATAATATGATAATAAGAATACATAGTATTTATTAAATGCTATGTCTATGATTGATTCAAACATTTTAATTATGATGATAACCATGATAACAATCTAGATCTAGTAGATCTAGGTCTACTAATAGTAGAACTAAGAAGTTTAACAATGATTAAGTTAATCATTATTATGCTAACTTTTGAAATAAAAGTAAGCAATCAATTTGCACAAAACCCAAAAGAGGTCAAGGTTAATTTGTTAAAGTTTTATAACTTAAGTTATTAGGTCTACTCCGGCCTGCACTTTATATTTAAGTTACTAGTAGTATGTACATACAGTTTTATTTTTAATGAAGTTCGTGTAGGTTTTACACTGTTTTTGAAAAAATATCAAAAATAAAGTCGACTCTAATTTTCGTCTTGATTTCAGTTCAACTCTAAAGAAGTGTTCCAGTTGCAATTATGTAAGCTACTGCAATAAATCATGTCAGGTAAAAATAAATCTTTTGTTTTGGTTCCCTCAAACATAAACCCATTGCATATATTGGAGATGAATGATTCCTGAATTAAGTCTATGGAATAAGAGAATCCAAGCAGTCATTGTCCCAGTTAGTTAATAAAAATAACTCTAAAAATTCAAAAAATTCTTAATATTTACCCTGAGATGGAGATATTTTAATATATTATAAATATCTCCATCTCAGGGAAATGTTAAGACATTTTTGTTAACGGTTGCTAAGCATTATGACAAAGTTTATGGACTTGGGGCTATGTTATATTAAAGTATAGTTGAAATTAGTGGTCATTGCATGAACTATGCAGAAATAATCAACATAAATAATCAATCCTAATGTGCCTAACCTTCTATGAACAGTTAAATGAAGTGATTTTTACACATCTTTATGATTTAAAAGATATTAAAGATGTTGAGTGTTTTAATGGCTGTTGGTAGGCTCACTTAGATTGTCGTTTGGTACGGCTAACATTCTTATTTTGATGTTTGAACCCCGTGCAGAGAGGAGACTGGGCGAGATGTCACAAACAAGACTGCAAAACACTGAAGAAAATACATCCCAGGGTACCTTCAGACTTAGCTCAGCTTCTGTCTCAAGTCATCCGAAAGCAAAGACAATCACCTCCGTGTACTCAGGATGATGGGGATTGTTTTCCAACCACCGTAGACCAGTTGGAATCCCATCATGAGAATCTGAGCACTGAGAGCTCGTTGTCTGCGTTGCACAAGTTGAAGCATTGCATTGAAGAGGAGGATGTCCCAACTGATCCAAGAAGCTTGTTGAAGATGTATGGGGCGACTAACTGCAACAGCTTTGGAATATTTGATAACGATTTGATTGTCATTTCAGATGCGATATACTTGAGGTGATTTCTTTTACTATGATTGATACATGTTTTACCTGACTCTAATAAAGAAATAATGTATATGCTTGCAAGGAAACAATCAGAAGACCGACAGCTTTAATCTTCTCCGTCCTCTCCAAGAGACTTGGTAATGAGGTTTGACCTGGTTTTGGTCATAGTTTATATTGTACTTGTATGTTAAGCATGATTCCATTAGCATTAATACACTAGTACCTTTTCTCTCCCCAGTCCCATTTTTTATTCTTGTTTGTGGAAATAAATGTGTCATTATTATGTCTCTGTTTTAAGAGCATCCATGGCGAACCATTCCTGTGATTATAACTGTATAGTGGTGTTTGATGAGAGGAAACTTCAACTCAGGACTGTTAAAGATGTCCAAGAAGGAGAAGAGGTAAGACCACATATTTTATTCTCAAATAAAGTTTTTCCTCATGTTCTGGATTTGCAAGTGAGAGAAAATACCCTAACTTTTTGTTAAGAAATGTAATTGCAATGTTGCTTTATATGGATTCTGTCAGGATTATTACCAAATCATTTCACCATAAAATTGTCAGGATTAATCTACCAGTGTTTATAAGATTCGTATCAGCACACCCAAATGGTTCGGTTTATATGTTGGAATCCAAAGATACATTTTGCAGTGAAGGACACTTTAACTTTTATGAAGAACTGATGTATATTTCTGTTCCTCTTTAGATATTAATTTTTTGTCACAATTTTAGAAGATCATAATGGTCAGTCTCTAATAAATTTGCTGTTAAGTCTGGTCATGTGACAAAGAATCAAGCAAATCCATGACCTTGAAAAACATGATGGGTTTTTACTTGTTCGTTCGTTCGTGCAAAGAATATCAGGGAGTACATCATTTAGATAGGAAGATCCTTATTAAGCCAACAGATTGTCTCATCATCGAGCTCACGAAGTCCGGAAGCGCCGTGGGGGGATTTGTAGATCGTACAATCGTCAATGACATGATCCATAGTTTGGATCTCTCCACAGGCGCAGTTTGGTGATGATTCAGCTCCAATTTTATGTAGGAAATATTGTGTACGGCCAACTCCTGTTCTGATACGGTTAAGGTTGACCCAGGCTTTTCTTGGGAGGTCGCTGCCACTTGGTTTTGCACAGGGCTTTGGGATGAACTCTATCATGTATATATTATACAAATAACATGTGCTTATAATTTAGGATCCTTACAACCTGTTTTTTGTTTGGTTTAGTGTACAATCGGCTATGTAGATGTCATCCACCCAGCTAAAGAGAGACGGGCTGAGCTGGAAGAGAAATATCACTTCACCTGCAAGTGTGTGAAATGCATTGAAGAAATCAATGTGAGTCTTTACTTTACAGTTTTGTTCTTTGTTTAACTCTTCTCAAATGTTGCAAAAGATCCTGAAAATGAAATTCCAGCTGTATACCGGTAGGTAGTTTTCTTTTAAACTACTATAAATCTTTGAACTTGAATTGTATTGATGGTCTCGGGATAAGGTCTGCGGTTTCACAAATGAGTGTGCACCATTATAACTTCCAATGTCCAATGTAGTGAAACAATATATTGGGTGAATAATAAGATCCACGCACGGCTTTACTTTCTATAATATACCTCTCTTTAAAAATCTAGCCATCATTGCAGTCGTGATTTTAGCCATACCCTCATACCCGCCTACCATTCAATAGTTTTTTTGAAAAGTGCTCTCGTACCCGCCCATACCGGTACATAGTCTTTTTTTAAATGCCCTCATGATGCAATCCCCATTGGTTTACGTGTTAAAATTGTCTTTGTGCGAGCGCGGACAACATACAGTTTTTTTTGTCTGCGATTCCCAAATGATTGAAACTTTCAGTCATTTGTCCAGTGAAGATTAACAGACATGGTCTTAGATTTTCCGTGATGTTTTAACCAATCTTTACTCAATAAAAGGATAAGGTAAGAACTCTTGGTAGATTTTGTTTCAATTCGGCATAATTTATACAAGACATATCGACTGCTTTAGCATTGGCGCCTCATGGTCATGACAGGATGCGCTCGCGTTCCCTTGAGCCTATAAAACAGCCAGGCCTCTCAAAGCAGTCGATATCTTTATATTATTACTCAAATTTGAAATAATGATATCACTCTCAAGTACACTATGCTCATTTATACATTAGCCAAGGCAGTTTATACATACCTGCATGGATCTATTCTCAGTAATGCACTAGATAATAAGTGATTTCCAAAGTCCATATAGAAATAGTTTCACATGTATGCAATATATGCATTTCAGTACAAAATAAAAAAAAACGTTCTTATTGTCAAGAATCTTTCTTACATTCTAATTAAATGTTTTTTGTACTATTTCAGGCATTGGGGCCAGATGATGGTTTAGATGAAGAGCTCCGAGATCTGAAGAAATCCTTGGAGCAAATACTGGATGCAGAGAATTCACAAGATATCCTTTGTTGTCATTTAAAATTTATCTAGAAAATGACTATAGAGAGCGACCCAGAAAAAACGAAACCGAGAATTATCGATGTGTTATGACACATATTTGTAAAGCGTATAGATCCTCCGCTTTCATTTGATGCAACTTATATGATGCATATGTCATGCATGAGTGATTGAAAGCAATTTGAAGGAAGGTAACCAAAAAGTCATTTGGCGGGCGGTATCTGAATTCCGAAGAAAAATTCACATTTCAAGAAAGTTCATTTTCTGCTCTTTCATATGACACCTCAATCAGGAAAAATGAGCAAGGAATAACAAAGTTCAGTTTGTTTAAAGTGATGCTCGCATTTCCATAATTTGATTTTCACTAGCTGCCTGCCGTAGCAACAAACGGAATTGACAAAAGACTTAACTCCGTTTCGTTGACGATCAAACATAGACAAAAGAGTTCATGCATGGCTGATTGTCAATGAATCGGAGTTAAGCCTTTTGTCAATTCTGCTTGTTGCTACGGCAGGCAGCCAGTGAAAACGATATCAAAACACAGTCTAAGTTCGATTTCGGAGTATGTAGATCAAAGGTCATAGCTCATTAAATATGCCAATCTATTTTCCGTTCGATAACTTTAGTAATATTTGACGGATTTTTATGAAATTTGAAAGAAATGTACATGGTATCAAAAAACAGCCTAAGTTCGATTTCGGAGTATGAAGGTCAAAGGTAAAGGTCATAGCTCATTAAATATGCGAAAATACTTAATTTTATATGCGAACATGTGGTTAACTTCCTTGCCTAGTAATATAATAGTATAGTCTAATGGAGGTAACTTGTTCTGACGTATATACGCCATTTGTACCCTGCGAGGGGATGCTACGCTTTGCGTTGACTCGTTGGTAATGGGCCTTATGCCCGGCCACCCCACTCAGTGTTATTTAGGGTACGCATATGCGTGTTCCAAGCGACCCCCCCCCCCCTTTTGAGCAAAAGTCCGGTGTGTAAAGTCAATACGGGTCGACCTTTTTCTTTTGTTACGAAAGGACATTTTGGTAACACGCAAGGGGTCCATCCGTTCTCGGAGTGGGGGCGGGGGGGGCGGGGCCTTATGTTTGTCTTCTTACACTCGCATGTTATTTTTTACTTACATTAAACATAATGATTAGGGGTAAGACCGGATAACAATATAAAAAAATATTTTATTCTTCCACCTTGCCATATCCAAGCTGTGGGCTGTTTAGTGCCGACTCACTGCAAGAAGGCCATTCAAATGTCTGTACTCCCGCGAAGCACCAATTAGACATGCCTAACATTACTAATATTGGACAAGTATCTCCGTAAATAGCGCCATCACAGTAAAACAAAAAGAGCAGGCAGTGACAGACGCAATTTTAAATTCTATAGATTTTTTTTTAAAGAATTCTATAGAAGGTTTTTTGTAAAGAATTCTATAGACCATTTTTTACCAGTTGAAAACAAGTTTTATACCGAAATTGCGGAATGCGGGACATCCCGCATTTTCGAGATTTTGTCTTCTCCAGAATGCGGGATTGTCCCGTAAAAGCAGGACATTTGACAACTCACTGACCATATGTTAGTCCTCCTTTTTTCTGTATTCACTTTGCTAATTTCCAGTACTATCACATTTCAATTCTCTTCCTTATAATTTATATATGTGCTCTCATTTTCTCTATATACATTCTTCCAAGCTTTTTGTCCCCATCTCGATCAGTTTTCATTGCATGGGTTTATTCCTTCTTAATGGTGACATTTACATTGGGCCAAAGTGATACAGCTGTGTGAACCCTACCTGAAGCCGATGGACTCCTCTAGCAGTCTTCCAGCCAATCATCAGCTCCTGGTGATGCTCAGAGATACGGCATTTTTTGCATGCATACAATCACAAGCATGGAAGAAAGCTGCTGAGATGGGACAACTGAACATCGAGTCTTACATGTAAGAATAGCTAGGTTCACATGTTTTTTGTTTGGTTTTTAATTACGACCAGACCGTAAATGGTTCATTAATTAAGCTTTTATAAATACTGATCAGACAGAGGAAGAGTGATATTTACAGCAGATCTTCTCCCTAATATGGCTTATTAACACATGGCGTTTGGCGTTTTGGGGTTATCTCTTGCAAGAACACTAACGGAATAAGATACGACTGGATGCCATGCATTAAATCGTGCAAGGGGGTAATTTTCCTTGAGGGGTAATTGGCCAGGGGGATACTTTTCCTAGGACCCACCGTACATTTAGTAAAATCATAGTTTTATGACTGAATAATTTGTATGTTATTTGATTTAGATATCACTATGGACGATACAATCCCAATGTGGGGATGTACCTCCTGAAGATAGGTGAAGTACTGCTTAACCTGAATAGACTTCGAGAGGCTAGAAAATATTTCAAAGAGGTAACTAATTATACAGTATTTCCTAATTGATGTTTTCATTATTTTGTACTGAACTTTTCTTTTGGGGTTTTTCATTCAGCTGTTTTGACAACTTTAGACTTTGTACAAGAGTAGAATCGTGCATTAATTTAGCATTCCCTTGCAGACGAAGTGGGAGGGGATTATCCCCCCCCCCCTAGTCTGCAAGCACAAACCCTGGTCAGTCGTAAAAGTGAGTCTGCACTATAAGACTACCATAGGCCATGTACTGTAGCTGCTCCTGACATTGACACAACCAGTAGGTAGCTTGGCTAGACTTCTCTCAAGGCACAATGATTTGTTGATAAAGTGTTAAATTAGGGTCTGTGCCTGCAGACTACCCCCCCCCCCCCCCCCTCCCACTCAGTGTTATTTAGGGTACGCATATGCGTGTTCCCTCCTTTTGAAAACACCACGTAAGTCCGGTGTGTAAAGTCAATTTTGTGTATGTACGAGCCGGACTTTGGTGCGTGAAAAGTACCCCTTTACCGGACATTTTGGTAACACGCATGCGGTCATTCCGACCCCGGAGTGGGGGGGGGGGGGGGGGGGGGGGCGGGGGATTATATAGTAACGCTGTCGTCTGTACTCCGTTCGATAACTTTAGTAATGTTTGACAGATTTTAATGAAATTCGAGATGAAGGTACATTGTATCAAAATACAGCCCAAGTTCGATTTCGGATTATGTAGGTCTAATTTTTTCATAGCGCATTAAAATAATATGCAAAAATTGCTTCTAATGTTTTTCAAAATGTGGTTTCCGTTCGATAACTTAAGTATTAAAGGGCAAGTCCACTCCAAAAATAACTTACTTTCAATAGAAGCAGAAAAATCAGACGAACCAATCAACAAAAAAATGAGCAAAATCGGATAACTATATTTTCTAATTCATTATTTTGTTTTTCAGGCAGAGAGTGTTTTTAAAGTAACGCATGGCCTACAGCATTCACTGATGGCGTCAGTGAAGAAACTGCTCTTTAAGTGTAGGTAAGCCCTTCTGTCTGTAACTGCAGATAAAATCAGCCACTGATCTCAACATGAATACAAGGATTTCTCTGCAGCAGTAGATGACACTGGAAATTACTAAAGATGGAAGGACAGAGTGATAGTGAGAGTGAGATCGAAAGGAAACAACAAGAGACATAATAATGAAGTTTGAAGTTTGAAGTTTTATTTATTCCACATTTTACATAGAAAAACAGTTTATATTCTTTTCTTTTTTATACAGGTGTATATTATTATAAGAATAGATTTCACACAAGAAAAAAAAATTAAAGATTTCAAATCAAATATAATGTACGGAAAATAAGTACGAAATTTCGAATATGTATATATAACAGGCTAGGTAGAACAATGTAAAATGTGGGGAGCCTAAATAAAAAGCATAGCTTGTATGTGAATAGGCTCCCGTACTGAGTAACACAATATTAGGTCTGGATTAAAAGGTATTATAGGAGGCGAAAACGGCGTAGTATAGTATGAGAGTCTAGAGACGAACAAGGAGTGTGAATTTGAGAAGAAACGAAAAATAGAAATAAAGAGTAAAGAGAATAATATAATAGTGATAAGTAGGAGAAGGTGGAAAAGGAAAGAAAGAGGAAGAAGAGGAAGACGAAAAAGAAGTGGAAGAAGAAAAAGAAGTGGAAGAAGAAGAGGCAGAAGAAGAATAAGAGAAAGCAAATTGATGAAGTCAATGGCATTGTAAAAAATTAATTTGAGCCCCGCTTACTTAAAAGGAAACACCTGAGCTTTCGTTTAAATGAATTAATGAAGGGTCCTCAACTAGTTCGTTATTCAGGCTGTTCCAGAATTTGGGCCCAGTAAATATAAGTGTTTTGTTAGCAAAAACGGTGCTAGTTCGAGGGAGGTGGAAATGGTTTGACTGTCTAGTAGGGTAAGAATGTATGGTATTATTGCGTTGAAAAAAGGGGACGAAAGCATCTGGTAAATTATCTTTCGATAGTTCATACATAAATATTCCAATATAATATAAGTGCAAGTCAGATATTTTAAGAATATTACAATAATTATTATAGAAAAGCATATTTGTATGGGCAAGAAAACCAACATTATTTATTATTCTAACAGCCCGTTTTTGTACAGCATGATTAATTTTGTCCATAAGGGTTATAGAGCTATAATAATTAGTTTGAGAAGCTGGCATACAATCAATTTGAAATGTAGTCATTGTAGTTTGTACATCTAGAAATTTGAACACCAGGGCCCTGTTTCATGAAACTTGTTTTCAATAACATGTTACGGTCACTGTTATAAGCTACTGAAATCCTTGCATATGATTGGCTGTGAGCAGATTTATTATAGATATGTGGCAGTTGATATTGAAAACAAGTTTGATGAAACAGGGCCCAGTTCTATTCAAGGAGGTGTTATATGTAACTCATTACCTAGTAAATCGTATTTTCATTAATGTACTAAATAACTCGTGACGCCATGGATATACATGTGTTGTATATATATATGTTTACACATTTGAATAGAAATGTACTTTTGTATGTCCTAGGCATTATACGTCACCGGAAATACCTTGTGTGTTTAAAATGCAAGTGTTGTTAATTAATCATACTGTTGTGGGAGTTGTTTGTGAGTACTTATACATGTATTGCTTCTTTGACTGGTAGTTTAGGTGTTTTGATGATTTATGGGTGTGTTGTCTGGTTTCCTACGATTGTGCTGGATGAAATTCTGATTCTATGGTAGTAAAACGTTGATTACATTTCCGGTGAAGTTTAATTTCTTTTTACTGTTTTCAAATTGTTTTGATTTGATTTGATTTTATTTTATTTATTTTCCAATCAAATATCCACAAATTAAATGACATATATAAACCATACAGTAATACAATATATAATAATAGAACAAATGAATTATACAAGTAACGAAATACTGACAAGTATGTTCGTAATCAAATAAGTTTACTGAGTACATTTAAGTTTGAGAATTAGACAAAATATTTTATATTGCTTGATTTAACTGAGAGGGGAAAAAAGGAATAATCTCATTTCGTGATTCTGGGTAAATCTATAAATTTACATCCATGCCTTTAGTCGCTGGTTATTTCATGTCATATCATTTCATATTGCTGTAATATGTTTTTTTGTTTTGCCTTATTTCATTGTTATTTTGTATGTTACCATATATATATAAAGGACATATGTGAAAAACAGCTTTGGCCGACATTGTCATCTTTTATAAATAGTTTTAAATAAATGATAAATAAAAAAAATTGAGAAATGGTATAATGGCTAGAGGTATACGATTCATTGTGTCGCTAGAGCATTTTGAATCGGGGGGGGTGATGCTAGGTCAGAAATATTTTCTCAAGAAGTAAAAGAGAAAATACACGTGTACAAGCTTTCCTCTAATTGAAGAGATAATTGGTACTTCCAAAGTCTGACGCCATTAAAAGGAACTCTAAACAGATTGTACATGTATTTGTTTATCTTTTTACAGGTGTATTTTAAAATAAATTGTTATGTGACTCAAGCTGGAAACTTATGGAAAACAGAAGGAAAAAAAACAGCACTTATTTATGATACACAATAATCGAAATTCCACTTAATGTCTTTTATGTGAAGAACATTTTACTTGTACACAGAAATTCTGTATTCTCATGCTTTAAAGATATTATGTCCCGTTTGCAGGCCAAAAAATGAAAATGTCTTTAAGTGGGAAAATATTGACTATAGTTGTCGAATCGAATTAAGAGCTATAGAGCCAAGAAGTAATAGTCTGATTTTGTCAGACCATTGTATCGAATGGTCGTACGTTTTATGCTGCGCAAAGATTCAATCAGTTTAATTTTGGCCATTACAGGAAGTAAGTTATTGATGTAGACAAATGCTCATGTACCCTTTACAGCTCATTTTATCATGTATGTTATTACCAAAAATGAAAAAAGGCCAGTCAGTCACTCAATAGTGTCCGACAGTGAAGTCTAGCAAGTAAACGGGTTTCCTTGCATAATTTGAATATTATGACACTGCTAATGTTTAATTTTCACAGACATATTCATAATACCTGCAATGTTTTACAGAATTTGAAGTTGGCTGCAAAAGGGACATAGTATCTTTAATAAAGAAACAGCAAACTTGAACTGTTTTGTTTTTAATACACAATGTCAGTCATACTTGTAATGTAAGAAAGGAATTAGAGATGAAGAATTACAGGACGTGGAGACTGGAGAAGGAAGAGTATAAAAAAAATTAAAGTATGAGAATCAAAGAAGATAAATAGAAGTATTGTTTAAGGACAAGTTTTCGACATAAAGACATACAAGTATAGTAAAAGAGACACACCAAGTTAAACTGACCGCAGATGTAGTTCCTTTTAATATATTCCATTATGCCAATTTAACCCACCAATTTTGCGTCAGTGGTTGTCATGTGCTCATCCCATTTTCTTTTAATTTAAATTTTCTGATTATTGAAATCTCTTTCACATCTCACCTTTTTGACTATTTTCCTTATGCTCTTTCATTATTCCCTTCTCACTTTCATATCTTTGGCGACTCCTCCCCTGTCTTTCTTTCTCACTTATTTAAACAATTTCTCTTAATTTTTTTGAACTATTTTCTCACCTTCCTTGTCTCAACTTCTCCAATATTATTGTTCACTCTTCATATTGTTTTCTGATTTTGATCACTCTTCTTTCACTTCCCTTTTCATTTCGTATATTTTTCTTCAGTTTTGAATACATAATAAAATTAGTATACCTTTAGATATACATGTAGAAATATAAACTTATTTTAAACAGAATTCGCCAGGGCTCCAAGATAACCAAAGCTTGATGCCTTGTGAACCCCGACAGTACAAGCACAAGACACTTTCTTTCACTCACTCTTAGTGCTACTTTGTAATCTCATCCTTTTTCCCCACTTTCAAGACTTACAGTACATTCACAAGCTGATAACGACATAAATGAACATGAATTCACAACTGGAAGATTTCACTTTCTGAAATTTATTTTTTATTATTTTGTCTTTACAAATATAAATATTCAATTTCATATAACTAGGTAATCTGCAGAGTACCTCATGTTTGGCGGAATCCGAGAGGCCAATTTATCAGTGAACAGTTTTTACCATTCGATCGTGAGATGCCGTCTGGCAATCGTTTCCGATCATCGATCTGCTGCAGATCACCTAATTCATCAGCAATGACAAATTCAAATCTAGTTATCTGTGTTTCAATGTGATTTCTAAAAATAAAGGAATTATGTGAAGTTTCTGCTTCCTAGTCTAAGGAGTGTACAGCAGCCGCTCTAAAACTGAGTTTTAAGATTTCCACAATCGAAGTATCCAGATGGAATCATTCCGAACCTGCAGCAATTGAAAGATTAGAAAAATACAGGAAACAGTGAGACACAAAAACATTTTCTTGAAGGTGGCCATTCCTATATTCTAATCACGGCTTGCAGGCAAGCATAATATAAGACCTACTGCATTAACTACAACCATGCTTTACGATTGTTATTTTTCTTCTAAAAAGCTTGATTTAACAGATCTCAAAATATCTTGGTCTAATGTATCTCCACCATGATCAGAATTTCAAAAGGCACATTGAAACGGAAGAGCAATAAGGCTCTGTTATTACTTATGTTTAAGTATCCACTACACAAACCTAATAACATTCCAAAGATCAGGATAATACATCACCCCCTCTCAACTTCTTGTTCCAGACAGAAATTAATGGAGTTGTTACAAGTATCAGATTGAAGAATCTCATCCATGCACTGGCGTGCTTTCAGATAGAGAGTTCAAGAGGATAACAACAATCATCATGTTCTTGTAACAGCTCCATAACAACTACTCAATACTTATTACATGTTGTAGACTCTGGAAATTGTACTTGTTAAGTTTCTACCCATTAGATACATCTCAAATAAATGAAAGTTCTGATTAATCATCTACCATGTGTCTACATTACACCTCAAAAATGTTTCCCGTAAGTCTTTATTATGTACTAATTAAAACTTTGCTTCAGTAATGAAGGGAAAAGAGAACATGTCCGTACCTTGTCTGATTAGAGTTCCTCCAGACCCATGAGCTCCAAAACCTCCAACTTGCTGGCTTTCCTGTGATTAAAAAAAAGTAAAAGAAAAACATCAAAGTTGGAATAAACTGGGCCACCCTATTAAAACTTTGAAATTGATAACTCTAATCTCTTGAGTGCACTGATGCAATTAATTCTGAGTTTCAATTGATATGACTCAATACACAGCCCTGATGACTACATTGTTCCATCGTCATACAAGTCATATGATCACATCGTGTAGTGGTAATGGTATTCCTCAGTGAAGTCGCGAAACGGGATTGTTGGAATCACAAAGGCCATCTTGTGGCTTTCATTTGGCAGAATCAGAATCCTCATTGGAATATACCACACCACTTGTCCCCTGATATCTATATTTAACAGTTACAAATATCTTTTTCTTATAATTCCATTTTTTGTTTTTAAATGAACAAAAATTTGCTTTAGTAAGGAATAAGGAAATAATGCCTCCGGCTACTTCGTAACGGAGGCATAAAAAAGAAAACGTGTCCATACCTAGTCTGATTAGAGTTCCTCCTGACCATGAGCTTCAAAACCTTTAACTCACTGGGTTTCCTGGATTTGAAAAAATACAGAAGAAAAACATGAAAGATTAAATAACATTGGCCATCTTATAAAGAGATGTGATTGATTGGAATCCATTGCAACTTGAAATAAATCACAACTCCTATCTCTTTAGTAACATAGTTGCGATTGATTTGATGTAATACAGGGCTCTAATGACGTCATTCTATCATCATGATATAAGTCACATGATGGAGTGGTAATGGTATTCCTCAGTGAAGTCGCGAAACGGGATTGTTGGAATCAAAAAGGCCATCTTGTGGCTTTCATTTGGCAGAATCAGAATCATCATTGAAATACCATTCCACTTTAAAATAATCTCCAAGATATCTATACTTCATAGACTACATAACAAATGTCTCATCTAATATGTATAGAACTGATCTTCATTTTAACGAACAAATCTTTGGTGGTAGCAAGAAATCCGTTTGTATTTTACATGGAAATATAACACCATTGACTGACTTTTGAGCAAGCTTGCGTAACAGATACTAGAATGATTGAACAAATCGTGGGCAGGGCAGTTGCATGAAAGTTCTAACACGTAAAAATAAATATCTTAGAAGTGGAACAGAGAAAAACTCTGGTAATTTTTAAAGCATTTATTGCTATGCAAGTTGCATTACCCGATCACGTTACATTAAAATTCAAATTGAATTGAGGGAACTTACCTTAATGTCAAAAGCCATTCACCAGACAGATATAAAGTCCATGCAAGATCTGTGGGTTCAAACAAGACAAGAAATGTTCATGAAGTCAATACATTACATAAACTATACCTTCACTATTATTTTAATATGTAAATGGAGATGGGCATGTGAAGGGGGAAAAAACTATCAAATCTTCACATCAGGCCTCAAATATCTTCAGCTTTTGTGTTGAACTAATCAAAAGCTTTGTCCTTTTAAGAAGGGCATTTTAATCAGTAAGCAAGCATCTGAACCAAATGCTGTGTGGCCTCTGGGCAATTCAAGAGCTGTAACCTAGCTTTCATACTTGAATGTTTGATAACAGCACTACTCGTACTTTCCACTTGGCTTGTGTCAGGACAGCATGTTATGCCGACAATGTTTATCTTCATGATTATATCAGAGAGATTCCCAATTGTAAAAGTCATCACTCGCAAGCCAGGGAAAACATGATTATGCAGAAGAATTATGACTGCTCAATATATTTACCTTGTTTATCATGTCTTGCTTCCAGACATCAGCTCCACAGACTGAACTGCATATCACCTGTAATGAACGAGTCAGAATGATGGAATGGTTCTTAAATTCTGTTTGAAGGTCTATGGATACCACAAATGACAAAGTATTTTATATCAACCAGAATGCATATGTAATGAGAATTCTATTTATTTCAATCATTGGTACAAGTTGCTACAAGTTTAACTTTTAGTTTGACTGGACTGACCTCAGAGAATTCAGAGTATTCATCAACAAATGATCAGGTGGATCACTCGAAATAACATCATAGGTCAAAGTTCACATGCGGAAAACTTGATAAATTCAGACCGTGAGGGATACAACATTTGCTCAGAGCTTTATTACATCAAAGGTATAAAATTAGGGTAGAGATTTGGCATTAGGTTAGGTTAGGTCTTGGGCAAGGGATAGGGCAATGAATAGTGTTTGGTCCAGGGCTGAAGTTAAACATGTGGTCAATATGTGGAATCGATTCAGAGTAATTCTTGCACAACCAGGCCATGTGAATCCTAAAGACCCTTCATAAGCAAGGGAGACGATGCAAGACGTTTTGTTTTTGAAACCCTGTGATGCATCACAGGCTCACAAACAATGTTTTACTTGTAGGAGATTAGAAAATGTTGGTAAAAAGAAAATTTAAATATTTACCATGGTCTTCAATAATACACCTTGGTGATTCACAACAGACGACAAGACTTCGACGAGGTATACAATATCAGCGTCACAGATCACTAGAAGGATAAGGGCGAGGAGAATGACGAGAATCGTGTTAAGTAATAAAATATTCAAGGCAGAAAATGTCAAAGGAGTATGATATTTCAAACAGCAGAGCTCAGTTTATACTTAAGAGGGTAAACGAAAATAATCACCCTTGATTCATATGGGAGCATTCGATACTATCATAGCTCTGCGAATGAAAAATTTCTTATACAGACTTCAAATTCTAGAATAACTTCTCACAATCATCACGTAACTCTCCTAATACTTTTATTTCCTTTGTAGAACCTAGCTTTCTTTTTACGCCAACAATCAACAATTAATATTTTAATTACTTTGAATGAAATCAATTTGGAAAGATGTTTGACAAGTCTTAATTAAGATTCCAGATGTGGCTCGATGCAATTCACTTACCTGAATTAGATGTGAAGCATAAAGTGATCACAGGACAAAAGGTGAAAGCCTTCAACACAGAACGACCAAGCTGTTATCTGAAAGTGTAAAGGAAAATGATAATAAATATCTTATGAAAATACACAGAAGAAAAACGTGCAAAGCAATTACACATTCTTGTCGCAACCAATCATTTATTCTATGCCATATTCTACATTGTCAGCTCAAATTTAATAACAAACAGATATTACACATGCAAGTAATGAGCAATATTGTATGTACCATAATGAACGAGATATATTAGAGTGAGTGAACAATCACATATCTGCCAACCTTCCACAGTAAAAATAAGCGTCTCCAAAGCCAAAATTATGAACATGTTTTCCAAATGCCTTTATTTAGACGTTTTCAGAAAACATAAGCAAAATAGGGCTCAAACACTAGTTTAAAGGCAGGGACATATGTATCGTTCCTCTAAAGTAAGATTTTTGGCAGCTATGCAATAATGAAACTGCCAGGCTATGAAAGGAGTGGCATGAGCAAAGATCAGAACTTCATTCTTATCAGGGTTGATCAGAAACACGGACCGAAGTTGGAGTATCATCATTTCTCTGCTCCTCTCTATTTACTTAACATTAGTTACTCAAGTTGCTGTTTGTGTTGACACTTACTTGTACCGATGGCTGTAGGTGGAGAAAATCAGTGGCAGGGTATCTCCAGCTGAAAGAGGAAGAAAACAGTGTTTGTATTCAATCATTCTCATGAATTTTCTTACAAGGATCATTCTTAATGGTCTAGTAGACTACATGCCTAAGATCTATTGTAAAAGGGAAGGTAAAGCAAAGATCAGAACTTCATTATTATCACGGGTAATCAGAAACACGGACCTGAAGTTGGAATATCATCACTTATTTGCTTTTCCACCTTATTTACATACACATGCTAACTGTGAGAATCTTTTGGGGACCAGACTATAGGAAAATACTTCCAAAAAGTAAAGATCAACGATAACGTTGAGCTTAGGAGGAACATGCTCATGATAGAATCAAATTGGAAGTGCTACACATTGGTGAGAGCACTGTGTAAAGCAGCATATCTTTGGTCAATGCTATATGTAACAAGATCATCCACATGAAACTAATGAGTAAGATTACTTTGTAAAGTACCCAACAGAGAAGGGCTACTTTTAAAAGGATGTGGACAAGAAGAGCCATATTCACCTTCGTTTTCACATGCAGGACTAGACTTCCTGACGTTCAAATCAGCAGAATCAGTTCCATGAAGAACCTAATATGAAAAGACACAAGAAAAAATCTATTACAACCGAAGATATTACGATTGATCAAATTGATAGACTTAGAAGTAGAAGGAATCTTTGCATTAGGAAATGGACTGGTAGAGCTCAGAAGTCTATAAGAGGGTAGAACGAAAAAAATCACCTTGTATCTCATACTGGGGCATTCGATTCTTTCATCACTGCTCTACTGCCAAGTAAGATCATCGCAATACGACATGACAATGATATACTTTAGTCTCATTTCCTCCATCTTCAAATGTGAAGTTGTTTCTATGAAGTATTTTGAGTATGGTGCAAATCCTTGGTCTTTAAATTACAGATTGACTGAATACTACGTACCATACAGCACCCACCCCAAACCTGTCTGATATATAAGCACAATTTCTCAGATACATAGAAAGCATTGTAAAGTATTCCATTTGGAACAAGATGATCTTCTTCCGACTGCCCGCAGTCAAATGATGCGAAAAAAGAATGGAAAAAGCTGGCCCTCGGATAGATCATAAGCCCTATGTAACGGCAACTTACCTCACACTCCTTGGTTGTAAGGAGGTTTAGATCCACGTTCTGTGTCCTCAGCAGACAAAGGAAAGAGAATCCTTCCTTCAAAGGGAAATATGGCTCCACCTGTTGGACAAAAGTTGGAAATAAAGCAATAGAATCATTGAGAAATACAAGCTCCTTTTAATTTGCAATGTTTCTTGACTAGCCAATAATACTTGAAAATAAGAGAATGGGGCCCCATACAACAAGTACAGAGAACGTAATCTAAAATGGCATATGTAGTATTAAATCAAAGTATCCTGAAGTGAAAAATGACATCAGAAGTGGAACAGAGATGAAACAGATTTTTTTTTTTTTTTTGTTCACCTGTTACTCGTTACTCGTTTCTCAGATAGTAACACAAAGTTTAGTCTCTTCAGTACACAATCAGAAGCAGAACTGGCAGTGTAGGTATCATCACAGAATCGAGTTCTCTCAAATAACAATATTTTTTTTGAATTGATTGCAAAAAATAAGTTATCTTAGCTGCTTTTACCTACCTTCTAGCCAAAGTTAAATCGAGATGCTCTTGACCCTGAATGAGGGGACAGGGCTTGACCATCCAGTTCTTCCCCAACAGTGAAAACAGCTAGGTCAGTGCCATTCTTGGTGTATGAGATGGTTGGCTTCACTCCTTCAAAGTCCTGCAATGTGAAGCAAATGAATGGTTAAGAATTGTCCGTACCTCTACATTGGTTGGTCATAATCCGGACAATTACAGAGAACGTAATCTAAAATGGCACATGAAGTATCCTGAAGTTTAAATGACACTAGAGATGGAACAGATATGAAACAGACTTTGTTTCTCTTTTTGTTCACTTGTTACCCGTTTCTCAGATAGCAACACAAAGTTTAGTCTCTTCAGTACACAATCAGAAGCAGAACTGGCAGTGTAGGTATCATCACAGAATCGAGTTCTCTCAAATAACATTTTATTTTTAAAGAATTAATGGCAAAAATTCTGGACTGCTTTTTCCTACCTTCTAACCAAAGTTGACCTCAATAGATGTTCTTGACCATGACATGAGGGAACAGGGGTTGGCCATTCAGTTCTTCCTCAACGGTGAAACCAACACCACGTCGGTGTATGAGATGACTGGATTTTTTCCTTCAAAGTCCTGCAATCAGAAGCAAATGAATTATTAATTGTCAACACCTTGATTGGGGTAAATAATTAATATTATTCAGTTATTTAGATCCTACTATATAGAATTATCATATCGTGACAAGAGGGATCTTTGATCAATTAATTTTCTTGTATTGTTCACTTTGTTGCGGAGGCCTAAAAACCTAATGCAAGTCAAACTTTTTCACCCCATGACTTGTTTTCAGAGATACCTCATTTTTTTACAAACAAAAACAAAAAATGATCATGTTATTACCATCAACAGATATGAAAGACCACCACTTGACAACAATTATTCTGTTACGAGATTAAACCACTTGTTTCTAACAAAACACATGAAAATGACAATATCTGTTGCCAAGACTCTCAAGGCCTTATACACAATATTCAGGACAAGGCCTTTGAAAGAATCAAGGAACTTTGCTATGGCATCAAGAATACACCCTGCACCCACAAAGAACAATTAGGTGCAGGGCTCTAGCATGATGCACACATTGATGATTTCAAAATGTACACAATAGGATCAAAAGCAGGGATTAAAGGAAATCTCACCCCAAGAAATAACTTCAGACTTATTCTGAGAGATTTATTAAATTATTGCCCATCAATCTACAAAATTCCCCACCGAAGCGTATGTGAGAGGCATAAACAAGAGTAAATGTACATTTTCTCAGCACGACATGGGCATCACCCTTTTCTTGACGACCCGACAAACTATCTGAAGTCCGATTTACCAAGTAAACCAAGAAGGAGCTTGCCCCCGGATAGACCAAAAGCCCCATATGGTGAAGACTTACCTCGCACTCATTCTTGGAGGTTTAGGTCCACATTCTGTGTCCTCAGCAGACAAAGGAAAGAGAATCCCTCCTTCAAAGGCAAATATGGCTCCACCTGTGTAACCAAATGAAAGTAGTAAATAAAGCGATAGAATCAATAAGAGATGAAAGCTTCTTTTTATCTGCAATAATTCTTGACTAGCCAATAAAAATAAAAGATAACAGTGTATGGTCCCCTTACAACGATTACAGAGAATGTAATCTAGAATGACACATACTTTAAATCAGATATATCCTGAAGTGTACATGACACAAATAGTGGAACAGATATGAAACAGGTTTCTCAGATAGCAACACAAAGGTTAGTCTCTTCAGTACTCAATCAGAAGCAAGACTGGCAGTGTAGGTATCATCACAGAATTGAGTCATATATGTTCAACGAGTTCTAAAAATGGCAACCAAATTTTTTTTGAGGGGCGTATGCAAATCAGGTTTCTCATTAATATGTTATCGATCCAAAGAATGTTTTTAACATAATAGTAAATAACGCCAGGTGAGCACACATGAATGGAAGGAGCTGGCCCTCAAATAGATCATAAGCCCCATATGGCGAAGACTTACCTCACACTTGTTCTCACTCGTTCTGTGTCCTCAGCCGACAAGCAAAGAGGATCCTTCAAAGGGAAATATGGTTTTTTCTGTGTGACAAAATGGAAGTTGGAAATAAAGCAATAGAATCAATAAGATACAATCTTCTTTAGATCTGCAATGTTTCTTGACTAGCCAATAAAACTAAAAAAATAACAGACTTTCTACGGTCCCCGTACAACAAGTACAGAGAACGTAATCTTAAATGGCACATTTGATTTAATACTATATCAAAAGTATCTTCAAGTGTACATGACACGAATAGTGGAACAGATGAAACAGATTTAATTTTCCCTTTCTGCTCACTTGTTACCCGTTTCTCAGATAGCAACACAAAGTTTAGTCTCTTCAGTACACAATCAGAAGCAGAACTGGCAGTGTAGGTATCATCACAGAAACGAGTCCTCGCATAATTTATTAGAAATATTGATTGAACAAAAAAGAGATAATGCCTTCACAAGAACGGGACGTACGCACAACCCAAAAACATAATGCCTCCGGCATAAAGGACTGCAAAATTGCTTACCTTCACTCCTATGCCTTGTCCCGATCAAGACTTGCCCTTTGTGCCAAGCAAGACTTGCCCTCCAGCTATAAACAAACAAAAACAGACATGTGGTTAATGCATTATGCACTTCGTGTAATGCTCATAAGATTTATTGAAGGGCCATATATAGCCATAAGGACTCATCAATAACAAATTGCAGATAGGTTTTCGAAGGCAGCAGTATACAAGATATGTAATGCCTGTACCAAGTTCACTGCTTCAGAAGCTAGTGTATTACACAGATAGCCCAAGTTCATCAGATAGAGCTAATACAGTAGGCATCATATTGCCTTCTTCATTGAATTGAAGTGTGGATCACACCATCATCCCTTGAACATGGCCATCCAAAAAGTTTTAAATAATAACTTAACCATTAACTTATGAAATGAAGTTAAAATTCATTTTTCTTTTCTTGTCGTTATATCAAAGTAAGTCTGAATATTTTAGTGTCCAGACTTTCACATGGCAAATCAGTTTCATTCTTCACAGCTTACATGTGCTCAAGCTAGGTTTGTTGGGAACAACTTACAATGTGTCTGCTGTTGATGACTATGTTGTACAGCACTATTTCCATCTTGCCGTCACCGTTTACAGACTCACTCCCATTGCTGCTGTGACATCATGGAATGTGTACAAGATATGAGGAAACTGTCAACACTCGTTTGGGCATCTAAGTCATCTTGCTCGATCAAGCATTGTTAGCTTTATTTCCTGTGGATTTTAAAACAATAAATTAACATTGATAACGGCTATGTCTTGTTGAAACTGACAATTTAAATATTCAGTTGAGGCTCCTTAGATTTGTACATATGTGACAAATTTATTAAGTTTCAACATGAATGCATAAATAACATATTAGCAATAATCTAAGTAATAAAACATATTTTCCTAGGTTACTGACGAAGGTTCAAGGTATCTGGAGTGTATCAGTACATTCTCACATCAGAAATCAGAATTACGTCCCTGAGAATGATTAAATCATCACATACAACTCACAGAAATGATTAAATTCTTGGGAGGACCAAGTTCTCAAGCTCCTCCACTATTAAATTTCTGGCATTAGGAATGTGCAAACCTGTGACCCACTTTTCAAGAATACAGACTGATTTTATTTAACTAGAATTTTGTATCAATGAAGCCAAAAAAATAATTTCAACTTTGCAATCAACTGGAGGGATAACTCAGATCAATTCAAAACTCATTACAAGACGAGACTAAATCCATTGAATTTATCTTTTACAAAATGACATTCACCTACACTTGCATGAAAGTGACTTACCTGTTCTACTTTGACGAGGCTCCACATCAGCAGGGGACCTGGCCTGAAAATGGGTGAAAGGAAAAATATGACAGGATTGGTGACGGAATTGATACCATACAGAACACTAGGAAACTTGAGATAACACGTAAAACACGTAAAAAATGAAGAAAAAAATCTTTTCTTTTTATTTACATTTCTTACAAATAAAAAAATGTATTGAAATGTGGCTTATGTGTGTAAGTCCCCATTTTAATTTGATTATAAGAAGTCGATCATTACTGAGTGAAGCATCAGCTAGGAGCGAAAGACATGATACTCATAAAGGTGTCATCAATGATATTCAGCTGAACTATGCTATCATCATCACTTCACTCGGAACGTGTCCAGTTATTGTTAATTCATGTGCAATTATCATCCATTACAGTAGTGAAGAAATCTTTCTTGTACAATAATCTTGTCCTAATTGGGATGAATTACTGCTTACCTTTTCCTAATCTTCTTTGTTGAAGCTTCATACAATACACCATTGGGGAAACTGGCCTGAAAATGGAAAGGAAAAATAAAATTCCATTATTTCTGAACAAGATTCAAGAGGGTATGTGTAGTCAATCAACATGAAATCCATCAAAGCATTGTATATTCTAGTCTTTTCAGGCACGAACTATAAATTGAAAAGACGGATCAATACTTTTTTTTAAACATGAATATGAACGTTTGTGAGTGAAGCATCAGCTAGGAGCGAAAGACATGATACTCATAAAGGTGTCATCAATGATGTTCAGCTGAACTATGCTATCATCATCACTTCACTCACAATGCCCAGTTATGATGATTTTGCGGAAAACAAGCAGCCATTTAAAATAAAGAAATAAATTGACAGGTGAATAAAAAGACTGAGAAAATGTCTAGAGCATCAGCAACCTTTCCATAAGATGCTGCCCATAAAGCCCTATGAGAAGGGTGTAAGAACATATCAAGATCCCCATTCTTTCACATAGGCTGATAGGCAGATATTTAGAGATGAAAAATTCCTAAAATATACATTTTTTCTGAGGCACCAATCAAGCTTTTATCATATTTAAATTAAAAAGAAGTAAATGTCAATCTAAAATTGCTTACCTTTCATTGCAAGATGTGTCCAAATTAGCGTACCTGTATGAAAGAAAGATTACAAAGGGGTTTAGGAATTATTAAGAGACCAAGAAATAAGATGTGAAGAGAATCATGACCAACGTATGTCTGCAATCAGTCCGCCCTAGTCGCTACAGTGAGTTAGTAATCATGATTGATTCAGTAACCATAATTATGCAGGCTCATCATTTAACAGACATTTCTCGAATTATAATTCCATAAAGCAAGTACTTGACCATCAAATCAGTTCTCCATATTGACCACTTATCTTTATGTTATTTATTATGTATCATTGAAAAAAATTATTTGTCTTTTATTTGAAATATGTATGTAACATTAGAAATATGAAAATAAATGAAATCAACTTTGTTGTATGCTTTGAATTCTGTTTCTGACATATCTTAAAGGTTTCTTCCATCAATAAAAATATAAATTTCTCACCTTAAACTGGTTGCAGGCAGCTCTATACAAGCTCGAAGCATCAAGTCAAGTCTGGAAGAAAACATATGGAGGAAAATGCATGTGATAAGTAGACCAATGTTTACATTTTTTAAAATTTTTAGACAAAGACCTTGATTAACATGTCTGCAATCAGTCCGCCCTAGTCGCTACAGTGAGTTAGTAATCATGATTGATTCAGTAACCATAATTATGCAGGCTCATCATTTTACAGACATTTTGCTTACCGGTAACGTAATTCCATAAAGCAAGTACTTTAGCATCAATTGTTTCTCATCTCCTTTGAATTATGCTATCAAGAAGAAAATATAAAATGCTCACCTGGAACTGGATGCAGGTCTTCACAAGCTCACATCATCAAGTCTGGAAGAAGGAAAACAAATGCAGAAACATTTGGTAAGTACAGTCAAACCTGCTTTAGTGACCACCTCTCTACAAAGATCACATGTTTGGTTTCCCTCGAGAATGGTTTCTCATAGAAACGTGTAATTAAGGAACCTGTACACTTAAAGACCACCTGCCTCTTAAGACCACTTTTTGTCTCCCTTGGGTGGTCGTTACGACAGGTTTCACTGTATGAATATTATTTCAACTTTTTGACAAAGACCTTGATTAATATGTCTGCAATCAGTCCGCCCTAGTCGCTACAGTGAGTTAGTAATCATGATTGATTCAGTAACCATAATTATGCAGGCTCATCATTTTACAGACAACATTTTGAAAGTCACATTTCCACAAATTGGTCATTTCATCACAAAAGCCATCACAATATTGTCAGATTTTGTTAATTCTGCTCCTAAAAAAATTCAAAAAAGCCAATCCTAATGAGATAAAATAATCACCTGTAACTTTTACTAGATGCAGCCATTGACGAGGTCTCGCCTTCAAGAGATCAAGCCCTCAATACAGTCTGAAAGAAAAATATATAAAAGCGAATAAATTTCACAAATTCATGTGTAATTACAAACGTGTATACAAAGACTTTGATTTAAAAATCGTCTGCAATCAGTCCGCCCTAGTCGCTACAGTGAGTTAGTAATCATGATTGATTCAGTAACCATAATTATGCAGGCTCATCATTTTACAGACATGTTTCCAAAAGTTTTATGACATACACAAAATGTCTGTCCCACTTGAAATAAAATATATATAATATTCACCTTGAACTGGTTGCAGCTCTTGGTATGCAAATTCCACCAAGCAGAGTCTGGAAAAGAAGACAAAGCAGAGAAATTCTGTAAGTGATCATATTATTTCAACTTTTAGGCAAAGAACTGAATGATTAATACGTCTGCAATCAGTCCGCCCTAGTCGCTACAGTGAGTTAGTAATCATGATTGATTCAGTAACCATAATTATGCAGGCTCATCATTTTACAGACATTTTTTCAATTAAAACTTTCCAAAAGTATGAGATATGATATACACAAAATGTCTCTACCACTTGAAAAAGTATATAATATTCACCTTGAACTGGATACAGATCTTGGTATGCAAACTCCTCTGCTACATCCAGATAGCCATATGAAAGTCAACATTTCACACACATGTAGAAGTTCTGTTAACATTTATTAAAGCGTTAGGTTAGAAGGAAAGTCTAGATCAGTCCGCCCTAGTCGCTACAGTGGGTATGTAATCATGATATGATTCATTAACCATAATTATGCAGGCTCATCACTTCAAGACTTTCCAACAAAAAAGTACAGCACATGATAATGAGCTGGTAGATTACTCTACTACTGTCTTATCTACCAAACAATCACAACGGTGCCGAAGTAAAACAATACATTTATTTATGCACCATTTAACCATCAACTACAAATGTAATCGGGCGAAACATTTCATGATCATATTTATGTTGATGTCATACACACATTGGTGCCTTTTGAATTTAAGTAAATATGGAAATACTTACAATTAAACATTGCAGAGACATATTTTTTTTTTTTTAAATGAATAAAATATATAAAATCAAACTTACCTTGATCAATATATAGTGGAGATCTTCCTTCAATTATGATCGTGGACAATCTGAAAAGGGGGATTAAAACAAAGAAAAATTAGATCAACATTGTGCAAAATAATTGGCAAATAAGTCTCCCAATATGAAGCTATAGCTAAAATACAGATACTTCCCCAAGATATATTTTTCCTGCTGTAATAGCCCAGATTTCATCACCAAGCCTTCCATGAGACCTTAGAAATTATTTTATTTTTAACAAATCTGTCTTTTAAAACTTGTCATGCACCACCAGAGACTAAGAGAGAGCGAACGGGGTGTTTGGAAGGTTCTGTGTTAAAGTCAACTTCACAAGGATGTTGTCACATTGGGTTACAGTGTACCTCAGGGATCTTGGTGATTTGTGTGTCGTCACTCTTTACAGTCGAGAGTAGCAAATATTGTCATCATTGATACACTGTACCCAATCTAAGGAATCCCACTATGTAGAGGCTGTATCAAAATCAACTTTTTTTTGGCAGTTAGGCTATTCACTTACATAGTTCATAGCTTGTTAAAATGACTTACATGCAGATTTAGAGTCAGAAATCAGAATGTTGCTTACATTGTTGCAAGGACGTTGTCATCAATCAGACTCAGCAAGTGGACAAATCTGAAATAAACAGCATTAACAAACAGAATAGATTATTTTCAAACAAGAAACTGTTTATTTTTCCAGTTGTGGACGAGTTCTTATATAATTGACAAGTGTACCTCAGGGATCTTGGTGATTTGTGTGTCGTCACTCTTTAACAGTCGAGAGTAGCAAATATTGTCATCATTGATACACTTGTATTCTATCGATATCAAATCATTGACCACGGTCATTTAACATGAAAACTTGACAAAATAGTGTCAGGGCGACTGTATAGGATCTTAGCAGTTTGTCTGATGGAATTTGCAAATAAGAACATGTATCGAAAATCCTTCATATTGAGCAAATTCAAAGCACATAGAAGCCCCTTCGATACTGTCAGTTGAAGTTGAAGATTTTATAGGAACTATTGTTTCATCACATACAGCACTTCATCCTTTGACCAATGATTTTTTTTTTAAACTATATGTATAATCCAACTTAACCTGCCACAAATTAAAACTATAACATACCTGCAGTCTCCAGCAGCAACTCTTGATCCAAAACAATGGCTGTTGAAAGATGAACAGTTCCAAAGTGGAGAGAGAAAAAAAGTATATATCCAATAAATATTCAAATTTTATGCATTTACCTCTCACTTTAACCTCAATATGGGCAACAGATTGTAAGTTATTCAGCAGCAAGATGTAACTGATTCGAAATCAAACTGCGTGTTTTGATACGGAACAAACGAAACATAATCCCAAGGATTTGTCTGGTATGCATCAGTAGCCGTGGTCAAATAGACACTCGTCATTGGATGATCTCAGAGTCCCTATCTTGGCTTAAAATCATCATTGCATACTTCAAGAATTACTCAGATTTTAGGGAAGCATTTTTTAAACCTAAAATCATAATTGCATAAATTTGAAACTGACTACTTGACATATTAGAGAAGCAAGTACTTATGCACATGTATTTCTTTAAATTGTGAAGAAAACAAAATATTTTGTATACCCAAAATCGTAATTGCATAAATTTGTAACTGACTACTTCCAAATTACTTCACATATTAGAGAAGAGAGTACTCACACATATGTACTCGGGTTAAACAAATCCATTTATATAGTAGGACGACAGAATATATGGATCAAGCAATTGATTAATTTAGTAATAGTAACTCAAAATAAACATACCTGCTTATCTTTGATCATCATCTCCCTACCAGCAACTGTAATTCAGAGAAGTAACAAAGGGTTAAAAAGGTCAACAGTTTCAATGGTGTAATGCCACATCACCCTTACAGCATGAACCATTTAGCTAGTGACACATCAGTCCTCTTTTGAGCTGAGTTGGTAATCACAGATTATCATTTGTCCCTATCAGATTTGTCATCATCTGTGTCACAGAATATATTCGGATCCAAGATTTATTAGAGGTATATTTTAGTACAACCACTTTGTGAATATACTCTACTGCTCTTGAAAATTACCATGGCTGAAGCTGCCAAATTAAGGCGCTAAGCTTTCAAGGAGTTTCTTCCTACCAGGGAACTATTCACCTCACCTGGGTTGAGAGTGGCAAATGTAGATCAATGTCTTGCCAAAGGACATTAGCGCCGTAGCGGGACTAAAAGAAACATAACCATGTGATCCACAGTCCAGTGACATATCCACATGTTGAAATTTTAAGGTAGATTTAAACACCATTCACTTTTGGTTTTTCCTTGTTAACTATCCACACATGTAATGTAATTACCTGTCAAGCTGGTAGATATTCATTTCATCATCTGTGGGTCGAGATTGAATTTTCATCTTGCCTGTAATAAAGTGAAAAAAGATTTAGAGAGGTACGAGAGCCTGAAAACTGGCATGACTATTATTAGAAAATTCTATTATTTATAACCTGGTTATTAAATGTGTAAAAAAATACAATTGACAAGTATACAAATATGCTTCATATCAAATTAGATTAAAAGCCATGAAATGTAAATGTTACGAGTATTGGCATTTAAATGCTTAGAAAGCATCTTGAGTTATTGGATCAGTCAACTATGCATGCACATTCTCAACACTGGCCAAAGACCATCAGTCGAAGCGCGGAACACGATTCATCACGTCCAAATTACATCGTGAAATATATTCCCCAATTGTGAGATCAAGCTCATTGTGCGCTTGATGAACAATTACCTGACAGGATTATGAATAACAAAACAAAACTGATCTGTAACTCGGTGGTTACACTTCATGAAATATATGGCTTCTCAAATTGGATCCGCAAGGCATGCATGTTCACTGCAAAAGCCCAGTTAATTCAAAATACATGCCGTCAATGAATTGCAACATGGGAATGCAAATATTACTGCAAATCAAGACAGTTATTCCAACTTGTACATACCTTTTCTAAAGATCCATTCTGAGAAGTAAATTTTCTTCCAGGCAAGCATTTTTTTAGTTTATCTTTCTTCACTGGACTCTATGAGGTAAATGATGAATACAAGAAATACAATTAGTGATTATTTTTCAGTTCAAAAATAGCTTTTTTCTTCTTTTTTAATTCAAGAATAAACAATGGCACAACCAGAACTGAAAAAGTTGAAAAAGATAATGATAGTAATATAGTGATCAATATGAAATCTTAATATTGCCTTTTACAACATAACTTCTCATACTCTTACACAATGAATATTATAATTCTTCACACTGAGCATGCATTCACAATTCTGGTGTATTGTGTTTGTAGGTAGAAGGAACATTGCCAACTCCCATGACAGAAGCAAGCGTTTATATCCCGATAACCAGTTTACTGTCTGCAACACTGAAACACATACATTACCACAGTAACAGGTAACATGATGCCCGAGCTGCAATTTATCTCTTAAATATATTTTTTTTAATTGAATAAAAAAGCCAAATCTCTACCATACACAAGTTATGACATGAAGCTTACCTCGTTCGATGACCTGAAAGTCTTACAGCCATGGTATCTGTAAAGAGCAAACATTATATTGATGATTAGGTGGTGTCCAGAACAAGACATAGCAGATTAGGGGAAGTTCATTGGTATTTGGTTTCTTAATGTCCAATATATTACTGTGTGTTCACACAAAGAGCATATTTTTAAGCTAAGAATATTCTTACATTTGTTATGATATAAAGAATGACAAAACTTTGAGATAAAAAAGAATATTAATGTAAGTATTGTATTGATCAATATCCAAAAGGAGAAAAAAAGTACATTCATATATTACACAAACGGCATTATTCAATACTTTTCCATAATGAAAGTTTTCTCCATACCATCAAAATGTAGAAAAAAGGCATTCATTCACAATTCTTATTTATTTAGTTTGTAGGTCATCAGGAACAGTGCCAACTCCCATGACGGAAGCAAGCGTTTTTTATCCCCGGTAACCAGTTTACTGTCTGCAACACTGAAATACATACATTACCACAGTAACAGGTAACATGATGCCCGAGCTGCAATTTATTTCAGACAAAACAGGAAAAATATATACAATTCTCCATCACACAAGGTTATATTGTGAGCTTACCTTGTGCAATATTCTTCAAGTCTTTCTTCATTGGTATTCCTCAAGACTTTCTTCTATGGTATCTGCAAAGGATGAACATCAAATGAATAATTAAGTGATTAAAACAGGGCACATTAGGAGAAATATAAGGGCATTTGTTGTACCACAGGTTACCGTGTATTCTGGTGCGATGATCATGATCAGACCACAAATATTTTCTCCTTTTTTAAAATTTAAATTGATATTTGGTCAGCCATATATGCTCAAGTAGGGCATGCAAACTAATACATTAAGATTTTCTAACAAGTTCCATTTATGATAGGGACAAATTACCGGTACTAAGCTTTGAATTAGCTCTTGAGCGACACATCAGTCCTATCGATCCATTGTTAACTTATTGAATAATCACTGATTATCTCAGAGTTAACTTATCATCACTTGTGTCACTGTCAAGAAAATACTGGCTTTCACTCTATATGAGGGGAAGGGGGAATTGAAAATCTTACGGTAGCTCTTTAAATTAATAAAGCAAACTCTAACTATTCTGTGCAACATTACATTTACCATCTTCTTTTCAGAATTTTCAGAGCACTCGTTAATACTTTCAATACATGTTATCTAGTAAGCATACCTTGTTGCGGATGCCATGTACAGGGTGCATCGTCTCTTCCAGGTCAAGGTATCTGCAATAAACAAATAATATATTGATTAAGTCAATATTTCAATTCAGACTGTTGTCATGACGTAGCAAGAGCAGTGATAGTGTGACACATCAGTCCTATCGATCCATTGTTAACTTATTGAATAATCACAGATTATCTCATAGTTAACTTATCATCATTTGTGTCGCTGTCCAGAAAATAGGCCACTTTCATATCAAGATAAATGGGGGTTACTGTAAAGTCAGAAACTCTTGCATATTGCTGTTTTTGTTGTTGGAAGAAGTGCACACTACTTTATTGTATTAATTTGTAAATAGAACATGCTTATTGTTTGTAACGGTCATTCTGAGATCAAGACATTGATGAAGTACAGGGAATAATTTTCCTGGTATCGCATCGCAATTTGCTATGCATTTATGCAAGACTGCTATACAAAATATCTTTTGTGTAGCAGTTTTCTTCCATAAAAATGTACAGAATTTCATTTGAAATATTTATCCATCAGCTGAAATTGCTAATCAAAAAATTTGAGGAAAATTATCCCTGAAGTAGTAATTCAATCAAACTTTATATCATGGCATAAATACTGACCACTTTTGCACTTTCATGGAAGCAACAAAAAAATAATACCCATGTGAGCCTGAGGTAAATAACCATTTTACTTTACACTGCCATGTATTTGTTTGCCGAAGTACACAGGTCTCAACTCTCAAGTTTCGATTTTAGAGAACCGAAATATAGAAGCCCAATTACTACATAGTTATGCAGGAAAGAGGTGCACACCGTCTTATTTTTTGTTTGTTCGATCCTATGTTTGATCCTATGTTTGACCTCTTGTATGTATGTTTAAAGGTATTACAAAGTTTTGGGAAATTTCGAAAAATGGGTGGATATTGATTCTTTAAAATTTTAATATATTTAGATGCCCCTGTGGATGTACTAAAAACACCAAAAATGTTAGCCCCTAAAACACTTCTGCTTTCGAGAAAAGTTGAATATAAAGATTTACCGGTGCTCCCGGTAAATTTTGATAAAATTTCAAATAGCTCCTACGGCCGTACAATGGTAGCTGCGACCATGAAAATCTCAGAGTATGTAGTTGTGGTATTTAATTTCCGAACGAGAATAGCTAATCAGTAACTTTTAGTCAATAAATACTTTTTTATAGCTTAATTAATATCTTGACCTTGAGAGGGAGCTATTCAATATAAAGTGTTTATTATTTACAATTTCATAACTTTAGAGTCGATTTCGACCGCGACAACGATCACTGAATATTGTAGGATCGTATATGCTTCCAATATGTTCATTTGAACCAAATTCATGACCCCATACCAAAACTTTGTATTACCTTTAATCTCACTCTTATCTTATTTTTTATTATTATATATGCATGATTTATTGAATAAAGAACAGATGTATAAGTTGTGTGTTTATTATAAGTTTTGGTAAATAATTGTTAAGTCAGAATATGGTGCGCTTAGAGACACCAGTATTAAGCGCCTTATAAATATTGTTTATTATTATTATTATTATAGGAAAGCAATTAAGTGAATTCAGATAACATTTTTCAAGAATGCAAAGGTTCTCACCTTGTTCAGCACAAGTCTTTGAAGAAAGAGCATCTTCAATCTGGGTAACAAAAAGGGAGAAAAAGATCCTCATAATAATTAAATTCATACCATATACCATTACATATAAGTAACATGTTGCCTCCTATGCGTCAGACATGTATTTCAATAAAACAATGATGTTGATCTGGAACTATAATATCCTCCAAAAAATACATTTGCAATGTCTGTCAATTCTTCATAGAATGTTGTTTCCAATTTCATCAAAGCAAATGAATCATAACATAAATTGCAAGAGGGGTTTAATTAAAAATGGATGGGTTTCATTCATAAAGGAGCTCATTATAATTTATTGGATCAGTCAACTATGCATGCAAAGTCTCAACACTGGCCAATGACCATCAGTCGAAGCGCGGATACATGATTCATCATATCCAATCTACATGTACGTCGCAAGTCAGTAAAAAAAATTGTATCAGTTTGTAAAGGCTCAATTTCATTAAATTAGTATAAATGGCATGAACATTGGCAATGTTCACTAGTGATTTTGATTGTGAACATCAAAATGGCGCAGGATTCGATTTTTTGATCAATCAATCACACACATTCCGAATATTCTGTGCAGCATTACATACACAATGTTTTATTCCGAATTTGCAGAGCACTAATTGATACTTTAATGTTTACCGGTAAGCATACCTTGTTACATGCCATGTATCGTCTCTTCCAGCCATGGTGTCTGCAATAAACAAATATATAGATTAAGTAAATACCTCAAATAAAATATTGTGCGACACCATCAGAGCAGTGATTGTGTGACACATCAGTCTTCTTTTGAACTGAGTTGATAATCACGATTATATCAGTTGTCCCTATCAGATTTGTCATCACTTGTGTCACATATCTTATTTATTTGAAAAACCTTATCCTACCCCCCCCCCCCAAAAAAAAGTCCCATTTCTTCTTTAAAAATGCACTTAGGAAATACACATCTTATTTCAAACTAAATTTGAATTAGCAGCTTATTTGACTTTCCATGTCCACTTTTATTGCACTTTTGGATAGATTTATGTACAACTTTATTTTCATTTTGAAAATGCCAGAAGTAACTCTAGACAAATGTAACCAGAAGATGCCCAATTTCATTTCACAATATCATGAATCATGTGATTTATCACATCATGTAGTTAAGTTATGTTCACAGTTGTTTTTTCCCCTATTACATGAAGATTAAGCAGAGGTGTGGAAATGTATATCTAATGTTCTCTGTTCAATAACAATGTATTTTTTCTTAAGTTTAAAGAGCAATTTCAGAGCTTTCCAGAGATGAATAGGCCACCCCTCTCATTAATTTGTTTGTTACTTGATTACTTACCTATGTTATACAGGACGTGTTGCCTGGTATAGTGGATCACATTCAAAGCAAAACTGCGGAGCTGTGGTAAATTGAAGAGAGGAGAGAAACATTGATTAGAATAAGAATAGCCTTCTGTGACTTGAGCAAACCATGAGGATCAACAAGGCATGTTGCTCCATCAAAATGGAGTGGAGTTTGAGCCGATGCATCAGATATCAACTTTTTTTAGATACACTCATTGCTTATCATGATCTTGTGCACAATTGTCATCACTTGCATCAACTCATCTGATCGTTTACATTTTTAACTGTAAATTGGGGAAACATTAAATATTTCCTATTTTACACATGCCATGAAAAATATCGGTTTGCCACCTTCCACAATGAAAAGGGATCTAGAAATAATTTCACATACTTACAAATTTTTTAGTTCAAAGCAATTGCCTCAAAAATAATGTCCAAATGTCGAAAACCAATTGAATGTTAAGCATTGGCCGAGATATGGCATCTGAATCTGAATGAATATATTCCCTATAGGAACTCGTGTTATATGCTCTGGCTCCTAACCATTAGGAAATATATATTCATTCAGATGGTCATATCTCGGCCAATACATATTCAATTGGTTTTCGACATTTGGACATTATTTTTGATGCTCTTTTGGAAAATGGAATAAAAAAATTGAGAAATTCTAAAAATAGATTTTTATGACGTCACTCGGTACGAGTGGTGAAGAGTGACGTCATCAAAAAATCTATTTTTAGATATTTTTTTTTAATTTTATTTTTCGATAGAGCATCAAAAATAATATCAAAATTTTGAAAACCAATGGGATATGGAAAGTATTGGCTGAGATATGACCACCTGATTAAATAGATTCCCTACACAAACTCTAGTGTTATTTTGCTCTGGTTCATATTACATTACGAACCAGAGCAAAATTACACTGAGCTCGTACAGAAAATCTTTT
The DNA here is from genome assembly GCA_035222895.1 of Strongylocentrotus droebachiensis. Classification (NCBI taxonomy): domain Eukaryota; kingdom Metazoa; phylum Echinodermata; class Echinoidea; order Camarodonta; family Strongylocentrotidae; genus Strongylocentrotus; species Strongylocentrotus droebachiensis. Next base: position 41,691 of record JAVYIG010001546.1, on the reverse strand, counting down.
TACTCAGATGGTCATATCTCAACCAATACTTAAAGGTAATACAAAGTTTTGGGAAATTTTGAAAATTGGGTGGATAGTGAATCTTTACAATTTTGATATATTTGGATGCCCCTGTGGATGTATTATAAGCACTAAAAAAATTAGCCCCCAAAACACTTCTGTTTTCGAGAAAAATTGAATATAAAAATTTACCGGTGCTCCCGGTAAATTTTGATAAATTTCAAATAGCGCCTATGGCCGTACAATGGTAGGTGCGACCATGAAAATCTCAGAATATGTAGTTGTGATATATAATTTCCAAACGGGAATAGCTAATCGGTCGATTTTAGTCAAGAAACATTGTTTCATAGCTAAATTAATATCTTGACCTTGAGAGGGAGCTATACAACATAAAGAGTTTATTATTTATAATTTCATAACTTTAGACTCGATTTCAACCGCGACAACGATCAATGAATATTGTTGGAACGCATATTCTTCCAATATGTTAATTTGAACCAAATTCATGACCCCATACCAAAACTTTGTAATACCTTTAACAAATTCAATGGGCTTTCTACATTATTTTTGATGTTCTTACGGAAATTAAAAACAAAATTGCGAAATTCTAAAAATAGATTTTTATGCCACAGCTTCGGTACTCTCTGTGTAAGAGTCTAAAAAATGCATTATATTCTTATCTACATGCATGGCTACAGGCTTCCCCCGTTACCCGAGATTCTGGATGAATGCAACTAGACTACATGTATCTACTACCAATTTTATTACTTTTAATTTAATTTTAATTTTTGCTAGCTCTCTTAACCACCGAACTGGAGTGAAAAGGCCACCCAGAAAAGGCCACCCAGATATGGCCAGTGGCCGACCCACCGCCATTCCCTCACCAGTAGACTAGAGGCACATGGCCTAAAAAGACTATTTCCATTTTCCTTGGGCCTAATTATATTTTTTGCAAAGGTATTAACTATTATACCTCAGCTCAATTAATAAAAAAATTAACCCCTTTAGACAATTTATTTCAGAAATTCACCCATCTACTTTTGTTTTCAGAACCACACATAAAGACTCGGACCTCGGACTCGGAGAGGCAAAGTTTAGGCCAAGGAAAATGACCTTGTCCTCTGTCCTTGGGACAGTCCCTAATTCTTAAGCCAAAAATGTGCCTCTTCCGCGCATACCCCAGCAAGCATGCCATGTGCACCCATTTCACAAATATCAACCTTATCAACAGCAGAGGGCGCTGGTCCAAGAATAAAGATCCTCGGCATAAACGAGGATATCATTGTAAACGCAGACAAAATCACATTTTTGATGAATTTTTTTGGGGGGCACTCAACGAAAACTTGATTCCGAGTAATAAAATACCATTTCGTCGTCTACATTAATTTTAAGGGTTGTCGGTCTTCCCAAGAATTTAACATTCGTTACATGAAAGTCTCCATGCAAAGTGAAATTGAAATGCATCAAGGAGCATCATCGGAATCCATTTTCTCGCATCCCCAACGATCAGAAAATAAGATTAAGAATCATCAGCAAAAATATTTTTTGAAAATCATCCGTCTGCGTTTAGGAAGATCCGCGTTTATGCGGACCATCTTTATTTTCAGACCAGCGCCCCTACTGCAGACAACTTGAGACAAGGGCCACGCCCAAGTCTTGCACACCTCAGTCAGAATGCAATTTCACAAATAACCAACAGATATCAAACTAGGCCTAGATCTACACTGAATAAGCATGCCCACAGCACAGACAACCAAGCACAAAACAAACTTTAAAGGGATGTTACAGAGACAGAGTCGGAGACAGAGACTAATTCTTCAACCAGGGGCCAGGCCCACATGGTCAAGAATCAAGTTCACCAAGGCAAAGCAAAGCACACACAACATGCACAAACGTTGAAAGAACTTCACTCAATAAATAATTTATAGTCTTCATGCAGCACAACCACTACCAGCAGTAGGCCAAGAGGGAACAATCGTCCATAAAACCTAAACATTAAAAAGTTAAAATTCCCGTGCAAACTAGAAGTAGAACAATGCCGAATGCGTAACAGTTTTCCACTATCTGCCTCGCCCTCGATCTCGACATGCGCTGAACTACAGCAGCAGTCACACTCTTCTCACACGCACATTCACACATCGCATGCGGTTCTGCATTGCCATTGGCTCAGAAAATCTCTTTTATCTCTCATAAATGTTAACTAACCGTTCCCCTACAATATTAGCAGCTTATTAATGAGTCAATAAAGTACTGTAGTTGATTTAAGCTTTCACAATTGATCAGAAAAATAGAAATTTAAGATCAAAATGTTTCATGCTGTGAACAAAAAATGAGGAGGGTTGCTGCTAACACGTCACTCACCTAGCTTCACCACGAGGAAAATGGCTGTGCTCGCAAAAATATGGCGCGCGTTCGAGATTTCATGATTCCAACGTAGATGGCGCTTATCCACTATCGATGCTGGGGGGCCATTATAATATCAGGGAGGTCCCACTCCCAGTTTGTATCCTTTTTAAGAATGACGTATGAATAACTAGTATATGGACAGATTATTGTTTTTGCTTTTAGGACCAAAAGTTAATAGCAGGAAGAAAAAAATTTCCGACCTCATATTATCCGGGGAAAAATAGAATCATGATGAGGAAATTAAATAGCTGATTAAATCGCCCCTCCCCCCCCCCCCTCCGACCATAATGGGAGAGCTGGCGTCATTACTGAACTCATGTTCCCGTTAAAATTAAAGGGCAAGTCCACTCCAAAAATCACTCACTTTCGATAGAAGCAGAAAAATCAGACAAACGAATCAAAACAAATTTGAGCAAAATCAGATTACTAATAAGAAAGTTATGAATTTTAAATGACATGAAAAACTTTAAAAATCACAAGACAAATAGGCTATTTTCTAATAATGTAACCAAATTTAATGCATAAGTCTTTGTGAAGTGCCTCAAATGCTCAATACAAGTTATTTCATTCCCCTGATAAGAATAATAGTATTTCAATAGTCAGAATGCAAACTGCATATATTAAGTGTTGCTAGGTAGGTCAAGCCATAATTATTTTTTGTCCAACCTGACAACATCTAATGTATGCAGTTCGGATTCTGCCTATTGAAATACTATTATTCTTATCAGGTGAATGAAATAATATGTATTGAGGCACTTCACAAAGACTTATGCATTAAACTTGGTTCATTACGAAAATGGCCTATTGGCAACTCACTCATGAGTCGGTGACGTCGTTGCCTTACTATCCACTAATTGTTTTCTTTATATTGATAATATAAGTGCCGAATTTTCCCTCTAAAAATCTTATTTCCTCACACCAGCATCTAAGTTATATTGATAGTAATATATTTGTGTGTGGATGCACTATAATATAGAGTAATTTTTTCCAGTTAAATCATGACAAATGTGAATTTTGATTCCTATTTATATAAAAATCAATCATTATGAATATACAATAAAATAGTACCAATTCTTCAAAGTTTACAAAAGATTTTGTGAAATTAATGGGATAAAATATATATAAAGCAATTGATAAATAGTGAGGCAATGACGTCACAAACTGATAACCAAATTGTGAATTGTGTAGTGATTTCCATTGTTCCATAGTTTTTCATACTCTTTCAAAAATGTATAACTTCCTTTAGTATTTAACTCAAATTTGCTTTGCTCTGTTTCTCTTGTTTTTGCTGCATCTATCAAAAGCAAATTATTTTTGGAGCGGACTTGCAGCCTTTAAAAAAAAAAAAATAGTGATTGGAAAATATATGTGCCATGGTGTAGTGGACTTTTTAGCTAAGTAGAAGCTTCTTTGGGGGTGCCGTTGAACAAAGAAATTGGGGAAGATTTCGGGAAAAATATGAAAACGATCATCGCAATAAAAGAGCCTCCTCCAGCAAACGTCATCCCTCTTTAATAGGGCGCCTATATACTCGTTTCTATTCCTGATGAACTTTGCCTGTATCAAGATCAATAGGGCCTATATACCCGCTATAATGAGAAAATATATAATCATAACAAGGGGTGATCATAATGCGCGGTATATCTGCCATCAGTATAGGTATATTGACTGTCACTGACGAAATGCACAGGAATCCCACAGTCAAATTAGGCGGGTATAATTTGTGCAAATCATATTTATCAATTTGGTGAATTAAAATCGCCAATTTTCGCATTAATTTACAAGTAAGTTCAAAAGAAGGATTGAACTAAAAAGAGTCGAAACGGAAGATCAAACCATCATCATTAAAATTGTAAAGTAACAGGAAGCTAATTCAAGAAAAAACGTACAGGCTTCCCGCCAAACTCTTCCTACTTTTAGAAATAATTGTGAAGTATCTTATTATATTGTATTTCCACTCAGGGGCGGATCAAGCCGGCGGCAGGGGAGGGGGCCAAAGAGGGGTCCAATTCGTGAGAAAATATTGAGCGGCGAAACAGCCAGCCGGTGAATAAGCGGCGCGGGGGGGGGGGGGGGGGTGTGTAAGAGGCGCTTTTTGGGGGTCCATTTTTCAGGAAATATTCAGCGCCGACTCAGCCAGCCGGTTAATAATAAGCGGGCGGGGGCGGGGTAAGGAGCAATATTTTTTTTGGGGGGGGGGGGCGAAAATTTGCAAATCGCGCCGGCCGATAATTCGCTCAGTGAGTGGGGGGGGGGGGGGGGGGGGGGGCTAGTGAGCACTATTTTTTTTTGTTTTTGTTGCCCTCGAATAAATCGCCCCCCCCTTGAGCACCAGGGGAGGGGACCCGTCTCCAAATAAAGGTAAAATTAACGTGTATTTACCTGTTTTTCCCCAGGGGAGGTCCCCCCCCCCCTCATGGATCTGCCACTGTTTCCACTCTACATTATAAATCAAAGGTAACCTTCAAATATGCCATCTCCGCAATAGGCATATATTGAACTTGTTCAGAGTGGCTCGGAAGCCAGTAAATACCGTGTTATCCATACAAGTTAGAAGGATTTTTTTTTACCCGTCATGAAATGATTCTGGCGATTGATAGATAATAATGACTATCTTATTAAAACTTTTTTGATCAATTAAGAGATTGATCACTTGAAATCCGTATGCTAGATTTCATCGTATTTGTAACAATAATTGTAATAAGGGTAGTTATTGAAAAGAGGTGAACAAAATTAATATACCAACTGTATGGGCAATAGCGTATCTGGAAGTCGATTAAACTATTTGATGAAGTTCACATAATCACAATGATTAATGTTTTTATCATTCTATCTTATCTTGTCATATCATCATATCATATCTTGTCATGTTTTTGTTAACTTGCAAATGTAAGAAATACAAAAATCTTAAAAACGAAATAGTTAAAGGTCTATCTATACATTGTTACATAACCTCATAGAGTAGTGCTGCCTATGTATTATGCTGGAACGAGACAGCAATCCCCGCATTTTAATGGCGTGGCTTATAATAGGCCTATACTCTTGAGCATATATACTGAACTATACATGCCTATATTGTTTTACACATAATGATCATTAAAAATATTTAATAGAAAACACAATTGGTCAACATATATTCTTCACTATTTATTTAGATGTGTCCTACAAAAAGAAGGAAGAAACTTTATGCAGGAGGTTTACTGACGTAGGGCCTCACAACGTTCATTCATAACAAGTATGATGAAACATGTTGACTCTATAATGAAATTCAGTCAAGATGATGGTTCTATAAAAGTATAATGATAGGTGAATTCCCCTAAATTTCCCCTGTAGTAGTTTACCCCCGAGATAGGCAAAGGATGAGAATGCCACGTCAGATTATGGAAGGACACGTTAGGTTTCCCAAAGGGAGAGTAATTTTTTCCTTATATTTTCTATCGATTTCTGATGAAATTTCAGGAAGTATAGTTGAGTCAGTTCACGGTATATGACATCAATATTTACTAAGTTTACGTGTCACTATGATCGACCAATGACAGCGAGCCATGTTGCCGGTTATTGACCAATCAGCGTTGGCCACGATCAGCTACGCACACGTAAAAATGAACGTAATTCCTGTAACAGGCATCGTTCTATTCATTTTACACACGTGTACACCGCAAAGATACCCGCATTATATTCTACACACATCATTCACTCGGCGTTCAATCAGCTGATCGTATGTGCCTGTTAAATTCTGTGAATATCCGAGTTTGAAGGAATTTTGTTTAATTGGTTCAATAATTCATCGTTTTTTAAACCTGAGAAATGTAAGTGTACATTAATTTTTATATTGTAATCATTCAATATGCGGTTGTGCAACGACAATTTTGATTTGGTTCAGAACTTCTGCTGTGCTGGTGCAGAAACCGCTTGTTGAAGTTGAATTGAGAATGAGATGAGAGTGTCAGTGTGACAAATGAACATGATGATGATGAGACTGAGAGAATCTAAACTGTCTTGAGACAGGAACATTGATGAATCGAGCGAAGTAAAACAAAATTTACTATAAGGTCTATATTGTTTGTATGTTGTCATGTTTCATAAAGACTTTTACTAGATCTAGATCTAGTGATTTAGTTGGATTGAAGGTGGGTGTGTCCATTCTGACTTTCAATCAAGTTGCACGACTTACCATCCCTAGAAATAGAATGATCAGGCATCCCCCCCAATTTGGCTGGGACCAACAATTTCACTGAAACATGTTAATCGTGTTGATCGTTGACTGGTAGACTATGCATTTAATAATTAATGTAATCAAATTTCGTACTTGTCTGGCATGCATGTAGATTGATTTTAGATTCAATTCCAACCTAATTTGCTAAGTTTGAATGTTTTCTCTTTCATTTTACAGAAGAAAGACAATCACAATGAGGAAGCTTCTTTTGTGTTTGTGCTTGGTGGCGCTCTCTGCGTCTCTCACCTTTGCTGCTGAAGACGAGGAAGATACCAAGAAGGATATTGGAACTGTCATTGGAATTGACTTGGGCACAACCTACTCTTGGTAAGAATTAGATAGTGGACACAAAAAGAAACACTACATTTAATGAATCATCTCCTTACTCTTACTTACGAGTATTTTTAGGACCAACAAACCAAGTACTAGTACTACTTCTACTAGGCCTAGAATCTATACTTTAAGTCTAGGCTTAGAATCTAGTCCATTTTTGTCGAACAGATGACGAACTATGAAAATAAAGAAATCATTAACGTAGCAACTAGCACTAGATCTAGTCTAGATCTTATTCACTTTGTAGTAATTGTACCAATAAAGTTAAAATGGTATTGGTAGATTGACCAGTTCAAAGTATTTCATCAAAGTGATTTTAAAAGTCAATTTTAGATGTCTAGATCTACTCTTTTTAATACTCTTCTCAAATTGAATCAACATTTCAAACACTTTTTTTCCTCATTATTTCTGATAAACAGTGTGGGTGTGTTCAAGAATGGCCGTGTAGAGATCATCGCCAATGACCAAGGAAACCGAATCACGCCCTCGTACGTCGCTTTCACCAGCGAAGGCGAGCGTCTTATCGGTGATGCTGCCAAGAACCAGCTGACGAGCAACCCAGAGAACACAGTCTTTGATGCCAAGAGGTTGATAGGAAGGACTTGGGATGATCCAGCCGTCAAGCACGATCTCAAGTACTTCCCTTTCAAGGTGGGTAACACCGATTCTGTTTTCTGGGAATATTGAGACGATGGCTCTCAGGAATTTTTACCCATCACACAAAAAAAACTTAAATAAGGCAGAAAATCACTTTTTTTGGGGGGGGGGGATTTATCTATTTATTAGTTTTGAAAGATTTATGGCATTTGCTTCAATCATAACTACAATTGTGGTTTGTTTGATATGTGTTGCGAGTTACAAACTTAGATATAGCACCAATCCAAATCCCACTATTAGTGTTACCCATGTATCACCCTACAAGACTATATTCAGTTAAGAAATTGTATAGCACAATCGATGTAAAAGTTTTTGTGGACTCCAAAGCTTAAGAGCATCTGATGCAACATTCCACAAACAGTGATGTTAAAACAATATTCTTTTCACATTTGGATTGATGTTTCAGGTTGAGAACAAGAACAGCAAGCCCCATGTACGTGTCAACGTTGGTGCAGATTCCAAGATCTTTGCTGCCGAGGAGATCAGCGCTATGGTGCTCGTCAAGATGAAGGTAAGGAAACAGATCTTTAAGTTTAGAATGCTTCAGTGATTTCAGTCCGGGGCATGTAGGAAAATGAGTAAAACTGTCCATCCATAATTTGGAGTGTTCGAAAGACCACATTTTATTTTGAAAAGGAGCCTGACATGTATCTCTCATGTTAATAATGGTAAAGCTGGATTTTGGTACTTGATCAGGATCTTTATCTTTTTAATCTGAAAGCCGTTTGAAAAACATTTAAACAGTTCCCAGTGCATGATATAGAATTTGAATCGACATTGTAAGGGGCTTCCATCATCTAAACAAAGATCCTTATGTTGGTGGATGTAAAAAGCAAAAAAATCTTTGCATAAGCCACACTTTGTAGGTAGTATCATTCTTTAAGAATTCAACCAAAGTTAGTATTTCAAAGAGGTCTTTTATGGTGACAAATCCTCATATAGCTTGGTGCACACTGCAGGGTTTGCTGATAACGTTGTTCCGATTCATTTACAGGAAACCGCTGAGGCTTACTTAGGTAAGAAGGTAACCCATGCCGTTGTGACTGTCCCTGCTTACTTCAACGATGCTCAGCGCCAGGCCACCAAGGATGCCGGTGTTATCGCTGGTCTCAACGTTATGAGGATCATCAATGAACCGTAAGTATTTTAAATTTTGTTCAAGCCTAGGAACTATAACAGACTTAGGGGCGCAGCAAGAAATTTGCAATGAATCGGCAAATCCCCAAAATCAAGCGTTAGTCTTGCGATTAATTGCAAATCAACTTTCTTGCAACGACCCATTAGTAAGAGAGAGGGGGAGAATAACAGCTAGAACTACCGGTAGTTAACTTAATGTAATTGTTAAAACTCTAATCTTAACAAAATCCTAGGAAATCTAGGAGACTAGTGCAATCGATTGCAAATATCAGTTCAAGCGCAACTTTCTTGCATTATTTCACAACAGTTTTTATCATTATTAATATCATCTGCTGAGGGCGAGAAGGGTGCTAACTAGTATATTCTTTTACACAGAGTTTACACACTTCTGACTATGAGCAGATCATCTGTCCAAGCTTTTGGTCTTTGGATTATGTAATTTTCCAGGGATACATATAACTGAATAAAATGCTTATTTACTAGAATTAAGAAGAGATATCAAAGCACAGAAATAGATATGGATTAGATTATTGTGCTGTGGGGACAACGATTCCTGATGGTTAATTACGACTTATGGCCTAAAATAAGTGCCACTAATTGGTTCTTTCTTTTCCCTTCAGTACTGCTGCTGCCATTGCTTATGGTATGGACAAGAAAGAAGGAGAAAAGAACATCCTTGTATTTGATCTTGGTGGCGGCACCTTTGACGTTTCTCTCCTGACCATCGATAACGGAGTATTTGAAGTCATCTCTACCAATGGAGATACCCATCTCGGTAAGAGTCTGCTCATTTATATTTTGTGTTTCAACTTCCCCGCACATAGAAGGGTACAATTTGATGGTGCTTATACCATCTACAGTCAAACCTGTCTGTAGCGACCACCCAAGGGAAACATAAAAAGTGGTCCTTGTAGACAGGTTCGTTTAATACATGTTTCAATGAGAAACCATTTTCAAGGGAAACAAAAAATGTGGCCTTTGTAGAAAGGTGGTCACTAAAGCAGGTTTGACTGTTTTGGGAGCTAGAAAGGTGTTACTATAACTCATATACTTTAACAAAGAGTTAACGCCCCAAAGAGTCCAGACAGACAATGAAATAGTTTGCTAGTTCAAATGTGGTATGCACCTTGATCTTGGATATCTACATGTAATTATACCATTTACATAAGGGCTATTTAAGATGCCTATGTTAATAATGGCAATAGCATTGTCTAAGGAAAAATATTAATTAAGTTTTGTTGTAAACTGAGTGATTTTTAGAGCTCATGCATCATTATTCAATCAGATATAGAAAGATGCAATATGTTCATCAGGATTGAATAAGGACTTAAAGAATTAAGATATCTACATGTAATTATACCATTTACATAACAGCTATTTAAGATGCCTATGTTAATAATGGCTGAAGTATTGTGTAGGGAAAATCATTCAATTCATTTATTATGTCATTAATCAAGTATTGCAGTAAACTTAGTGATTTTTAGAGCTCAAGCATCATCATTCAATCAGACGTAGAAAGATGCAATATCTGCTCATCAGGATTATTCAAATAAGGACCCAAAGAACTAAAATATTTTCTTTTTTTATTTCTTGGATTTCAGGTGGTGAAGACTTTGACCAGCGTGTGATGGAACATTTCATCAAGCTTTACAAGAAGAAGAAGGGCAAGGATGTGAGGAAGGACAACAGGGCTGTACAGAAGCTTCGTCGTGAGGTGGAGAAGGCCAAGAGAGCCCTCAGCTCCCAGCACCAGACCCGTATCGAGATTGAATCCTTCTTTGATGGCGAAGACTTCTCAGAGACTCTCACTCGTGCCCGATTTGAGGAATTGAACATGGTAAGCACTGCACACCAAAGTGAAATTTGCTCATTATTTTGTTTTCTTCTTTAATACAAGATGTATTTGTGAATGATATAAAACAAAGGATTGATTTTTAAAGAATGCACACACATAATGGCCTCTAATTGTCTACTACAAGAAGTATGAAAAAGGGGAAAAATCGTTCGAAAAAAAAGGAATGACACATTTGCCCTGATTAAGATATCTTTGTTCTCAAGATAGGTAAAAGTCCAGCTTTCATGTTGTATTCTGTAAGGTTAAGTGGCATAATGAATATTCATGATATGCATTTTAATTTATTGCTATTCATACCATGGACTGATTAATCATACATTTGTTTCTCTTGTTTTTTTCCTTTTCCAGGATCTATTCCGTTCCACCATGAAGCCTGTGCAGCGTGTCATGGATGATGCCGGCATCAAGAAGGAGGAGCTCGATGAGATCGTTCTCGTTGGTGGTTCCACCCGTATCCCTAAGATCCAGCAGCTCGTCAAGGACTTCTTCAACAAGAAGGAACCGTCCCGTGGAATCAACCCTGATGAGGCCGTCGCTTATGGTGCTGCCGTCCAAGGAGGTGTCCTCAGCGGAGAGGCAGAGACAAGTAAGTCTTCCAAGGATACATTTCAATCGGGCATTAAATGTATTGCCCTTTAGGTGCCAAAACATGGGTCGGTCGGTCGGAAATCCTTTTTTTTTTTTTTTTTTTTTAACTTTTAGCTTTCAAGATTTTGGGGTCGTCAAAGGCCTCATCAAAGGTCCTATAGTTCATATCAGTTACACAATTGATAGATATTTCAAAACTTTAGGGGGGCTTTGAGCATGAAACCAGTCTCTAGATATATATAAAATTAGCAGAGAGGCAGAGACAAGTACATTTGTAGCTCTTACAAGGACTCTCCATCACATTTCAATCATCAAAGATAATTGACCCCCTGTCAATTAGTCTTCCATTTGTTATTGAGATCATAGTTGGATCAACATGTGGGTCTAAAGATCTGTTAATGAAACAGGATTTTTTTTTTTTAAGTGGATTTTTTTAAAAGTGGCTTTGAAAAAAGATTGTGAATTATGGAATATAAAATTCAGTTTTGTGCAATGTAGGCCCTATAATTTCAGAACAATGTCACAATTTGCTTTAGAGATAGTAACCCTGGGTTTGAAGATTAAAGATCTTTCTCAATATCAAACACTTGCACAGCATTACCCAGTAATCTAACCCCCGTTGTAATTTTTATTTTCTTCCTCTGAAGGTGACCTTGTTCTTCTTGATGTAAACCCCCTGACCTTTCATTTTGTTTTCTTCCTCTGAAGGTGACCTTGTTCTTCTTGATGTAAACCCCCTGACCATGGGTATCGAAACTGTCGGAGGCGTCATGACTAAGCTCATCGGAAGGAACACCGTCGTACCCACCAAGAAATCACAGATCTTCTCCACAGCTGCAGACAACCAGCCAACCGTAACCATCCAAGTCTTTGAAGGTGAGTTTGGTTGACTTGTTTTTTTGCTCTGGATAATGGATAAGGGTGATTAGTCTGCTTCATCTCGGCTTTGGAATACGTGATGCCAGCATTCTGACATCTGGGGGGCGTTTCACAGAGCTTGTCATCAGTGACAAATGACAGTTTTTGTTATAAGCTACTGAAATCTTTGCTTCTGATTGGTTATCAGCAGATTTGTCACTGATTTTTGTCATTTGTCATTGAAAAAAGGCTTTGTGAAACGGGTCCCTGTACTGTCAGTCACATCCATGCCTTCACTGATAATCCTGAAGAGTTAAGTTGATACATGACATGCTTTTTGCATTACCTGATTTTTGCATCACATGAGCTTCATGTGTAGTGGGAAATGGGTGTATTTGTACTAAATACTAATAGTATCTTGTGTCTTATTCAATACAATAATAGAGATGTAGTTGTTTTTTAGTGAACCAAGATTTAGATTTTAATGTTAAGTTGCACAATGTTTAAACAAATTCTATTGTGAATGCATCCAGTAATACAAAAATTAAGCTCCGATACTCTCGAGAAAATGTTATGTCACTCCATTATAAGGTTTCCTCACTCATTATTCTAATTCCATGCTTTGTTTCTCCATTTAGGTGAAAGATCAATGACAAAGGACAACCATCTTCTTGGAAAGTTTGATTTGAACGGTATCCCACCAGCACCTCGTGGCGTCCCACAGATCGAGGTCACCTTCGAGATCGACGTCAACGGCATCCTGAGGGTCAGCGCTGAAGACAAGGGCACAGGCAACAAAGAAAAGATCACCATCACCAACGATCAGAACCGCCTCACGCCGGAGGACATCGAGAGGATGGTGAACGAAGCCGAGAGATTCGCAGAGGATGACAAGTTGATGAAGGAGAAGGTCGAGGCAAGGAACGACCTCGAGAGCTACTCGTACTCGCTTAAGAACCAGGTCAACGACGAGGAAAAGCTTGGCGGTAAATTATCAGATGACGAAAAGGAAACCATTATGAGCGCGGTTGATGAGCAGATTGAATGGCTCGATGCCAACCCTGATGCAGAAACCGAAGACTACCAAGAGCATAAAAAGGAGCTTGAAGCTATTGTTCAACCTATTGTTAGTAAATTATACGAGGGTGCAGGAGGGGCTCCCCCACCAGGTGGAGAAGAGGAAGGTGATGAAGAATACGAGGAAGATCACGACGAGTTATAGAATTGAAAAATGACTGACGTTGCGACAGCTAGTACCATCTAATGAACTGTTGCCGGAGTGACATTACAAATCGTTGTATTGGGGACTATCAGCTTCCTCATCCAGAGACAAAAGAATTGCTGACGACAAATTTAGAATTCAAGGACTTTGCAATTCAGTTGCCTCTGTAATGATATCAATGTAGAAGATTGATGTATTTTCTGTTTTGGTATCCTTTCTCACATGGCGTTACACTTCGCTTTATATTTTCTCCCAAAGACCAAATCATAATATTCAAAATTTTCTGATTTGCTGTTCACTTCATGTTTTCTCCACATGCAGTATGCACATTTCATTTGTATTTTATTGCTATGTCATAGAACAAATGCAGTGTAAAGCCATGTGAGATTTTTTCTTTGTGACCTGTCAAATTATTTACCTTTATTATTAAAGGATTGGGAAAAGGAGTATTAATTAAAGATTTGTGTGGCTTAAACTTCCAATTCCCATTGAGTAACGATCATTGTGTGATCCTTTGTCGAGTTGTAAACAGCACCAGTTTTCTAAATCTTCTTCCACATATTTAAAAACATGATCGAGATATGTTCATAAAAAGAGAAATGTGTATATTTGGAGCACAATTATGCAAGTACAGTTACAGCAAATAGGTGCACTTGCTTCAAAATTTGTTATAAATACTGTACTATAAAAGGCTTTAGTCGAAAAGTATCAAATAGGGGAAAAAAGGGGCATTTTTGCCATTTTATTGGTGATTTTTTTTTTCATCTTCTCCAATCTGCAAGTGTAATGGAAAATAATCTCCTAACCTATCCAGAGCAGTCTTGCTGAGCAACCTTGATTCCTTTATCTTTTGTGTCACTATTCTCTCTATTTCACTTCTATGTTCTTCATGTTATATTTGTGCCTAAATTAATTTATTCCAAGGGAAAGGGGCGGGAATAGTAGTAAAAGCAAGGGATACATTAGAATATGTTCTTGTATATCGTCCAAAGACAAATTATAATAATTGTCACTTATTTTGTTTAATATTGTTTCTTCAAATTGTTCATGCAGTGGTAATTGGGCCAGTCTTTCCTGTTCATCCATGCCATATCTTTTAAGTAGAGTCTATAGAATAGAAAGAGAAAAGTCTTTGTCTTAAGTTATGTTATAGTTAAAATAGAGATGTTTAAAATTGATGGCATATTTTTGTTTCTCTTGTGATCATATTGTGTAAACACAATGTACTTGTGATATTTTTACTATGGTTTTCTTGGAAGTTTTCTTGTTTCATGTGTTGCACAATATGAACATTTTCTATGTCTGGGAATAAATTCATACTTGAGAATATGAAATGTTACAAATGAATACCTCTTTCAATGATCTCCTTGTTAATGTGTCAAAGTTTATTCCATTTTTTTTTTTAAAATATGATCTGAAGCTAGTACCCAATCATTTTAGATGTCTCTGGGAAGATCAAGTGGGGCTAATTTTTGTTTGCTCTTCTTATCTTGTTCTCTCCATCTTGCCCAAATGCTGCCTACACTATATGCAGCAGCTCTGATTTATGTTTACAGGACCAAGTCCAAGGATGATGCATGAGAGAGAGAGAGATTGTGGCAGAGTAAAAGTGAAAAGAGGGAAAGTAACAGTTTTAAAGAGACAGAGATTGTGACGGAGTAAAAGTGAGAGAAATCAATATTGAAAGAGATAGAAAGGGGGAGGGAGGGGATTTAAAATGCGCTAACCTTGCAAACATAGCACAAACAATGAATTAATAAAAGAGGTCTCTGTCTTTCTTTCATTATCATACACATTAATTTTCTTCAAACATCTCTCCCCTCTCTATCCATGTTTTTTCCAATCTATATTCACTCCCCTTTGTCTCGGTCATAGCCACTCGTACCCCTCACTCTCTCCAACATCTAACCCATGTACATCCACTTTTGAGGAAACTACCAAGTTTGCTCATATCTACAAATTCCTGCATAATTTGGCCCATGTAAGGAGTTTATAACAACATAAACACACAATCCCCCTAAACAAAACAACAAAAAGTTAAGGAAAAACAAAAGTACAATTGCAGTCTCCTGTAGACAATTTTTACTCTAGATAATGTTTTTTATTGGATTACAAACATCCAGTTTCATATTTTTTTAAACAATTACAAGGCATGAATTAGCCTCTTCATCTCCAGATACCTACAGGTAGATTTTTTTTTTTAAATTTAAAAAAAAATCAAATTTCTTAATCGGCCTCACATTTAATAGTTGCCTAAAAAAGATCATTCATCGAAAACTCACATTTGTATACAGCAAATATCACATTTCAAAGTAATGACAATCTTGATTGATTTCTGGTAATAATGAAAAATAAATAAAGGAATGCAGCGACAGAAAGGAATTCAACAGTAAAAATTTATTTATATTCAAGACTACCAGTAAATGATATCTGCCAAATGCCAAGTGCTTTTAGGAAAGAAAACAAAATCTATTACAGCTGAGGACTGAGGAAGATAAGGAAATAGGCCATTGTTTGTAATGTAATGTATTATACAACATGTGAAGTATGAAAATAAACTGAAACTGAAACTGAAACAATTATTTATTACAGGTGAATAAAATAATTTGTAACGAGGCATGGACCAAAGATTTGTGCATTTAAATGAGACAGTATTCCATGCAAAGAGCATGGTTTCCCAGTTTCACAGTACGTATGCAAATGTGAGGTGAAATATTCGGCATGTTTTGTAAATGCATCTGGCTGGTCTTCACTACTGATAATGAACAATTCAGAATTACACCGAGTCATTTTCTGTCACAATGGTGACCCGTTACAGAGCTCAAGATTAATTTCTATATCTTCATGGCTTTTGGTAAAGTACAGCTGTTCAACTCATCACCACTGAAGCGTATTCTAATCACTTGATCACATCCTGTAGCAAAGCAGCTCATTAAAGGCATCGTTTAACGATGCTAAATCTGAGATGCATGGCCCTACGTGTTATCAGTGTCTGTGATATGGTGTAATATTGAAGCCCTAACAAATTGCGCTTCAAAATTATCATGAAGTGCCTCGTAAAAGTAGAAATCTTTGAGTGACCGGTTTTACAAAACTCGTTTTCCCCAATAGACTGTAGTGTTATGAAAACCGTTTGGCAAACGCAAAATTCGATTTTGATTTTCAATCATAAATATCTTGATAATCAGACAGGTGATCGGCTTGTAAAAGTCATGGGGTTCCTGTCGAACCTAAAGGTTTATAATTATCATTGCAGCATAAGCTAAATCAAGGATTTTTTTAAAGGATCTAAGACAAAGTTACCGGATCCCTTTATAGGAAAAAGACAATCATGATTCATTTAATGCTAAATATATAACTCAGAGCTGCCAACCTCCAGAACAGAAAATCAGTAATCACAAGGCTCAAAATCAGTAATTTTGGGTATAAATCAGTAATTTCCTATGCGGCGCTATGACTCTAATAAAAACGGCACGCCAACATTGCACAGACACATGATTATCAGAAATTTTTGGTGATTTTACTCACAAAAAGTTGTTAAATAATGAGTTTCATATCATCACAACACAGTCTTCTAGGAAAAATGGGGGAAAAAAAGAATATATAAAAAAAAAAAAAAAAAAAAAAAAAAAAAAATTAAAAATCCGTAATTTCAAACAACATTCCGTAACGGTCGTTAATTTCCGTACCAATTACGGGAAATCCGTACTAGTTGGCAGCTCTGATAACTCATTGCGGATATAGTATAGACCAATAGGCATTGTGCGTTATTGTTCCAATTATCGATCGAATTATGGACCGCTCCGCCGGTCCTCCCGTAGAGTAATACAGTAGTTATTATCACCAGATGAAGTGTTGCAGATGCACACGAAACGTCATGAACTTTTAGATTCCTTATTGACCACATTGCGAGACAAACGAATATCACTAGCAATATTATTTTCGATATGATTCATTTACTTTCACCTCATTAAGACAGGATAAAACTGATAAAATGCGCCAGACTATCTCCTGTATCATCTGCTCTGTTGCGGTACAAAACAGAGACGTCAAGGCACTATAAAAGACACACAATCATGGGATCTAATGGAGAATTTGACACCATTTGGGTGTTTACCTGCTAACAGTTGCTATATCAAAGAGAGTGGACTTCACTTTTACCAACAGGTCTGATGTAATGCACACGCACTCCAGTTTGTAAGGACTCGCCAGAAAAGCTTGTCATCATCATCATAAATCACCCTCACCCGAACGCTCTCCAGTAACAAAAAAGAAATGCCAAGGCACTATTAAAGACACATAATCATGGGATCTAATTGAGAATTTGACACCATTTGGGTGTTTACCTGCTAACAGTTGTTATATATCACAGAGAGTGGACTTCACTTTTACCAACAGGTTCGATGTAATGCACACACAGTAAGGACTCGCAGGAAAAGCTCATCATCGTCATCGTAAATCTCCCTCACCCAAACGCTCTCCAATAATCATCTGGTGGGTCGCCAACATGTTGCTGCGGGTGGTATTGAGATTTGTACATACCGGGCGGTATTGAGATTTTGACATACATAAATTCCTTTAGGTCCGGGGTAAGCGAATGACGACGCATTGCTGCTGGAGACTGCCTACAGTATCGCTTTATAGTTTGTGTCTGACCCTAAAATGTTTTGGAAGGAATGTACTTTACGTTGCTTCTTGATTCAGTTGCTGTCTCACCTTCAGTATGACATCCTTCATGATATCGGGATTTAGAAGATCAGCAACCTGAAGTAAAAAAAAAAAAAAAAAAAAAAAAAGAAGAAGAGATGATCACAGGGAAATTCAGAAGCTTGTAAAATGAAAATGAAAGTGCGGTATCATCATGTATACCAAACACACAAAGAAACTTAAATTTGTATATGAAAAGTGATTCTGAGTGAACTAACAAAAACAAGTCATACAGTGGAACACATACTCACTGGGGACTTTTGAATATCAGTATTAAACTAAGAAAGAAAATGATCACATTCACTAGGATTTCTATCAAATTCATCTTTCAACTGCCAAACAGCCTGCACTCCTATTTAATATTATTGCTTGGTTGGCTGAAGATTATAGATATCAAACCTAGTTTCATATTTAACATTTAATATGCCTTACTAGCCTGCCACATCTAGTATCAAGAAATGATTCCATTCTTTGTCAAATACTTTCCACCACAAAATTACCTTTGATTTAAGAATGCCCCTCTTTTCAAGAAAATTTCAGCAAGCGTTTTAAATATTTTGGCAGTTTATTAGAAACAGTCTTGAGCTATGTCTGAGAGAATAGCAAGGGACAACAGGATGCATGCAGAATATTTTATATTCACTTGTAAAATGCAAAACGTTATTCCATTATTTCTTTCTTTTCATCGAGCTCTCAAACATTTAGAAAATTTGAAAAGTATAATTGCTCTTTAAAAAAAATTGTCTTGATCTCCATAATAAGAAATGGCAAATATTTTGTTAACTAATTTTGTGCTGATGAGTTTAACTATTACACTATATTTTATTATATATTCTATGTTTATATGAACATGTTATTATTATTATTATTACTATGTACTATTATTATTATGTATGAGAGTTGTTTTAATATATTTATAAATACTTTGAAGAAGAAAAAAAAAGGATGCATGCAACATGAGAACTTACTGGATAGTCTTCTGAGGCAGCGTAGGTATAGATGACACTGGTATCATAGAGCATCATCCTGTGATCAGCTAGACCTAAGATGCAGTTCCGTAACCGTGCCAACACCCTACGATCCTCATCGGAGACGGGCTGAAAGATGACAGAAAACCAATTAGCGACAGTAACATAAGGCCTAAAAAAAAGGATGTTGTATTGCCCTTTGGACTGACCCAAAGATCTTGAAATCTACGGTCGGATTTTAATTAATTTTTTTTTTTTACCGTTTTTTAGAGAAAAAAAATATTAGAGCATTCAAAACTGAGAATTAAAAAAAAAAAGAAAAGAAAGAAAAGATTTCCGACCGACCGACCCATGTTTTGGCACCTAAAGGACAATACAACATCTTTTTTTAAGGCCTAATGGAGGATATTGGAAGGGCATGACTAGATTGCTGAGAAAGCCTTTGTCGACTAGATACACAAGGGAGACCAACATTTATTGTCCCACATGCTTTGCATTCATTTGAAACTGTTTCCTTTTGTGCATCCCAAAGGCTTTGATGGTTTAGAAGACGGGTACGTTGATAATATAACAAATTCTAGAAACCGGACTGGAAACTACTACAGTTTTGCTTAAAGCTTTAATACTCATTTTACTTACTTAACGCACAGATGTTGCATTTTACTTCATTTTCTTGTAAAACAACAACACAACAATAATTCAATGATTGTATGTCACATGTTTCAGAGATGATTCCCTCTAAGTACTTTTGCTCTCTAGGGAAACTCCTTAACTCCATCCTGGATATAACGGTGTGCCCATCAACCCAAACTCCAATCGAAAATCTAAAGTAAATGCCAATCTTAGCCTACAATATAACCCTAGTGTCACAGAAGTTTACGTTGGATCATTACCATATCAGCAAAGAAGACTCGTTGAGCAAGACTATGCTGATCAGGGACCCGTTTCACAAAGCCTTTTTTCAATGACAACTGACTAAAATCAGTGACAAATTTGCTGATAACCAATCAGAAGCAAGAATTTCAGTAGCTTATAACAAAAACTGTCATCTGTCACTGATGACAAGTTTTGTGAAACACCCCCCTGGAGGATCAATCTATGGATATCAAAGGACAGAACTCACCTGCAGATTCTGGACAAACCCTCCATCCGGTGCCTCCTCATCTTCCGTTGGTGTTCTGGTGATCCACACGTACCCATTGTTACCCAAGATGACGGAAGCCCCGCACGTCAGGTTGTGGAAGTGGGTTTTTCGTCTCTTGATGAGAGAGGGCGACACTCTGACCATGATGCCCTGTCCCAGCTGAGGATACCCCAGAGAGGGGGGAGACACAGAGTGTGTTTTGGGTGAATACTGCTCTTAGCATTATACATGTATACCGATTCCTAGACATTGTGTTGACATTCCATGCATATATGCTTATTTATTTCAAATTGTTGATTATTTCAAAAATGTGCATTATTATAACACCCAAACACAAACCAATAGAAACATACAGTGTACTTGCCTTGATTTTGCACAATCATATTTACTAACTATGAGTTCAAGTCAAAATAATAATGCCCAGTGATTTGAATGCAAACTCTGGAGAGACTTTTAATTATATGATATGAATATCCATGTATATTTGATAACTTAGATATACAATGCAACTGCTACATGGTAATTAATACTAATAAAGCCTTCAAATGTACTCAAATGGACACAGAGGAGATTTAGGAGCAGGTTCGAAAATGCATTTAGACAACTACTGTACTCCCTAGAGTACTATTCCCTGGATAATCTCCCCTCAGACAACTACACTTTATGTGGAAGCTGTATGTGGGAGCAATTTAAGTACTGTTCACTGTTATGTTTCTTTGTTTAACCAGACTGCTAATGAAGCAACCAGGGGACCGATGGTTTTAAGTCCTCTCTGAGGGACTTGGTAATGAGGAGTAATGCCCTATCAAAGGGCACGAGCGCATTGACTTGGTTTCAAAGCCGGAACCTCCCGTCTACAAGACCACTGCTCTACCACTGAAATATTGCGCGTGAGGATGAAGATGGGGGTATGGAAGTCCGATAGCAACAGATAGTTGTCCTATAATTATTTGCAACCACGCCCCCCTTGAGTAAAAAAAAAGAAGAAGAAGAGGATTTAGGGGGAAAAATCTAACAAAATTCCCCATTTTGAGTAAGGAAATTGGAAAAAATAGGGAAAAATAGGGCAAAATAAAGACAATTCAGGAAAATTCAGGAAAATAGGGATAAAATTGGGGGGGGGGGGGGGGGGGGGAAAGAAAAAAAAATGGGGGGAAAAAAAAAAAGAAAAAATATAATCGGGAAACCGATTTAAATCGGGTAATTATTAGGCCTGCATACCTTTCCATACTTGAGACTCCTTGTGTGTATCGAGAGAGCACCGTCAGAGAACACAGACTGGACCTCAGCCTGTTACCTCACAGTCAAGGAATCACACTTCTTCAGATCATTTCAATAGGGGTATCATATCAACTATCGTCATTTCATTTTACAAAATGCAGCATGTCATCTTGACAATAATTTCACCAAATATGATAACATGCATATATTAAAAAATTGTGTAACATTTCCATACTCTACGCAGATCCCCGTTGACTAAAAAATTGGACAATCCAGAAATGGCAACAAATTAAGGTTTCTACATAACATAGCCCTACTTGTTTGTCCAAGGGGCATATTCATTTCATGTTTGAGATAAACACATACCTGTAGGATTGTAAGTTTTAACATAAAATGAAATAAACTCTAGATACTTCAGATATTTAGCTAGCTAGGCTCACCACTGACCTTATGTAAGGGGTAATTCAAAGCAAATCTTTAATCAGACCCAACTCTAACGAACTCTTCCAAATTCTTACCCTGAATCAAAAACAAAATCAAACATATACACAGTTGAAGCCCTAACCCTTTATCTTCGATGAAATGAAGCCTGGAGCAAATTTCAATGCACATGGCAAAAGTTTCTGCCCCCCTCCCCCCCCCCCCCCCCCCCCCCCCCCCCCCCACCACCTGCTTTTTTCAGTAAATGATGATCTAAGGATACACTGATGAGATCTCCCTCAGTGAGATACTGTCTCATCTTGAGTTCATCTTCAGCCGATCTCTTCCTCAGCTCCCCTCCAGGAAGGTTGACAGCGGATAGCATCAGTATGGCATTGAGACGAGAGTTGATATCCACCTTCCATCTCTTCTGTCCAACCTACAAGATTTTGATTGATCGATAGTATGCAAGAAGTTAAGGAAACAAGTTTAGAAGTTTGGAAAACAAGTTTAGAAGTTTAGAAAACAAGTTCACATACAGGCAGTTTTCTCCCCAGTGCAAGACATTGATGAAACAATCTTAAAATCTGAAATGATCGAAACCATACATATAATGACATCCACCTTCCATCTCTTCTGTCCGAGAAGTTAAGAAAAACAAGTTTAGAAGTTTAGAAAAACAAATTTAGAAGTTTGGAAAAACAAGTTACCGGTAAGAAGTTAAGAAAGCAAGTTCTCATACACATTACAGGCAGGGTTTTCCCCAATGCATGACAGTAATGAAGCAATCTTAAAATCTGAAATGATGGAAACAATATAATGACAGGTTAAAGTAGATAACCTTAAAATGGCATTGAGACTAGACTTTACATCCACCCTGTCAGTGCATACATCATGGTGCCTTATATTTATAACCCAGCATGGTAGTGTGGTTTTATTCATACCACAGCATACATGTATGCTGAGCAAAGACAATTATCATTAAAACATTATTCATTACAATACTTTACAGCATTGAACATTTCTAAATAATTCAACTCTAGTATATTATGCATCCTTCCATCAATCGTGAATGCATACTCACTTCTTGTATTCTCCCAACTATGACATCACCGACTTCTCCGTTATATCTATTGAGAAATGAAAAACAGCGCTCAACTATAACATCATCTTTCTGACATTCTAAGTCTTATTGTTTGTGCACAATGTACTATAAATATAATGAATATATGTACATGATAATGATTGAGTCAGGAAAACAACTTGAACTTTCTTTTTAAAAAACCTGAAAGTTATCTTTGCAATGCAACAATATGACTTCTCATTAAAATAAGTTAAACAAAACTCAATCTTTCAACATTCCACTATAAAATCAATTCATTTCAACCTATAATTGGCAAACACTTATACAAAACTTATTTTTAGAGGTTGCAATGCTTGTAAACTGATGAGACTATTAACTTTTCAGAGGGATTAAATAATGACTAATTCAGAAACATTGTTTGAATTCCTGAACAGTGATAATTTTATGAACCATTCGGAGTAGCTGATATCCGTACTTCAAATGTGTAAACTTTGTTAAAACTGAAAGCACTGTTTTTTCTTAAATGTCATATAATTATCTTTATCGTTGAGAGCAGGTTTTGAGTTTTGACACATCTCTCCATCACTCCATGTGATTTGGTTACTTCCTTTGTTTTCATTTAGAAAACTAATTACATTATAACAAAATATTACCTAAGTAAAGAGGAGCACATTTAGTTGTTTTTTTTCTCCAAATTTTCTAATACACAGGTCTGTATTATAGTTTTGGTTTGCCTTCTACATTTGATGACTACTTTCCAACGATGTATATTGCAAACAAATTAGAATACAATGGAAAATATGATTGAGCTAAGTACAAACCTTGTTTTCAGTGGCCTGACACTAATGAGTTTGTTGACTGTCTCCACTACTCCTGCAACTGATGCAATCAGCTCATCTTCTTCCATGTAAGTGCCATGACCTCTGGAAAGTGAGAATAGAACAAAGATGTAAAGTTAGCTGCCGCCAATCATAAAAGTGTCTCCTGACATTTGCGTTGTTAATTATAATAGCCACTAACTGGGCCAGTGGTTTATAAAATGACAAAATAAGTGGCTAAGGCAAAATATCCCAACATTGACTGGCAACAGATCTATCAAAACAAATTTAGTTGACAAATTCATAATTCGAAACAAAGCCAAGATATAAGAAAAATTTAAAATACCTTTATTTTGGTAATTTCTTTCCTTTTTTTTAAAAAGTAGAAATATTTGTATTTATAGACTACTTATAGTTATACCCAGGAAAAAGGCAGGAGGGCCCAACATCGTATACTTAAAGGAGGGTGGAGAAGAAAAACAATGTTGTCAGATTTGGATACATTTTGCATGTATATAAAGAAGAGAGTTTTATATTAAAGTACCGGTAAGTATGATAAAGCCAAACATTGTCATCCAGCCAAGAAATCTTTGTTTGAAGTGACCGATTTGCAACTCTAAAGTTTGGCCGCTGTGCAACTCTGTTTTTACATCCGGGACTTGTGTGACGTAGTTCACTTCATAGTTGCAGTCTGAGCATGAGCAGATAAAGGTCATTGCAGAACGAATTGTGAAATATACGGAGACAGAATACTGGATACGTGCTCATGAGAGTTATGTAATTATTATTCATTTATGCACAAGCAGTGCACTCCATGACACAGGCGGAAGTATTCTTAGAAAAGGGCAAACAAAGGCTATTTGTGTAGCACCTCCATCGCTGCATAATATATTATGATGGCATCGTGTCTTCCCTCTTACCGAAAACGATAGCCTTCACATTCTCGCTTCGAGTCGCTCGTGGAGGCTTGTTTATTAAATGATTGTTTTTTAGTGTCGGTGGTGTTTTCAAATCATTAATTGAATTGAATCTTGTTTATGAAGTGTTAAACTGGCATAATATTCTAAATTTGTTGAATTTCATTGATTGTAATGTTTTTCTTCTCCACCCTTCTTTAAGATCCAGTAGACTATCCATCATCAATGCACCCACACTGTCACTACCACAGCCACCTATCTATCACAAAGAAAGTAGTATTCCCTCATTCCCCTGAATCCCCCCCCCCCCAGTCCTCCATCGGCATCGATCATCACCTCAAGGCTCAAGCTCGACACACAGTCAGCAGGTCAGCCACAACGATCTAGATCTAGAGTAAAGGAGTCGGTTTTCGGCCACTTAAGACAAAATTCTATTTTTTGGACTCTTTACTTCCTATTTATTATCATTTCTTGTTCAAATCATGAAGCAAATATTATTATTATTTAAACAAAAAAAGAATCCCAGAAAAAAAATCACGAATTGCCATGACAATATTCATTTCAATTTTCACTGTTTTGGAGCTAGTTATCGGCCTAGCGATTCAGTTTATGACCGCATGTACAAAGTCAATAGTCAATAGCTAAAATGTGATATTTTAGGATATATTTTCCATTGCAAATGTGGTTCTTCAGTGACTCTGGCATGGTATGGTATGTGTGGGATCTAGATCTAGAGTAAAGGAGCCGGTTTTCGGCCACTTAAGACAAAATTCTATTTTTTGGACTCTTTACTTCCTATTTATTATCATTTCTTGTTCAAATCATGAAGCAAATATTATTATTATTTAAACAAAAAAAGAATCCCAGAAAAAAATCACGAATTGCCATGACAATATTCATTTCAATTTTCACTGTTTTGGAGCTAGTTATCGGCCTAGCGATTCAGTTTATGACCGCATGTAGCAAAGTCAATAGTCAATAGCTAAAATGTGATATTTTAGGATATATTTTCCATTGCAAATGTGGTTCTTCAGTGACTCTGGCATGGTATGGTATGTGTGGGATATGTGATATGCTATTATTATGCGATGTATTTTAAAGGGATTTTAGTTTTTACCATGCATCCAAATGGATCGGCCGAAAACTGGAGCTGGTCGTTTAACGGCTCCTTTACTCTAACAGTTAGTCTAGACCCTAGATCTATAATTATAATGGAAATATTTATAATTGTATAGCTACTCCTATCTAAAACTTTCTAAAGAAGTCTAACATTCTCTAGACCACATATCTTACACCCCCACATGCACACTCACATGCACACACACAATTACAACACACCACAGGCAGTACCGGTACCACTAACTCCAGGGAGCTCAGCCGCCGAAGCTAAGGCGTCGGAGCTCGCTGGAGTTATGGCACCACGAACGCGTTGACGTTCGTTCGTCAGGTGCAGTCTTCTTTCTTGTCTTATATTTAAGTATATCACCTCATGAAGTCGGAATCAGCTGTGATTGTCGCTCCCGGTGTCACCAAGCGCTGAGGTTCTGTAAATTCATCACAAACATGTCTTTTACGTGGGGTCGTGATGAATATTGCCATTTTTCTTCCAAAAACTTGCACGAGTTACGCATACGCTGAATATGCAGACCATTATTTTATCGTGACATAGTACATATACCGGATTTACCACGCTGGAATTATGCATGGCTATGGTATCTTTCAAACCAAACTGAGCACGAAATTAAATTCATATTTCTAAAATGCATATAAAATAATTGCAAATTATCTCACTTCTTCATGAATTATCTATCTATGAGCTAATTTTTATTTTGGGGTGGGTTCTACACACAGTAAATGACATTTGGTACAGAAATATTGAATTACATTCCGAGTTGCAAAGGCCCATGGAAATATTGCGTAATCATGGTTAAAAATCAACACAGTATAAATCGATAACTTCAGTTTGTTTAACTTTTTTAGAAGGATTAAAAACAAAACAGACGGACGTCGGTCGATGATCCTGTCATGTTCCTAATCCTACTCCTCCTAGTCTGAAGCCTATTTACATTTTCACTAATAATTAGTACTTCGTGGTCTCATCTAAGCATAAATGGCTTTGAAAATATGTAATACTTCACTGCGTAGGTGCAGTTTATCAAGGTGGCGGAGGGAAAATGTCAATTGCAGTTGGAGCATCTTGCGAAATTTACACCAAAATCAGCAAAAAGGTAGCTCGGTTTAAACTTTTACTGTGTTGGTGTTAGCGTGCATGGTTAAAGTGCCTCTGTATCAAACTATAGTCTGTACTGATATTGTAACTGTAAGTTGTAGTGTATTTACTGTTAATTTAGACGGACATACTGGATGAGGAGTTGACAGTTTTACTTTTATGATCATAAATATTATTTTACCAGATTTCCAGTGGACCAAAGAATCAATCCAATTTGTTTCAGAGTACCGAGTGCAAGTGAGACTGAGAGATAAAAATAGACCTAGTCTATGTGACTTCTTCTTCTTCCATCGGAGTACATCCCTCTTACAGTTTCATAGTGTTGTCATACGTTATGATTAATGATTAATTAATTAACATATAATGAGCCAGACAAACTTACCAAGATGTAGACACGATCGACACCCAACTACGAGAAGGAAGAAAATGAAATTGAACTGGAAGCCCGACTGCTGAGAACACAGCATTCTTCCAGAATCTTGGGTAAAGGTAAAGGGTCATATGGCTTCAGTTCAGCCTTCACTAAATCTGAATGTTAATCAAAAGTCAAGCATTTCAAACCTTTTGACATTAAGATGTTATCGTTAACTCCTTCAACTAGAAATGTTATTAAATTAAAGTTAAATTTAAGATGCCCAATTGTGTCACTGGTGATTTGAAAGTTTGTGTGCATATGTTGTTTGCAGGGAGGGGGCCAGGAGGCAGCTAGCAGCTAGTAGTAGTACTACAGTAGTAGTAGAGGTACATGGCCTATTTGGGAGACTCCCATTACAAATAATGCATTGGGACATCAATATTCAGTCTGTATATATCTCCTCACTGACAAGTGACAACCATTACATTTTCCATTTGGACTTGAGCTATATAACTTGTGTTCACGTTTACACAGGGAACCCAACAGGCAGCAGTCATGGTCAGGGCAGCGCTCCAAACGTTGATGGATTGCTGTATGAACACCACACTCCTACTTCCCCAATACAGAAGATGCTACTGACAGCGGGCTCTGCATTCATGTCTCTCTATGACCCGTACAGACATGGTGAGTGTGAACATAGCAATGTGAAGGATGGCCAAATGTTTACCAAATTGAATAGAATTCTTAGCAACCATCCGCTTAAATTTCTAAAAATAAATGTACAGGCTTTATAATGGTATAGTTGTGTACGTAGAATTGGTCAAGGGGTTTATTATTATTATTATAATTTTTTGCTGAGAGAGAGAGAGAATGGGAAAGGTGAAGAAAGGGAAAGAGAGAGCGAGAGAGCAAGGAAGAGAGAGAGAGCAAAGGAGAGAGAGAGAGAGAGAGCGAGAGAGCAAGGGAGAGAGACTAGAGAGAGATACAGAATGAATGGTTGAATGGTTTTGGTTAGAACTTACAAGGTAGGGGCCTATGAATGGCGGATACAACACACCTGTTTTTAAAAACAATACAGTAAATAAACTTCTTTTTTATAAGATTGTGAGTTGTCATAATTTATCAAAAAATGGCCCCTGAGAAATTGTTCTTCCTATATTGTGAATATTGTTCAACTTCATGATTTTACTACTATATTGCATAAAAAACAATAGTAAAAGTTGATCTTTGATAGTAGATTGCAATGATAGTAGAATGTATGTAGTCACACATGTAGTTTGTGAAC
This sequence comes from Strongylocentrotus droebachiensis, assembly GCA_035222895.1. Lineage (NCBI taxonomy): Eukaryota > Metazoa > Echinodermata > Echinoidea > Camarodonta > Strongylocentrotidae > Strongylocentrotus > Strongylocentrotus droebachiensis. Next base: position 13,270 of record JAVYIG010001546.1, on the reverse strand, counting down.
TCTCAATGATATATGTATTGTAAAATTATGTCCCAGCCCTGAAATTGAATCAATTAACTCCTCTTCCAATGATCAAACTTTCATTATTATCTAAAGATATGGTAGCTGTTTTAGGAGAAACAACTGGTTCTGTAGCCCTACCTAGACTCCACAGACTCATGAAAGAAGACCCTGTTGGAAGGCAAATACTAGAGTAAGTCCAGGAATAGTATTTGGTGATCATGTAGTTGTCTAGGAATAGTTTTGGGGGATGCAGCTGTCTTGGAATGGTATTTGGTAATGTCGTTGTTCGGGATTAGTATTGGGTGATGCAGTTGTCCGGGAATGTTGTTCAGTGATGTAGTTCTCCAGGAATGGTATTTGGTGATGTATTTTTCTTGATATTATCTTAGATTAATACAGTACTATATGATGATCCAGTCCATTCTATACATTTACCGGTACATGTATGCATTTTTTCTTTTTTTTTAAATATTTGTTTTGACTCTCCGACAGGCCATTTTATTGAAAATAAATCTCTGAATAACATATTTGAATACATGTACTAATGGTTATCATATAAAACTTCAGAATAAGATGTAAATAATGAATATAATAAACGATGACTGAAAGCATAACATACTGATAATAATAATATGATAATTAATGATTATACTATACATACAGAACAAGATAATAGTAAATAGTTATGCCCTGCCTCCTCCATTTTAGTCCAGACGAGAAACACATTATTTTTGTTATTTGGCCTTAGATGAATTTGTACTAATAAACCACATTCCTATAAAGACCACATTCCTATAAAGACCACATTTCTTCTATCCTGTATTAAAGCAGTCTTTATATACAGGTTATATTGTACATATATTTGTTTTCATGTTCCGTACAGGGAGAGGCCTCGAATCAACAGTGATACAGTGGATATGAAGTACCTTGCAAGTCTGCCTGACGATACCTTTGGGAAGTTGTATCATGATTTCATGAAAAAAAATGTATGTAATCTCTGCTCAAATCTTTTATTTCAGCTGTTATTATATTGGGAAGACTTTTTTCTGATTTCTCTTTAAATTTTGGTTTATTTTTAAATTTTTGTTTATTTTTAATTTTTTGTTTATTTTGATAGGTACTAGCAGTTAGATTTTGTTTTACAAAATTAAAATATTCAAATTCATACTAACATGTTTACATTTTTCATTATTTTACGTTAAAGCTAAGTGCATTTCATTTGTAAAATTTAGCTAAAACTTTAAAAAGAAAATAATATACCGTATGTGACTGTATTTAACTCATTTAATAGATTGTACATTCATATTGTAGCTTCATGCTAAGTTGTATTTAGTTTAAACTAGAAATGTCATGGTAATTTTCTATTAGTATTTCACTTGGATTTCATTGATGTTTCCTTAGGTCATGATTAAGCTTAGTCATGATAGACTCGTGAATCTCTTGTCAATACCGGTGTGTTGGCTCAGTCAGTAGAGCGTCCGCCTCACAACCGGGAGGTCGTGGGTTCGAACCCCGCCCGCGTCATACCAAAAGAAGTTAAAAGACGGGAGTTGCTGCTACCTTTTTTGGCGTTCAACAATAAGGGATAGAGCAACGTTGATCTGGCGCTGCTCAGTGGCTGCCGGGCTCAAAATCAATTGGGCAAAAAGAATTTCAATTTTCGGTTTAACTTAATAAAATTTGGAGTGGACTGTAAAAGATTATTATTATTATTGTTATTATTATTATTATTTAGATTTCATTGATGTTTCCTTAGGTCATGAATATATTTTGTCATTACCATTGTTCAGAAAATATCAGCCGACACCCGAGACCCTGTTCGCTTTGTTGATGACCCAGACCTCGCCTACGTGCTCCAGCGCTACAGGGAGGTGCATGACTTCTACCACACACTCCTAGATATGCCAACCAACTTCATGGGGGAGGTCGTCATCAAATGGTTTGAAGTCATACAGACTAGACTACCCATGTGTGCCTTGGGCGCCCTCTTCGGACCAGTCAGGCTATCTGCAAGGTGACTATAAATAATGATACCTGTTCTTGTATATTGCATACCACATTATGATATAACATCTCTATGCATTTCCAAAAGACTTTGGATATGATAATCCTACAGGGCACACACTTACTACAGCTGGGTTGAGCGTGGCAAGTATAGTCTTGCCAAAGGACATGAGAGGTTCAAGTTCTGTACCTTGTGGTCACAGTCCAAAGACAACAACGCCTATCTGCATATACTGCTAGAAATATGCAAGGAAAGGTTCATGTTCTGTTTGAAAGGCTTTATAAACATTACATGTATATGGACTATTAAACAAAATTGGTAAAGTGTTATAGATAGCAAGATAAACAAAGAGCAGCAAAAAAAAAGTTAATATAAGACAATAATTGTTTTTAAACAGAAACATGCCATTTTGGTGTGAAGGGATAAAGACAAAAAGGAAATGAAGAAACTCTTTTATCTGTTAATACTAAGACAGGTAGATGATCAGTGAATCGTGTTGCTCAAGAAAAGACAAATGGCCTTCATTTTCCAGGTTCTTAAAATTTTATTTTCTTAATGACCACATTGTACCAAAAATGTTAGGTCAACATTTATGTATTAAACAAGGTTGAGGTCTAGTGAATCTAGGTAATTTTTATTACTGTATTCACATTGTAATTTGCATTTCCTTTTCATTCACATTTATATGACTTTTGTTGTTGCTTATGTCTAACTCTCACCTCATTCTTCTCTTAATTTAATCCACTGTCATATGATATTTATATTTCTCAGCGATCAGAGAGATCTCATCACATTAATTTATCTGATTTTTGTTTGCTCTTGTCTATCTCTCACCTCACTCTTTTCTCTTAATCTAATCCACTTTCGTATGACAATTACATTTCTCAAAGATCTCATAACATTAATTTATCTGATTTTTGTTTGCTCTTGTCTATCTCTCACCTCACTCTTTTCTCTTAATCTAATCCACTTTTGTATGATATTTACATTTCTCAGCGATCAGATAGATCTCATCACATTAATTTATCTGATTTTTGTTTGCTTTTGTCTATCTCTCACCTCACTCTTTTCTCTTAATCTAATCCACTTTTGTATGATATTTACATTTCTCAGCGATCAGATAGATCTTATCACATTAATTTATCCGATTTTTGTTTGCTCTTGTCTATCTCTCACCTCACTCTTTTCTCTTAATCTAATCCACTTTTGTATGATATTTACATTTCTCAGCGATCGGAGAGATCTCATAACATTAATTTATCCAATTTTAGTTTGCTCTTGTCTATCTCTCACCTCACTCTTTTCCCTTTAATCTAATCCACTTTCGTATGACAATTACATTTCTCAGAGATCTCATAACATTAATTTATCTGATTTTTGTTTGCTCTTGTCTATCTCTCACCTCACTCTTTTCTCTTAATCTAATCCACTTTCGTATGATATTTCGTTTCTCAGCTATCGGGGAGATCTCATTACATTAATTTATCAGATTTTTGTTTACTCTTGTCTATCTCTCACCTCATTCTTCTCTTAATTTAATCCACTGTTGTATGATAATTACATTTCTCAGCGACCGCAGAGATCTCATCAAGCACTACATCCCAGAAGTCTTCAAGATGGCGCCTCGATCCAAGCTGCTTCTCAACATCTATTTTGAGAAACATTGGGAGACGTCCATAGACAAGCTTCGAGAGGAGATGAGAATACATCCTCTTCGTAAATAATAAAATGACAGTTTAAACAATACCTGGGGGGTGTTTCACAAAACTTTTCATCAGTGACAAATGACAGTTTTTGTTATAAGCTAGTGAAATCCTTGCTTCTGATTGGTTATCAGCAGATTTGTCACCGATTGTTGTCATTTGTCATTGAAAAAAGGCTTTGTGAAACGCCCCCCTGGTTTACCAGAAGCTTGATCTTCACACTTGCTGGATCAGGAGTGGATCAAGGAATATATGGAAAAAAAGAAGGGGGGGGGGGCATATTTTTAGGTTCAATATTGCACTCGAGTTTGCAAACTCGGTTTCTAATTAAAGAGGGGGAAGGGGGGTAGTCATGTTGTGCCCCACCCCCCCCCCCCCTCCTCCTTCCTCATCTGTTACTGTGGTACAGGTCCCCATAAGGAGATAAATTATATTTACATATCCTTTTTTTTTTAAGATAAAAAGTTTGATTGATGAAAATGCAGAAACAGTAAAGAGACGAAAAACAATTGGGCTCACCTTTAGCTATTTAAGTTTGTCAAAACCATTGAATTGCTAAGCTATCGAACATGCACTTGAAATTAATATATGCCCAGTTTATATGATATTTACATTTAAGACGAAATATTTGTTGAAAAACCATCTGAGACTGACTTTGTGGTGGTACGTGGTGGTCATATGTGTAATATGTGTACTGCGCACACGCCGCCTTACACAGAAGTAAGTCTTGGAAGTGGCTCCAAATTATGTCCAAGAGGCTTACAATCCTGGCATTTTGAGCTATTGCGATAGCGAGAATTTATATGACTTTGACTTTGAATTGTCAGTGACAAGGAGAAAAAATGGTAATCATGTGAACCTTAACTTTGTTTTGCCCCAAAAAAATACTTTGCTTCTTGGGTATGTTTGCAATGTTTTAATTGCAATTTGTATATATACATAGCAATAGATTTTAAGGCAGTTTGAATTGTTCAATAAATATAAATATTTATACCTGAATACAAATGTACAGTTTTCCTATGTCCTTTGTTAGTGTGTCAGCTTTCAAGGTAGTACAGGACTGTAAACTTGCTCTGAAGAATTATCAGGCATCCACTTTTTCACTTTTATTTACAACGTGTAGTGTCCATTGATTATACTGCACAGAAAGTCTTTTACTGGTACCATTTTAAAACAATTTACTGGGAATATAAAAGCAGTTCACACCAAGATTTAGAATATAACATTTTTTACTATAATAAGATGAATGCTTTGCCGAACTTATTTTTTAAAACACAAATGCTAGTATTGGGCGAACTTTGCTGTACTTACGTCATGAAATGTTTTAGTCGTGCAAATATTATGTACCCGGTAGTAACTGACCAGTTATAGCATTTCATAAAATTGCATTTGCAAGTTGATCCCTTGCATGAAGTCTTGTGTAACATCGAGGATAAAATGGTCTATTTTACAACAAAGCTACTTTTTATTGTTTTCCTATTCTTGGGGGGTGTTTCACAAAGATCCCAAGTTGAACTTAACAATTATGGAAGCCATTAGCGTGTATAAAAATATATTATAAAAGTGATTTTAAAAGGCATGAAATGTTGATTCAAATCATTCATATTTTCTATTGTCATGTGGAATTTATGAAAAGTCTAAAATACAAGAATTTTTGCTTTAGAACATATTTTATTTTAAGATTACTAATGGCTCTCCATAATGTTTAAGTCCAACTTAGTGTTAAATTCGACTTAGGATCTTTGTCAATCCTTTCAACCCCTCCGTTTCTCCTTTGCATTTAGCTGGGTTTTTTTTCCTCTCATCTTCTCTCTGGCCTGTTATTCACCTCCTGGTTCCCTGAATTCTTTCCTTTATTTCCTTTTCCACTCATTCCTTTCTTCTGTGCTCTTTCATTCCCTCGGTATCCTCGTTCTCCCTTTCTTACCGTTTATTCTCTTTCTACCAACTATCACTCAGTTTACTCATCCTCTCTCCATCTCATTCCTTCTTGCACTCTTTCTTTCTTCCCTCCCATCCTTCATCCCCTCTCCTTCAGTTCTTCAGCTTGTCTCCCTATCTCAACCATATTTTCCCTTATCCCATTTCCTTCCTCTCACCCTCTTAGCGCTTTGCCCTCTCTTGTATTTCCCTTTAACTGCCCATTATCCTATTTCAACAATACTTTTCAACAAAATCTGGGCCTTGTTTCATAAAACTTGTTATTAATAACAATGCTAAAATTCTATGATAAATTAGCTACCAGCCAATCAGATGCCACGATTTCAGAAGCTTTTAACAGTTATTGTAACTTGGTATTAAGAACAAGTTTTTATGAAACGGGGCCCTGATACAGTTCTTGTTTGGTTCGTTTCCGATATGATCCTTTGAAAATAAATCAAGTTTACAATGCCGTCTATGTGTCATACACAAATTCTTTTTTATTCTCTCATTACATACAAAGATTGTATTACTTTCTACAATGTAACTTGGAAAAATTGTGCAAACTCTTGTCAATTCGACTTCTTAATCCTTCCAATACCAAATTACCACACTTCCTAAGGTAGAATAAAGGAATAACCCTCTTTCAGCATGCAATGGGCTTACACTCATGTGCTGGTGCTAGCTCTCAGCTGATAGTTTTTATCCCTGAAGAGCATATAGGTTAACAGTGGCTGGAGACCAACGATTATCTCGACCATACAACTGCCGAGTTACCATTTCAAAACAAGATTTGACGCCACAGGCTTTTATGAATGGTTAAGCTTTACTGCGTGTACATGAAGTACAAAGTCTGTAAAATAAATCAAGGCATGGACTTAAGAAATCTTCCAAGATTTCCATAACCTTGTACAATCTTCTTCCTCTAAATGCATCCAAATAAGCAGTGCCGTTTCATGATAGAATACACCAACAGCCTTTTCACAGAGACGACCAAATGATGATACAAAAAGCTTAACAAATGTCATGATGGCCAAGGGTATTATTTGGCTTTGGATTCCCGTTTCATAAATACTTGTATTCCTATGATACTGAATATAAAAGTAAAATAAGATGGTACCTAAGTTTCAGTTTGCCTGGAAATTTTCAATGGGATGCCCCATTTTTTCTCACTAAGGGCTCAATCTTATTAAAGAAGTTAAAACTATCTTGCAAAGGCCCTCCGATGGAAATAAAAGTTACGTCAGTGGTAAACTAATCATAATATTCAAGCATCAAGAAGCAAGGTTGTGAGATACAAAACTTGCAAAATACCAAACATGGAAACAAGCCTAAATAATTACCAATATTTTCACTTAAATGTGTTCTGAATAGCACGATTGCTAGGACTTGGTCCTTCAGTACCATTTAATTTTGATGGGCAATAATGGAACAAAACTATGACCACAATTAAAGGGTCAATGTGACGAATTGACACATCTTATTGATGTATAGAGTAATTCAAACTACATACTAAGGACAAAATGCACAAAACAATCTGACTATAACAGTGCACAGGAAAAAGTCACATTTGGAATAATGGATGATGAATAGTGTAAAATATTGTACATCTAGATTTGAACTGGTCATACCACATTCAAATGCAAACAAGATTAGTTCCGAAAAGTTATCAAAATGGAGGACCACGATAAAACGATGTTCATGGCAGTCTGTGATTTGTAGCTGACTTTGCAATTTCACTTTTGATTCCAAGCTTTGTATGCCTACTCTAAAACCTAATTCAGAAAAATTAAAAGATTCGGATATTTCAACAACAACAAAACCCAATACGTAACTTCTTCCGAAATTCTGTCATAGTCAGATAGCATAGCGTGCTGAGAGCTTTACACTGTACAAATGTGAAACAAAAAACGGCTAATCTCGTCTAAGAGGGAATCTTTCCTCCTTGCAGCCGTCTTTCGTAAGAACGTGAAGAACGATCCCGTCTCCAGTGTAGATGTCACGCTCAGCTGCCGAGATGAAAACATCTTTGACGAGAGCGACGGCTTTATCGACAGGAATTGGCTCCTTCACCCAACCTTCCTGGTTCTTGCCACCAATCTATGAGGAGGAAAAGTAGGTTTTTTCTGGTAATATAAATGCATCATGTTGATTTATATAAATGATAGTGCTCATTAAGTCCTACATCCAATCTTGCCAAAATGCCCCCCCCCCCCCTTCCGTGATTCTGGTTTCAGGATTTCTTTAGGTGCTTTCTCATTATGATTGAAGCAACATAATGCTTTAAAATATCTGTGCTGACATTTGTTTACTACATATAACAAGTATTAAAGCCAGCAGGTCCATACAACATAGCCCCATTCAGAGCTGCCAACCTTGTGCGACCAAAAAAAGGAAATCATGATGGCAAGAAAAAGGAATTCATAAAAACGAAACTTACAACCACGCGCGACACACTTCCAATGCAGAAATGTTCATTCATCATGCTGTTTTTTCCATACAAGCAGGAATTTTGTTTGGTGGCTATTTTGGTATTTTCGGCATTTCATTCTTTTTGAGAATATTTTTCTTTTCAAGTATGTTTTAAATTTAGTTTTCTATTGAATTTGTGATCAAGTCACCATTTTAGGGCAGTTGTTTGATGTGCGGTATGTAAAAAAAAAAAATTAAAAAACATATTTTATGAAGAAAAAACGTAATACCGTAATTTGGAGTAATTCCGGCAAAAACAGAATGGTTGGCAGCTCTGCCCATTGCTTCACATGCCTAGCGAACAGTGCCCATGGTGTTTGACTCATAGTAGCATACCGATTTTATTGCCGGCCAAATCAGTCATCATCGAACCCTCTACTGTTATAATCAGTAAAGATTTTATTCATTCTCACTAATACAGTCAAACCTGCTTTAGTCACCACCTGTCTACAGCAAGCACATTTGTTGTTTCCCTTGAAAATGGTTTCTCATTGAAACATGTAACGTACTAAAGGAACCTGTCTACAAAGACCACCTGTCTTTAAAGACCACTTTTTGTGTTTCCCTTGGGCAGTCACTGTAGACAGGTTTAACTGTATGTGACTGGCCCTGTAGGGAGCCTGGCTGGTTGACCTTCTAAAATGAACCTCCAGTTTGACTGTATCTACTAACCTGGTTGTCAAGGAGAGGCTGCAAGAGGGCGCTAGACGATCCCGCAGCCCTGTACGTCTCACGCTCGTAAGAACCCACAGGGTCAAAACTGTACACGCAACCTTTACCTGCAAGGTGTGAAAGAAAGTAATAATATAATGATATAATATATATAAAATATATATATATAATATATATAATGATATAATAATATATAATACATCATTGGTTATGCGCCATCGATCTAGTAAACTATTCTGAGGCACAGAGGGAAAGAATTAGAATGAGTTGCATAGAGAAATAAGAACAAATATGCATTGATGTACAATCAACATATCGTCGCTGTTTTCACGAAGTGACGGTAGTGAAAAAAAATTGCATTCACTTTGCGTTACGATTTTCTTCACTACCGTCACTTTGTGAAAACAAGGACGATATAATGAACTAAAATAACATGCAAAAATATATGACTTTAGATTCTTTTTAAATGTTTCTAGGGATTCTAGTGATCGTATCCTCAGTGGAAGAGCATTCCAAAGTAATGGCGCTGCAGAAACAAACGCCTTTTTTCCAAGAGTAGACATAGTTCTTTGGACTGTAAAAAAAGGAGTGTCAGTACAGGTCTAAACTATATCATCTCTTGGGAGAAGAGGATGGGATCTGAGTTAAAGGAATCGGATTAAAACTCGGTCACACCGATGAGACTGACGACAACAAATCAAACGGGCAAGAATTAACATTATGACAAATTTCCCAAGAATCGGTCAGTTTGGAGTCGATTAGGCAGTTCGGCTGAATATCAAACGTAACACTCATCGGATTAGGCTGGTTCTCTCTAACTCCGCATTCGTTTATTACACCCCCCCCCCCCTTCACATGCCTCTCTAGGCACGTACCCCCCCCCCCCCCCCCCCACATTCCCTCCCCCTCCTTAGATAAGATACACCACTGGATACAGTAGGTAACTGACCTTCTTCGTCAAGCCCTGCTAGAATGTTGTAGGTGTAATATGGAAAGAATCTCCTGTAGTAGAGGATTGTAGAGAGCATGGCTGCTATGGCTGTAGTAGACATCTTCTTGTGGTGTTCATGCTCGTACATCTAGTCAAAGTTAAATCAGATTAAAAGATAGAGATTGAGATTAGCACTGGCATAAATTGCACACTACAAATCGAGACGTTGGGAAGTGGTGATTGCATCATTATTCAAAAATCCAAACAAAAGATAATCCTTCTTATAATGGAATTTCATGAGCACTATATATATTAAAGGGACTTTGTAACATTGTTCAGATGAGAGATAGTGGTGCTAAGGTAGTGACTTCAATGCTAGATGTATAAAGATAATCTGAAAATTTGAGTGAAAACGGATCATTATTCATGGTACAAATTGGGAAAAACTGATCTGATCGATTCCTTAATTCTCCCAACTATATTATTCTACTTCTATTCTGCTACTTGTCAAAGCTTGTTCAGCATCAAGACAAGGACAATTTAATTACATTTTAGGTGAATGTAAATCGTCACAAAGCAATAAAATGGCTCTACATTCCATTCCAGACAGTTAAGTGTTGACAGATTTTTATAGCCTGTTTTATATATTTTTCTCATGGAAAAACGGTTGGGAAAATTCAAAAATGGTTGGGAGAATTTACTGTTAATCACTGTTAGAGGGTGCCTCACATCGCGCCTTCAAAGAAAACCATAGATATCTTTGTGGTTTGAGAATTTGTTTGCATTTTTTGCATGTCAGAGGGTTAGTATAGTAGAAGGAATATAGTAAGTAACATTTTATACAAAAATTAAGCAATTTTTTTCATCAACCTTCAACAATGTTACCGAGTCACTTCAACAAACATTTCTAAAGATATATTCTTGAGATTTTATAGAATTATACATGTATATGAATCTCTTTATTCCAACAATATCAATGTAGTCAAAGTTTTTTTTTAAGGAACTCAAAAAAATACACTATGAAAATATCATTCGCTACCTACAGATAAAGCTATAAATATTTCCTCCTGGGGCCTAGGGGGTTTGCGCCTTTGCGGATATAAAAATATTGCTTCTCACAATTATTTTGCTGTTGATAACACTGCTGTATATAAGACTTGCATCACTAAATTCAACATTGAAAAGTTAGGAACGCCTAAAATGTATTATTAATTACACGTTTGGAAACCATTACAAGCATTGACACCTCAAGAAGTATACAAACAATTACCTTTAGTCTGGCAGTAAGAACTTTTGTCAATGTTAGCACGTCACCGTGGAAACCAGCACATCCAAGAACTGTACCATCGGTTCTGAAGAAGAAAAAAATGTATATTCATCTCTAATGAATGAATCTCATGTAAAATGTACAGCTATACATTTGAAAATAAAAAAAGGTTCAGAGTGGTTTCCTTGAAATACTGTTTATGCAGCATTGTCTCAAAGATAGAGACAAAGATAAGTAAGTAATCCCTGAAACTAGCCAAAGTGCCCCTGTTTCAAAATTGCATCATTAAATTATTTTCCATTTCTAAACTTTGAATATTCATCTTTCAAAGTTAGATCTCTTGCATTTCTCAAAATTTCCCTCATAAAAAATAAAGTTCGGTCTCAGGCTCTCAGCTTAACACTAGCTTCATTTGATTCAAATGATTTAAATCATTTCATACTTGCAGTTCTAGTGAGTCCAAGTATTTAGGCCTTCAAATATTTTCATCAAACACTGAAGTCCAACAAAGAAAATAACTTGGACATTTGTTGTTGTTGTTTTTTGTTTTGTTTTGATTATTTTGGTCAGTAGTTACTGATGTAGATATGTCATACATGTACCGTATATGTATTAAGTTTCGGTAGAGACCTGTAGAAAAAATAATACAAATGTACATGACTACATGTACATGTAGAATCACAAGAAAAAAAATCAATTATACAACGTATCACATCTGCTGGGAGCCACCGAGACGGTTGTTCAGTTTGTGTTAACATATTGAAGTTAAGATCCTTCTGTCTCTCAAAACAAGATATCAAAGCTGACATTTACTTTCAATGCTCTGTATTCTACATTAATATTCAGTTACACCCCAACTGGGGTTCTAGAATCATGTTTAACAAAACAAAAACAAAGATCTTAGATCGACTAACTTTCTAAAGTTAAACCTGATTTTGAACTAGAGCTGTACCCAGGCCACGGCAATATTTACATTTGGGTAAAATAAGGGCCAATGTGTTCAGTTTGTGTTAACAAATTGGAGTTAAGATCCTTCTGTCTCTCAGAACAAGATATTAAAGCTGAAAATTTTCTCTCAATGCTCTCTATTCTACTCTAATATTCAGTTAAATCATGTTTAACAAAACAATAACTAAGATCTCAGATCGACTAACTTCTAAATGTTAAACCTGATTTTGAACAAAAGTTATACCCAGGGTCAATCACCTAAAACTTATTACTTACAGCTGGTAATTCTTTGGACTGTCCCTGGTGTGTATTGAGAAGCCCTCACTCAGCCTAGTGTCCGAAGCAATGATTGCATAGTCATCACCAGCCATGGCCATGATAGTCCTGGGAGAAAAAAAGGGGGTAATAAAATATCATCTGATATACAAGATATTTTCTGCTAAATATATTACTCATTGCGGATATAGTATCGAAAATAATATCGCTAGTGATATTCGTTTGTCTCGCAATGTGGTCAATAAGGAATCTAAAAGATCACAACGTTTCGTATGCTACTGCGATACTTCGTCAGGTGATAAAAACTACTGTAAGCAAGGGTCTTTTATACTCTACGGGAGGACCGTGCGGAGCGGTCCATAATTCGATCGATATTTGGAACAATAACGCACAATGCCTATTGTGTAGGCATTGTGTAGAAAAGATAGATTGTGTAGAAAAGATATTTTCTATTTGCATGATGGTCTGATGAACAAAACAATAATTTTCAATTGGTTGCAGATTCACTATTGAGTGAAAATAAAAGATTAATTGCAGGTGAACTTGTGTAGCCATTTATTACCAAGTTTACCAACATTTGCAAACATTGAAAACATTGGAAACATTGGAGATGATTACAACTGATAACATAATCATACTTTACAATCATAGTGATTAGTGTAAGACGCGAGCGCTAGAGTCACAAAATTCAACAAACTCTGAACATGACTTAGTACATTAAAGATACTATGTCCCTTTTGCAGCCAACATCAAATTCAGTAGAACTTTGCAGGAATTATGAATATATCATGTATGTCCTATCTGTGAAATTTAAACGTTAGCAGTGTCCTAATATTCAAATTATGCAAGGAAACCCGTTTACTTACTAGACTTCACTGTCAGACACTTTGAGTGACTGACTGGCTTTTTTTCATCTTTGGTATAACGTACATAAAATGAGCTGTAAAGGGTACATGAGCATTTGTCTACATCAATAACCCACTTCTTGTAATGGCCAAAATTAAACTGATTGAATCTTTGAGCAGCATAAAACGTACGACAATTCGGTACAATGGTATGAAAAATCAGACTAT